>LR751869.1:76844-127693 GCA_902729485.2 Mus minutoides | reverse complement strand
AGGAACATTGGTTAAAGAATATGTTAAATCTAAACGTTTACATACAAAACATTCGGAAAACCTGTGACACTATTTTAAAAAATGTAAGAGTTGTAGTAATAAAGAAAAGAGTAAAAGCCTTATGCCAAAAGCAAAAAAAAAAAAAAAAAAAAAAAAAAAAAAAAAAAAAAAAAAAAAAAAAAAAAAAAAAAAAAAAAAAAAAAAAAAAAAAAAAAAAAAAAGAAATTTAACAAAATATCAAAGAAAAAATTCCTAATCTAAATAAGGCTATGACAATCTGGTACAAGATGCATAGAGACACTAAATAGATTGGATCAGAGAAGAAGTCTCATCAGCTCATAGTAATCAAAACTCAAAGCAAAGAACAAAGAAAGAATATTAAAATCTGAAAGGGAAAGATCAAATATGATCAAATATCATATAAGGCGATTCTGTTATGATTATATGTGACTTCTCAGTGAAGACTATCAAAGCAAAGTGTGTGCTGAAGACTCTTGTTTTGTTTTGTTTTGTTTTGTTTTTTGTTTGTTTGTTTTTCGAGACAGGGTTTATCTGTATAGTTCTGGCTGTCCTGGAACTCACTCTGTAGACCAGGCTAGTCTTGATCTCAGAAATCCACCTGCCTCTGCCTCCCAAGTGCTGGGATTAAAGGTGTGCGCCACCACCGGCAGGCCTCCCGAAGACTCTTAAGAGACCATAGACTCCAGCACAGACTACCAGCCCCAAAACAGTGTTTAATCACCATATAGATAGATGAATTATAACATTCCAAACTAAAATCAAATTATATCCAGACTGTTGGGTACTCTATGGGTTCATATTTATCACACCCTTCTACAACCTTATCCTTTCCCCTTCCCCACAGTAGGTATGAGAGAAAGAGGGCTAGAGGGAAAACGGGGTTACTGTTATTGCAAGACTACTTCCTGGATCATCAACTTGAGGCTACTTTGATCTTCATAGTCAGGCTATCTCCAACCAGTAACCAGCAACCAGCAGCCAGCAGCCAGCCACCAGCCACCAGCAACCAGCAACCAGCAGCCAGCAGGAAAGCATCAGTAAGAGGAGGAGCAGCTGCCCACTGTCACTCTTGCAACCTACTATTTTTCTAACCTCTCAAGATTCTCCAGAATTACAAACATCATACATTTGCAGAAACAACCTGCAACTGGTAAAATTGTGCCATGATCAGAGTCCAAAGCAAATCATAGTCCACTTTTGTGGGCAATCTAAAGCACCTTATACCCCATGCTTATGATAAAACAAAAACAAAAACAAAACAAAACAAAAACATATTCCTATAACATTTTTACATTTTATAAATAAATCAAAATTCTCACTATGCCAAAACAATATCAATACATACATAAAAATCCAACTTTACATAAGGGTCTAAAAGTAAAACTCCAACCTCCAAGCTTAATTACAACCATGAAAACACAGAGTAAATAAACTCAAACCAGCAAAGTTATACACACCCACACATACTTCACATAAACACATGCACATCACTACCTCTATTAAAATAACAGGAATCAACAACCATTGGTTATTGATATGTGTCAACATTAGTGGTCACAATTGATGCCCCCCAAACAAAGACACAAACTGAAAAATAGTGATGTAAAAACATGATTCATCCTTCTGTTGCATACAATAAATACATCTCAGAATAGTGGGTAAACATTACAACAAAGTAACATGTTAAAAATATTTTGGGCAAATAAAGAAGGACATAACACACTCATGGAAAGAAAAACTTAACCAAGTTTAACTTCAATTGTTACCCAGCAACAAGGGTAACAAAATTCTTAAAAGAAACAAAACATTAGTTTAAATGACAGTAATCATGCTTAAAGTGGAATACTTCAATGCTCCATTATCACAAATAGACAAATCACCAAGAAAAATAAATAAATAAATAAATAAATATTTGGGAGGTCACCGACATTATAAATCAAACATATTTCACTCAAACACAAAAGGATACACTTTTCACTTATGGAACTTACTCCAAAATTCATAATATAGACAAACACACAGCAAGTGTCAACAGATACATAAAATTTGCAAAAACACCTGACATTCTATCAGACAACCACACATTAAAATTGCATATCAGCATGAAGAAAAACAACAGAAAGTTTACAAGGAAAATAGACAACTCTGTTGAATACAAAATGGATCAAAACAGAAATTAGGGAAGAGAGTAAATAATATCTAGGATTAAATGAAAATGAATACAAAACATACCCAGCTTTTGTTATTGAACAAAATGAAAGCAGCTTTGAGAAGCTATGAACATATGAACATATATATTAATGCTATGAACTGAGAACTCTAGAGCAAAAGAAATAATAACATTCAAGAGGAACAGCTGGTAAGAAAGAGCCAAACTGAGGGATGAAATAAATAAAACAACAAAACCAATACAAAGAATCATTGAAACAAAGATTTATTTTTGAGAAAATGGATAAAATTTACAAGCTCTTATCCAAATTAACCAAAAGTCCAAGAGAGACTATCCAAATTCACAAAATCAAAAATGAAAAGGGAGATATAAAAAGAGACACAAATGAAATCCAGAGAATCATAAGGATATACTTTAAAAACCGGTACTCCACCAAATTGAAATATCTAAAAGACATGCGTAATTTTCTCTAGAGATATTTTTATGGAGTTAAGTCAGGTAAGCAAAAGACCTATATAAACTAGTGAACTAGAAGCCGTCATTTAAAAAAAAATATCCCTTTTAATCAGAAAAATCCTAGAGCCAGTTCGTGTTAGTCGAGAATTCAACTAGACTTTCATAGAAGAGTTAACACCAATATTTCTCAAATTAATCCAAATAAATAAATAAATATAGAATTAACATTGCCCAACTCAGTCAATGAGGCTAAAGTTGCCCAAGATACACAAACCACACAAAGAACCAACAAAGAAAGAAAATTTCAGATGAATATTCCTTATGAACATATATAAGCCCATACTATTCAAACCTACTTTAATAAGGGTTCTCAAATGTTCCAGCTATGCTTCTAGCTCACTGTCCAAAGGTAGAGGGGAAAAAGATGGTAAATAAGAGATGTGAACCTGTTTGGAAATAGTTCTTTTGGGAGATTCCAATCTCTGATTTCCAGGATACCAGCAGTTCACTTTAGTACTGTCAGGATGCCAAACACAAACAACAGTAACATGATCTAACAAAAGCTGCAAGACCTCCACCAACTCATGCTAACATGAGTTAGCAGTCCTGAACAACGCCAGGCAGAACCCCAGGAGTTTTCTGCCATGCCTTTCTCAACAAGAAAGCTTTGCAACACAAGTGCCCCATCCCTGTCAATTGAGTTCTACTGATACACAGGTTTAGCATAGTTAAATGGCCATACTACCAAAAGCAATCCCCAGATTCAAACACAAATCTTCACAGATCTTGAAATGACAATGTTCAGCCTCATATAGTCATGCCAAAACACAGATTAGCTAAAATGATCCTGGGTGATAAAAGAAATACTGAAGGAGCCCCACCACCTTCCCTCTGAGCCCAGGGGAGGCGGCTAACTAGCTGCTTGTGTGCTCTCCACACCCCAGGACATTAGGATCACCTCTGGGTTACGGGTGAGTGGAGTGCAGTGTTGGCTTTTGGAACCAAGGGTGCTCTGGTGTCAGCGGCAGCAGGAACAGAAGAACTCCACCCAACTGGAGGCTGGGGTCTATTCCAGCCCCCCCGCCCATCTTCCCTCTGAGCCCAGCAGAGGCGACTAGGGCCCCTTGTGTGCTCTCCACACCCCAGGACATTAGGATCACCTTGGGGTTACAGGTAACTGGAACACAGTGTTGGCTGTGGGAACTGTGGAGGGTCTGGTTCCAGCAGCAGCAGGAACAGAGGAACTCTGCCCAACTGGAGGCTGGGATCTCTTCCAGCCAGGGCCTCCGCTGCCATCCTACTTCTGAGCCCAGCTGAGGTGACTGGGGCGGCTTGTGTGCTCTCCACACCCCAGGACCTTGGGATCACCTTGGAATTACAGAAGAAAGGCAGCCTGCTGTGAGAGTTCTGACCCTAGAACTCAGGAAGTGGATCAGAGCTCCAGTTTGCTAGACACCAGACTTGCAAGAGAAGAGCTTGCCTGCAGGGAGCGCTCTGATCACTGGATCTCCAGGGAGAGTTGGTCTACCAGAGGTACTGTCAGAGGCTGACAGAATCACAGGAGGATCAAGCTCAAACCAGTGACAGCAAAGACATTAACATCAGAAATCTCCAGATGGCGAAAGGCAAACGTAAGAATCTCACTAACAGAAACCAAGAACAATGGGCATCATCACAACCCAGTACGCCCACTGCAATGAGTCCTGGATACCCCAACATGCCTGAAAAGCAAGACACAGATTTTAAATCATATCTCATCTTGATGGTAGAAGATTATAAGAAAGACGTTAATAACACACTTAAAGAAATACAGGAGAACAATGCTAAACAGGCAGAAGCCCTTAAAGAAGAAAAACAAAAATTCTTCAAGGAACTACAGGAGAACACAATAGTCACAAATACTATAAAATACCTTGGTGTGACTCTAACTAAGGAAGTGAAAGACCTTTATGTCAAGAACTTCAAGTCTCTGAAGAAAGAAATTGAAGAAGATGGAAAGATCTCCCATGCTCATGGATTGGCAGGATTAATATAGTCAAAATGGCTATCCTGCTGAAAGCAATCTACAGATTTAATGCAATCCCCATCAAAATTCCGAATCAATTCTTCAATGAGATAGAAAGGGCAATGTGCAAATTCATCTGGAATAATAAAAAACTTAGGATAGCAAAAACTATCCTCAACAATAAAAGAACCTCTGGTGGAATCACCATGCCTGACCTCAAGCTGTACTTCAGAGCAATTGTGATAAAAACAAACAAACAAAAAAGCATGGTACTGGTATAACAACAGACAGGTAGACCAGTGGAATAGAATTGAAGACCCAGAAATGAACCCACACACCTTGGTCACCTTATCTTTGACAAGGGAACTAAAACTATCCAGTGGAAAAAAGGCAGCATTTTCAACAAATGGTGCTGGCACAACTGGTGGTCAACATGTAGAAGAATGTGAATTGATCCATTCCTTTCTCCTTGTACAAAGCTCAAGTCTAAGTGGATCAAAGACCTCCACATTAAACCAGAGACACTGAAATTCATGGGGGAGAAAGTGGGGAAAACCCTTGAAGATATAGGCACAGGGGTAAAATTCCTAAACAGAACACCAATGGCCTGTGCTGTAAGATCACAAATTGACGAATGGTACCTTATAAAATTGCAAAACTTCCTTAAAGCAATAAGACAAAAAGGCCACCAACAGATTGGGAAATAATTTTTACCAATCCTAAATCTGATAGGAGGCTAATATCCAATATTTACAAAGAGCTCAAGAAGCTGAACTCCAGAAATTCAAATAACCCCATTAAAAATGGGGTACAGAGGTAAACAAAGAATTCTCAACTGAAGAATGCCAAAGGGTTGAGAAGCACCTTAAAAAATGTTCAAAATCCTTATTCATCAGAGAAATGCAAATCAAAACAACCCTGAGATTCCATCTCCTCTACTGGGCATATACCCAGAAGATATTCCAACTGGTAACAAGTATACCTGCTCCACTATGTTCATAGCAGCCTTATTTATAATAGCCAGAATCTGGAAAGAACCCAGTTGTCTCTCAACAGAGGAATGGATACAGAAAATGTGGTACATTTACACAATGGAGTACTACTCAGCTATTAAAAACAATGAATTTATGAAATTCTTGAGCAAATGCATGTATCTGGAGGATATCATCCTGAGTGAGGTAACCCAATCACAAAAGAAGTCACTTAATATGCACTCACTGATAAGCGGATATTAGCCCAGAAACCTAGAATACCCAAGATACAATTTCCAAAACACAAGAAAATCAAGAAAGACCAACACGTGGATACTTCATTCCTCCTTAGAATAGGGATTAAAAATATACATGGAAGGAGGTGCAGAGACAAAGTTTGGAGCTAAAATGAAAGGATGGACCATCGAGACAGTGCCCCACCTGGGTGGTCTATCACATAATCAGCAACTAAATGCAGACACTACTGCATACACCAGCAGGATATTGCTGAAAGGACCCTGATATACAGAGAGATAGCAATGCTCCATTGCTGACAGAAACACACACATAACTCTTTGAACACAGAAAGGTTGAGCTGGTAGATATATAGAAACTTCTCCCCTAAGTTCATGTTTTTGACATTTGAAGGTACACTATAGGCAACCAAAATAGAAACATACTTCATCCCAGCCACTAAACTGTTGATATTCAATGCTGCCCAGTCTGAAATTTATGATGGCAAATCTTGTGAGAAAAAGATTAAGTCTGATTTGACTTAAGGCCTATTCTATGAAATGGAACCCATATATGACATTGCATAGTTGACCAAGAAGCAGATAGCCCAGCTTTCCAGGGTAAAGCCAAACGCTACTGGCCTTAAAAAAAAAAAAAAAATACTTGTAATGATATTCTGTTACAATCATAGATCACTGCCATATTCACCCATCATCAGAAAATCCTCCTCCTGCAATGGATTGGAAAAAATACAGAAAACGACAATCAGACATTTGACAGAGGGGTTGGGGGAGACAAAGTAGGAGTAAGAGACCCTGAAACTGAGACACAGAAACACAAAACTCTAAATGGGCAAGCAGTACAATAAGGAACTAACAAAGCAGCAAGAGGGGTCCTGAAAATTACTCCCATGACAGATGTTAAAAGGGGCATGTCATAATGACAGAAATACTTGAACCTGCTTCCTAGTCCTAGCCTAAAATCTTGCCTGAAGCCTGATTCTTCTGTTCCACCCTAAGACTAAAAATTCTTGCCTCACCTTACTTCTCTATTACAGCCTAAGGTTAGCTTCTTGCTGAAACTTACTTCCTTATTATGCCCTGATGTCAGATTCCTGCCTGAGCTTACTTCCAATGTCAGATTTCTGTCTTAAGCCCACTTCTTTGTCCTTAGCCAATGTCAGACTGCTGCCAAGCCATACCCCAAAAGGTTTTCCACATTTGATGCTTTTGTAGTGTGAATGAAATAAGGCACAGACAACCTGGACAACCATTCCGCAGCTCCTTGAAAGATTAAATATATATTCCTCACCATTGCCTGGTTTCTCACAATCAGTGCATCACTATGGCTGAATAAACTCTACTTATCCATACAGACCAGTGGAAAAAATTGTGTAGTGCTATTATGTGTGATCATCCCGAGCTGGAAGTAACTCAAATGCTTGGAACCTGGTGAAGGGCTGACAGATAGCATCCATGGACACAACAGAAAATAGACCCACAGCTTTCAGAGACTGTGCAATGGCCACAAAGATTTTGTAGGTGGAAGCAACAAAGGAACATTGGGGGCAATGATGCTATGATCTTGTTTTCTACAGCGCTAGTTATGTAACTGCAGTTGTTAAAACTCGCACTGTAAATGTACACATTATTCATCTGTTAAGACTTTTAAAACAAAAATAATACTGGCAGGTAACAATTAAACTGCAGAATTATTTTTAAAGCGGTCATCAACTAGATTTGATTAGAGCATCCTTGATGGGAGAAAAGAGACCACAGATACTACTCTGTGTGTTCCTAAAATATAAGAGACCAGTGTTGTGATGCTTGTATAGCATAGTCAAAGAAAATAATTATGCTGGAGTGATGTGTATCTTGATGAGTGGAAATAATCTTCATGCAGTTACTAAACTAGAGAAATAAATTTTAGGAAACTATGAGACTGAAGCCAAGTTTGGACATATTTATAGATGTCTCATGATTATTGCTTAATAAATATATTATGATTATTACTTGATATGTAGATTGCATTACTCTGAAAGAAACTATTAAGTAGATAGTCACTTTTGTTCACTGACACCCACATGTGCTAGCCTTTCAAATACACTTTGTCTAAATCTTCTTTATTTTTCTTCCTAGGAATATTGTAGAGTGAATATTCTATATTTTATTTTAAGTTTAGGGGACAGAGTCCACACCTAATAGGTAATAGGGAAAGCCTCCTTGTCCATTTATAGAATAAGTTTATGGTTGTCTCTTTGTTGTCATGTTCTCTTTGTTCCTGAGGCAAACCAAAATTTAAAATCTGAAGATAACACTTAGCATCATAGTAATTTTTTCATGTTTTCTAAATGGACTTATAAAGTTCTAGAATTTCTCCATGAATTCATAGCATTTCTCTTTAATAGCATGATAAGCTGATAAATACTGATAAGACACATGTTCTTACAGATATCCCAATGGATGGGAATATGTACAGAGAGGAAGACACAGACAATATTCTACACTAAGCATTACAGCATGTACTAATTAATCAAGATGTTGTGGGGTATAAGGTAGAAACTGTTCTCCAAGTTGGTGACAGATCATAACTTCACATGAAGGATTGTCTTTGACATAGGGCTGGAGGATGGGATGTGGCCCACATGAAACACAGGTTATAGCAGAAACCTTCTTATTTGCCTATTTGTAAAGAGAAAGCAATGAGGGAAAAGCTAGCACAATACCTGTGTATGTTAACATACTTTCTAATTGCTGGTTCTACTTTGTTGTTATTAATGTGTTCCCTCAATTTTGTGCAGAAAACTTAAGCTTTAAAAACATATTTTTCTGACTTATGACTATGTATCTTTATGTCCACAATGTAGATGTCCTTTTAATATTTAATCAAACGAGTGGCTGGTTTTGCAGTGGAAAGCAGTTAGTTAATACTAAAGCCAAAGGCTGGTAAAGCTGATGAGAATATATAACTGTGGAAAATTCCACTCTCAATGGAGCCCTCTTTATCATCACCCCAAACCAAGGCTGAAATAATATTGCATTAGGAGACCAGAATCAACTTAAAAGACAAAGGCTGAAATGGGTGTGCTGTGAAATAGTGTATTCTGGATGTGACCTGGCTATTGACCTTGAGAACTAAATGTCACTGATTCTTGAATTTGCTGCACACGTTTGACACACTGTCACCATTTCATCATGCACGAGAGGAAGCTTTACAGAGGGTCTATGGATTAAAAAAAAAGAAAAATTAAAAGGAGGTATATTGTTAGAAAGAGAATGAGTTTCAATATAGGACTGAGAAGGAGAATAGTGGGTTATAAATACCCAAACCCATAATGTACATATATAAAATTAATAAAGATCTTTAAAAAACTAATTTTTATTCCAGAATAACACTGCTCATGTCTTAGAAGACCGTCTGTGTAAGCTTGGCATAACTGTCATGTTTGTATGTTTAATTGGGACTTCTAGCATTGGGATTCAAGAACAGGATTTGAGTAAGGAATCTCACTGCTTTGGAACTCAATAAATTGTTCTCTAATTTTAGCCCAGTCCCTCACTCATTCCACTAATGAACTGTATGACCTAGGGCATATTGTCTCTTATCACTCTGGAATCCTTGTTTACATTGCCTAAAGGGAACAAGCAAAAGTATGCTCTCCTAACTTCCTGTCCTGTATAGTGTAATGTGAACTGAGCTGTTGAGAGGCATGCAGACAGAGTCAAATGCGAAAGTACAGAATACAGCTCATTGTGTGGGGTTTACACAAAATCAACCATGTGGACATGTAAAAGGCAGCAAGCACAAGCACAGCTGGTACAGGCTGCACCAAGCAGGAGCAAGCTTGCATTAATGTGCGTCCTGGGTAGTGTCAAGTTACTGAGCAAGAAATTGTAACTGAGAATGATCTGGACTCAAGCTGTTACTGTTGATGATTATGGTTTCCAAGGCTCTCGTTGAGCATAACCATTTGCACAGACAAGTAAATTCTGTCAATATAAGTATTACAGCAGAGATAGACTTGTAGAAACTGCTGGGTTAATTGTGTGTATAACTTGTTCAATAGCCAATAGTGAGACACTGTTTAAAGCATTTTATGTGCATAAACTCATATAATCCTTCACAACTCTGTACAGTATGTTCTATATTATCACTTAAAATACAGAAGTGTGAAAGCAAACATAAGTGTAAAACCAAGTTAATGGACTTAGTTCACACACCAGTAAGTGGTGGAGCAAGAACTTGAAATCAAGGGTGAAAGTGGAGAATCCATTCACTGTGCTATTCACAGATTTTGTGTGTGTGTGTGTGTGTGTATGTGTGTGTGTGTGTATACATATGTGTGTATATATATATATATATATATATATATATATATATATATATATATGTATATATGTATGTATATATATGTATATATTCAATATTATATACATATATAACCTCTCTCACATACTCCCTACAATATTTATACAGATTATCAAACATAGAATACACGCAATATACCTTTTGAGAAGCATTCTCTTTATGCCAATACAAAGCTTCACTACTTCTTTTTTAAAGCCTTTTATGAATGTGAAATTTTATAAGAACATATACACCCTTTTGATTATTCACTTGACAAACTAAGGACTCTGATGAAATCTTTTGCCACCTGAACAGCATCAATGACTCCTTTAATTACCCCTCTTTCATCTATATTACACAGTATATTAAGATGAGATATACTCTGTCCTTTCCATCTCTGTGATATAGAGGGCTAGCATTCATTGGAATCAACCTGTACAACAGTGAGTGCTCCAATTTCAAGGAAGATGTAGTAATCAACCAAACACTCAATTTTTCACATTGATCCTGGAATAAATGCTAACTACACTTTGAATGAATATGTGAGTGAGTGAGTGAGTGAGTGAGTGAGTGAGTGAGTGAGTGAATGGAAAACTGAGCTATTCCAATTGCCACTTAGAGCAATGGCATGCATGAAGATTCATTTATGCTTTCTATTTTCCAGAAGACAGAAAGAGAACTCTTTTCTTCTTTGAAGTCTTTTTCATAATGAGAAATATAAGGAAGACTCTAGGTAAAGCTTTATCACAATCCTGTACCTTCCTAACATTTGTGTAGCTTCTGAGACTCTGGGACAGGGGTGTCATGGTAGAGATCAGATTGCTCCATCTCTTTCAATAGAGTTGGGTGTTCTCCATGTCATATTTATAAGACAATAACCAGAGGTGAAGCAAAGATATAAAAAAAGAAAAATGACTGAAGTTTCAGCCTTGTCATTCATTCATTCACACATTCATTCATTCATGTATTCATTCAACAAGATATTTTTCATGTATAAGCACATATGCTACTTGTAGTTTGATTTCTCCATATTTAGAAAATGACAATGAGGAACAAGTTAGATATCAATATTTCATAATACAAAATAATTAGAGGATTTGAAAAAAAAGTTAAAGTCCTGTATTTGCCTCATAATCTGAAGTAGACAGTAGAGTAGACAGTAAGGTGTATGTAGCTGCCACCATCTCCTATCATGTGTGGCTACCCATAATTTTAGACTCTCTAAATTTCCTGTCAATTTAATTTTTTTCTGATTTCTGTCCTCACAGAACTTCTAGATAAATTCTACGCAAACATTTTCTTTGTTTTCAATTTTTTTTCATAACATACTTAAACTGTTTGCTGACTTCCTGGTCAAAACTTAGTACAACTATTAATCTATGTTCAACTTATCAACTTCAGGTAACAGTCAGTTTGCATTTTGTTGAGTTTTGCATCAGAGCAAGTACAAAAACACCGAAAAGTAATTATGGTGATATTTCAACACAATATTGAATTAATTTGCGGCAGAGGCATTGATATAGAATCTTAAATAAAGAGGCATGCTGGAAGTGCACACTAATCTAGGGAATGACAAAGATAAGGGCAGATAATAAATTCATAACAATGATGTTCATGATGGACCATCAAGGCAAACATGTCTGCTAGTATGTAACAGAGGGAAAACAGGGTAGACCATGAGGAACCCATTGCTCAATTCATTAAGTTCCTTGGATCTTATAGCAAGCAATTTGGATTCCAAGGACTTCCAGAGAGTTTCATAATGGAACATAGCTCAATAACCCACATCTGTAGGCAGAACCTACATAAGCTTGTCAAGAGTTTCAAAACTAATAACTAGCATGCATTGGGAGTTGTTAATTATCATAACTTTATTATGATTATCATAACTTTATTAGGCACTCATATTACACTCATATGATAGGATTCTGATTGTACAGATTAGGGTTCTTAAAATCAAGGACATTTTATATCGTGCTTGACATAAGAACAAATGAGACAAGGCTAAACATCCAGTCCAAGTCTGGTGATTTAGCATCAAGAGTTGTCCTAGTTAGAGCTCTGTTTCTGAGAAGAACACCATGGGAAAAAGAAACTTAGGGAGAAAAGTGTTCGCTACATTTCACAACTCTCCAGTCACACTTAAACACTGAGAAAACTTACGGCAGTAGCTTAAGCAGAGGCCATTGGGGAAAGACTTCTTACTGGCTTCTCCTCATTGCTTGTCCATATTTTGCTTCATATACAACCCAAGTGCCACACCCACTTTATTGAAGCCTGTGTGAGAGGCCTAAAGACTTGGACACAGTCCCGAGGCAAAGAGTTTCACGAAACTCAGTCTCCTGGAACCTTGGCATGAATGCTCCAAACCTGTCTCTGAGTTAGTCGGTGTATGGATCTGTGTGCTTTCTTTCAGTATTGTTTTATTATAGGTGCCTCCAAGAAATGACTTTACTAATACCCAAATCAGGTTAAACTCTACTGTCTGGCCTTCTCCTATGTCTTAGGCAGTTCTTGAGCTGACCGTAGGCTTGGAATTTCATAAGAATGTCCTTCATCCAGATGAAATACCCCAGTGTTGACAGTTAGTAAGCAGGCATCTCAGTTTGCTGGATAGGAGCTAGTATTCTCAGGGCTAGTTCAAAATAGTAAACTTAGAATTCTTGTCACAGTCAGATATAGCAGACTAGATTGCATAGTAGAAGAAAGTTGGTGAGCTCTTCTGACAAATGGACATTCCCTACAGATACTTTAAAGAACAGCCATGTTACTCCAATATGCAAAAATTTACCATGGCCTAGGAAAAAGAAGGGTTGTGGTTTAAGGAAGAACTACAGTATTGTATTATTCATGAAACGGTCTGAACGCCCTGGTGCAAGCTTTCACAAGGCTCAGAGGAATAGCATAAATTGTGACTAGGGTGTGAAATCCTCCCCTGGCCCCTGTCGTTAGCTGACTCTAGGCAGGGCTGTTCTTATTCTCAACTGTAAACATTGCCTGGTTCCTGCCAGTTTCTGGAATGCATTTCTCCATTTTCTGTGAGATAACTTCAATGAACCTTAAATGTTGAGTCACCTAACTTCTATGTTTTCTTCTGTAATATATAAGTCTGATGCTCACTTTGACAAATTACATTCAGATACAACACTCCCTTGTGTCCGTATTTGTTTGTCACTTTTCACCGACTCCCTGCCCACCTGTACTGGGACTGATTCTCCCAGATTGAGGACCCCACGTTGAGGCCACACGTCCAGGGGTACACTGCGCAGGATGGGCAGAGTGTTCTCCTATCCAGCATAAATCAAGCAAACTTGTAGCCATGTCCACAGACGGATCTTATGGGGATTACTCAAATAGTTTCTATCTTCACAGGTGGCTCTAGTTTGTGCCCAATTTTCAGGGTGTAACCAGTACAGTAGACATTCTGCATGACGATAGTTAGTCTTTTGACCTAAGCAATGAGGCACTTTCTTTTCCTTGTCCAATTTATAAGTCAAAACTTGAAGGACTATTAGTACTTTATAAAATGAAGATGAAAAATTTGGTAGAAAGTAGGGAGCATTTAGAATCAATCTGGCATCCTTGTGATCCAGTGTTAAAAGTCTAATCCATAAAAATGCTAATGTTCACATTCAAAACTCTGGGGAAAATGTAGCATGTGATTCATAAGGGTGGGCAAGTTGAAAATTCTCAAGCAACAATGCTAATATTCCAGTGTCCTGCTACTACCATACCTCACATAACAGTTCATTGAAATGAAGTTTTGAACACATCTTTCATGTTTCACTGATCCAGAGAAAAAAACAGAATGACAATCTTACCTATGCATTTGGCAAGTGATTATATATATATATATATATATATATATATATATATATATACACACACACACATATTCACAGGATATATTAAATACCTTTGAAATTGTTTGATTTGCTGTCAAAATTTAGGTTTTGGCTACATTTCCATTCCCTCTAAAAATTTCTCTAACTGTAAATCATAAATGGATATACTTGAGCTACAACATTTTACTAGGAAGGTTACTGAGATTTAGCTAATTAAGTAAATATATAACAAAGGGTTAAATATTTTGCCAAAAAATAAAACACTTTAAGATGAGAAATAGAGTAGTTTGGGGGTGGGGAAATATAGGTATATTGTTCACAACTGCAAAATTGGATTAGATTATACATAGGTCATATTATATTTCAGTTTAATGGCTCTAAATATATAGGAGCTATTTTACTGAATTATTGAACACGTTTAATTGCAGGTTGTGTACTGTGAACTATTGATCCAATAATTATTCATAGGGACTATTAAAAAGGGATGATTCATTTTTTATTTTACCATTTCAGGCACTCCTTATGTATTATTTAAAATTTGGGAGCTAGGAATAAAAGACTTTTAGTACAATACAATATTTCTAAAGTAGGGCAGGTCTTTGTGGGAGTCCAAGGTAACATTATACAGTATAATCAAAAATTAAGTAACTTTAAATTTCAATAGGTGAAAAAAAGATACCCTTTCTCTTCAGCTGCATATTTTAATTGCAGAAATATCTGCACTGACTTATGAACCTTTCCAACATAGCTGAAATATTTAAATATGATATATAAAATATTTTAAGTGCTCTGCAGATCTTTCAAAAAAGAATTGAAGGGACATTTTTTCTTCAGTTTTTTTCTGTTAAAAAAAAAACTCTTCCTTAACTCAGTTATTTTTACTCTTATATTAAGTACAAAGGAATTGGGTCAGTGGAGAGTTTAAGTGAGGGTGTTTTGAGCTCTTTATTTAACTAGCTGTTTAAAAGAAGAGCTCATCAAATTATTTGTGAATTTTTTGTGTTGCTTGTCATGCACTTAGCATCCCTTGGCATTTTGACACTTAGACCTTAGTGCACCTTAAAATGGCTAGGCACCCTACACTTTTTGAAGTAGCTACTAAAGGGCACATTAATCAGGAGCAATCACACACACACACATACACACACACACACACACACACACACACACACACACACACACACACACGCGCGCGCGCGCTCTCATGGAAGGCCAGACACTAGAGGTTGGACATGCAGCAAAAGAAGACCCTACTTAACAAAAAGAGGGGCTTCATACATTAATCTGGGAAGAAATTGACTCATTTCTGCAAGATTAGTCTTATTACTATAATCCTTTTTATAGATGTTTGTTAGAAAATTCTTTGAAAAGATGGTTGTGTTAGAAGCCAAAAACTAGAATTTAGTTCAAATAGCAGATGTCCAACTCTTTACCTTGATTTCTAAACATACTTTACTGTACATATTGATCCCTTGGAGATTCTGGTAAGATGAAAAATATGATTAGTTCTGAGAAACAAAATTATAAATGCCTAATAAGCTTTCATGTGATCTGAGTTTGCTGTTTGTCATAGCAGAAAAAAAATTCTTAAAATATCATCCTTGAATCAAGAAAATCAGCATTCCCTAAGCACTGGTTACTATTGCCCATTGGCTTTTCTGATCCCATATAAATTAAATAAAATATGTATATTAGACTATAGAATATTTATAATGTTTCTAATTTAATTTCAGTAGAAGCAAGTGACCTGGATTAGGAAAAATGGAGAAGAAAAGAAAATGCCATTGTAATATGGAAGTGGTTAAGAACTTACAGAGATTCTGCTTATGCTAAGAAGGTCCAAGATTACATCATTTTTTCTTCAAACACTTGTATTTTCCTTAATTTTGAAATCTATTTTTCTGTTAATAGTAAGACATGTTTCAATTAAAATCTAATATCTTCTATAATACAAACAATCTGTTTGAATAGCTAAATTAATTAGCAATTTTGCTTAAACAAAAACTCATCCTATGAAATACCTTGTAATGTCAAATAATTTGCTGGGAAAGCACTGTTTGTTAATACACTAAAAACAAAAGGGAAGATGTTTTCTTAGTGTTATGAAACTTTTTTATAAAAACTCACATGAAATAACTAGTGTTCTGAAAAAGGGGTAAACACTGTTGCTACTTTATATAATGCTGGGTGTCAGCTTACAAAATGAACATTAATTAAAATATCATCAGTTTAAGACACATTGAGCAAACCAGTACTATGGAAACATTGCAACAGGTGTAAAGACTAATAGAACTTGCAAAGAGATACATACAGGTTCCATGCTCCTTGACACAATACTTTGGCAAAGAAATATATTTTACACAATTTCTGTAACTCAGAAATGGTTCAGTTTACGTCCTGTACTTCTGTGGTAGCTATTTTAATCTGGGAAATGGCTAACTTTAAGTCTCCATGGCCCATGTAAACAGTGGCCTGTACCCAGAAGCTCATGGATTTAAGATAAAGTATTGGTGATGGCAGAATGAATTCAGTGGGGCACTACACAACTGGTCATTGAGCCCCTAGGTGTCACCTTGTTTGTTCTCTCTGGCAATGGAGAAGCAAGCATTTCCCACCACAACCAGCCTTCACTAGGATGCCAGGAATCGAAGCTCTCATTTTACATTTGTGCAGCAACCACTTCCCCAGTAAGTCACCTCCTCAGTGGCTGGGGTTTGCGTAGGCTTTAGGGGATAATTCAATTCTAATATTTTGATAATGGACAGAGTATCAATGTATCTTCTAAAGACCTATTTGCATTTTTAAAATACTTTTTCTGATAACAGATAATGGTCTTATTTTTGTTTCCTTCTTTTTTTTTAATTATTTTTTCTTTATTAGATATTTTCTTCATTTACATTTCAAGTCTTATCCAGAAAGTTCCCCATACCCTCCCCCATCCCCGCTCTGCTCCCTTACCCACCCCCTCCCACATAATGGCCCTGGCGTTCCCCTGTACTGGGGCATATAAAGTCTGCATGACCAAGGGGCCTCTCTTCCCAATGATGGCCAACTAGGCCATCTTCTTCCATATATGCAGCTAGAGACATGAGCACAGGGGGAACTAGAAGTTCTCTGTTGTTTCAACAATTCTTGCTCAAATCTGAGGTTGTAAATTAAAGTTGGCCACAGGTATTTGACATTGCATTTAGCAAGCATGAAGTCCTCAAACTCTAATCTGTATAGTTATGTACCACCAAGACCTATTGATAGAGCACCAAGATAGTAATATCCTGTAGACTCTAAAATTTCTGGATAACATGTGAAATGTAAATGAAAAATAAAAAAATAAAAAAAATAAAAAAAAATGAAAACAAAAAAAAAATGAAAACAAAAAAAAAAAAAAATGAAATTTCTTCTCTGGTTTCTGGGACCCCTGAACCTCAAAGTATTTTTTGAAGTTAACATATAAAAGAATACTACTATATGGAAAAGATCATAGCACAGCTAAGATTGACTAAGCCATGACTCTGCATATTCCTCTTCTAAGGCACTGGGCTTGAGAACAAAACCATTTTCTGAAGACAGAAAAGTCACTTCACTGATACTTCATGGAACACAACAATTAGTCACCACAAGTACGACTGAACACTGTCTGAATTTCTTTATTTTCCCAATTTTTATTAGATATTTTCTTCATTCACATTTCAAATGTTATCCCGAAAGTCCCCTAAAGTCCCCCCATTCCCCACCCTGCTCTCCTACCCACCCACTCCCACATCTTGTCCCTGGCATTCCCCTGTACTGGGGCATATAAAGTTTGCATGACCAAGGGGCCTCTCTTCCCAATGATGGCCAAGTAGGCCATCTTCTGCTATATATGCAGCTAGAGACATGAGCTCTGGGGGTACTAGTTAGTTCGTATTATTCTTCCACCTATAGGGGTGGAGACCCCTTCAGCTCCATGGGTACTTTCTTTAGCTACTCTCTTGGGAACCCTGTGTTCCATCTAATAGCTGACTGTGAACATCCACTTCTGTGTTTGCCAGGCACTGGCATAGCCTCACACGAGACAGCTATATCAGGGCCCTTTCAGCAATATCTTGCTGGCATATACAATAGTGTCTGCATTAGGTGGCTGATTATGGGATGGATCCCCGGATGCAGCAGTCACTGGTTGGTCCATCCTTTTGTTTCAGCTCCACACTTGATCTCTGTAACTCCTTCAATTTGTGCTTTGCTCCTAATTCTAAGAAGGGGCGAAGTGTCCACACTTTGATCTTCATTCTTCTTGAGTTTCATGTGTTTAGCAAATTGTATCTTGGGTAATCTAGGTTTCTGGGCTAATATCCACTTATCAGTGAGTACATGTTATGTGAGTTCTTTTGTGATTGGGTTACCTCACTCAGGATGATGCCCTCCAGATCCATCCATTTGCCTAGGAATTTCATGAATTCATTGTTTTTAATAGCTGAGTAGTACTCCATTGTGTAAATGTACTAGCAAAACACAATATGTATGGAAGAATTCGTTTTCAATCACTAAGATTTGGGTGACTACATATGCTACAAAATATCTGAAGGACATGGCCTACTTGTCCTTTTCTTGTGGAGCAGTTCCACTATTGCTTTCTACTACTCCCTCTGTTTATCTGCATCTTCTTCTTTAAATATTTATTTAATTTTGAAAATATAATATATATATATATATATATATATATATATATATATATATATATATATATATATATTGTGTGTGTATGTGTATACAAAAGAGAGTCAGAAATACCTAGACTCTAGACATTATAGTGATGATGCCTATTTTTTCACCCTTTCTCAAATTTCCAAGCTTGTTTTTAAATATACATTGCTGTCTATACAATTTATACAATTTTTGCTGGGCATGTCGTGTAAAAGACAGACTTACCATTTTAACCCTTAGTGTCCACTTTTATTGACAGCTGTTCAAAGACAGAGTTAGAGTATGATCTAGGGACTGCAAGAGTTTTAGCAATTAATGGACTACATAAAACTCTCTCGCGTAAAAAGTCTTTATCAAATCCAAGCATGTCCTCTACTATTTTGAGTCTGTAGACCTAAGATGTTACAACCTTTTGAAAATGCCTAAAATGGTATGAGGTTGAGTCTGGGTATTATTGGCCTGTAATCAGACACTGTGTGTGTGTGTGTGTGTGTGTGTGTGTGTGTGTGTGTGTGTGTGTGTGTGTGTGTTTGAAATTAGAAAGGGAATCAACTGCAGAGAGTAAGGGAATTAATAGGAGTAAGAAGTGGACAATAGAAGATGCAAACAAAGATAAGTATGACCAAAATATATTTATTATATGAACATAAGAAAATTATATATATGGCTAAGAAACATGATAGAATAGTTACATGGTGGTCTCTTCATGCAATAATACAGAAGGACATTTAAGCAAAGCAGCCAGAATTGACAAGTCTAACTTGATAGAAATGTGGAATTCCTTCTGGAACAAAATGAAACACAGAATTTGATATTGTGAACAGAAAAGGACCTTTATGATGATAGACATTCACAGCACCACAGACACCAATCCTGTTATTTGTCTCTACTTCTACCCTGTCTTCTGACTACCCTGTCTTCTGACTTTTCGCATCTGCTTTGTGTTGCATTTTGTTTTTAAGTCAAGAAAGTCTCTTTCATTTCATATCACTCCAAATATACACTCTACTATAAACTTTAGATTTATTTCTGCTACATATTGACTAGGATATAAAGATAATATCCTGACTAGTTTCTCAGAGTTGATTAGGGTTATCTAAATAGAAGACTCTCTGATTCATTAAGTGTTTAGCTGTAAAAGCTAAGGACCTAACCACAATACCTGGTACAATTCAGAACTTGAAAATATTCCCCAAAATAACCCCAGAGATTTGTTGATTATGTCACTCCTATAGTAAACTCGGGCTTTCCTATGCCAAGGATTGATGATCTAATGCTGAATAAGATTCTATTATAATCAGAAAGATCAACAAGCATAATGCAATTTACTTTTTGTTCTATTTAAGCAGTGATAAAATTTCTTAAATCATAAGATTAAAGTACTTATAAAAATTATTATTAATATTAACCAGAATTGCTCCTGTCTAAAGGAAATACATGGACAAAGAGTGGAGATGATACTTAAGGAATGGCCATCCAGAGACTATTCCACCTGGGGATTCATCCCATATGCAGCCACCAAACACAGCAGTAACTATTGCTGATGCCAAGTAGTGCTTGCTAACAGGAGCCTGATATAACTGTCTCCTGAGGGGCTCTGTCAGAGTCTTACCAATACAGATACTTGTGGCCAACTATTGGACTGAGTATAGGGACCACAATGGAGGACTTAAGGGAAGGACTGAAGGAGCTGAAGGGATTTACAACCCTATAGGAAGAATAACAATATCAACCAACCAGAACTCCCAGAGCTCACAGGGACTAAACCACCAACCAAAGAATACACATGGAGGAACCTATGGCTCCAGCTGCATATTTAGCAGAGAATGGCCTTATCTGGCATAAATGAGGGGGAGACACTCGGTCCTGTGAAGTCTTGATGCCCTACCATAGAAGAATGCTAAGGCAGGGAGGTGTGAGTTGGTGGGTGGGGAAATACCCTTATAGAAGTCAGGGGCCAGGGAGTAGGATAGGGATTTTGTGGAGGAGAAATCAGCAAGGGGAATAAAATTTGAAATGTAAATAAATAAAATAACCAATCAAAAGTTTTTCAAAACCATTATTATTAATTTTTGCTGTTGTTGAATTTTCAATCCAATTGACTTAAATGAGGTCGAAAAAGTTGAGTGTCACATGGTTATTTTGTTTATTATTAGTTATTAGTTATTTTTACTTTGACTCAATTTTTTCATAAATCATCTTGAAAATATCAAATTTTAATATTTAAGTAAAAAGAGTTTACCAAGAGGTTGAGATTATCTACATCCCTAAATTACAGTAGCATGTCTCTGAGCATTCACAATTTCTTATGACCTTGTAGAAAAGGATAAACGTGTCTATAGTTTTACACCAGGATTCCTTTGACGATGTATATATGGTCTTGGATATTAAATAATCTCTAGTGATATTATCCAGAAATTACAGACAATTCCTTAAAAATAAAAGAATGCATAATAAAAAGCTAATGTTCCTATCAGTGTAACCTCTGATTTGACTTATTTGAATAGATTTCTAGCTATATTCAGCTGTCAAATTTAACTTAAAATCAACTTGAAAAGAGGATTCTCAACTGAGGAATTGAGTAAATCAGCAAATTGGTGTGTGTACTTTACTGTAAAGCATTGTATTGGTTAAAAATGGAAGTGGAGATTTCAGCCCATTGCAAGTGATATCAATCATAACAAGCTTGGCCTCATGTATAAAATTCCTGCAAAATGTAGCCTGTGAGCAAAACAGAGTACAATAAAATTTCTTTATCCTTCCACTCACAATTCTTATTCCCCCACAGTAGACTATAAAATGAAACAAACTCCTTATTTCTCAAATTTTATTTTGGTTATAGAATTTTGTTAGTGAAAAAGAAATTGTACTAGAACAAAAATTAGTGCCAAGAGTGGGGTCATTTTGTGATGAACCTGACCATATTGGTTTTTATGCCTTTGGACAATTTAATTCAAATTTTACAAGTTGGGCTACATAAAAACATTTAGTGTTCAATGCTTGATGGATTATCTAGTGGAATTTTAAAACCATGTGTTTGAGACAAATGTATACTTGCAAAGTAAACTAATTTGAAAACTTAAGATAACAATAGCACTAACATTGTGATCTCAAGTGGGCTTAAACATTGCATGACT
Source organism: Mus minutoides (assembly GCA_902729485.2). Classification (NCBI taxonomy): domain Eukaryota; kingdom Metazoa; phylum Chordata; class Mammalia; order Rodentia; family Muridae; genus Mus; species Mus minutoides. The sequence goes on along the minus strand of LR751869.1, from coordinate 105,827 downwards.
AAATTTGGCTTTACATATTCCTAAAACAGTTTGGAAGAATGCTCTTGAAAATATTCATATGATCCTAGCCGGGTGTGGTGGTGCACGCCTTTAATCCTAGCACATGGGAGGCAGAAGCAGGCGGATTTCTGAGTTCGAGGCCAGCCTGTGTGAGTCGCACTATCTTCCTGCCCGCAGGAACTCACAGGAACACCAGATTCAGAGTCCTTCTACAGCATGCTCTTTATCGAAGCATTGAAAGAGGAAGACCCAGAGCCCGGAAAAGCCTCAGCTTATATAGCCAAGGAGGAGGCATGTCTTAACTGGATTGGCTGCTGGGCCATTACTCAATTAAGCCCCGGGCTGGGCGGCAGTTAAACAACAGGTGCATGTGCTTTTGGGTCGTTTACTGGCTCTAAACGAGGGATGGCAACAGAGCCGACTCGGGAGCGGCTCTCTACAAGCCTGGTCTACAAAGTGAGTTCCAGGACAGGTGGATTTCTGAGTTCGAGGCCAGCCTGGTCTACAAAGTGAGTTTCAGGACAGCCAAGGCTATACAGAGAAACCCTGTCTCAAAAAACCAAAACCAAAAAAAAAATATTAATACTCTTTAAACATTCAGCATGTTGCAGGAAATGAAGACAAGGAATGCTTTGTTTGTGAGGTCTGAGAAAGAGGCAAGTCATGACTGGGGTGAGATTAGTGTGATCTTTTATATTAAGTTCTGAAGACAGCACCATCCCAAGGCAAGAAAGCCCTGGATCTATGAGAAAGCTAACAGAGCAAAAGTTGGGTGTAGAGAAAGAGAAGCCAGAAAGTGAGTCAGCAAGCAATATGTTTTAATATCTGCTTAAAACTCATGCCTTGTTTTCTTGTCCTAACACCCATTAGTAATGAATTATGACATAAGAATGTAGTAAAACTGGGGCGGTAAAATGGTTTTCTTATCTCCAGGACTCAGAGAGAAAAATGTTAATTTATAAGGAATTATGAGAGATCAAGATGCAAAATCCCAAATTTCTAAAAGAAGCATACTGACAAGACCATGTTTCCTAGATTGTTTCCTCTGAAGTATCTGCAATTAGTTTTACAAATGATGATGCACACACACACACACACACACATATATATATATATATATATATATACACACATATATACATACATATACATATATATATATATATATATATATGTATATACATACATATACATATATATGTATATATATACATATATATATATATGTATATATATATCATTAGTACCATTATGAAATCTTAAAAGAGAATATAAGATAACATTGATGTTGTTAATGATGATGATGATGTGATGATGATGATGATAGAGTATATAGCTTCATATCCTTGCTACTCCATTGAGCAATAACATATTTGGAGTATTTTATTAAACCATATTATTTTCTATCACTGTCCTTTTGAATTTGTATAAATTTCAATGAAGTTCTATAATATGACAAATTTGGAGAGCTATATGAAGGCAAGCTATATTAAGTCAAAGTAGTAAAAAATTATTAGTAGATTACAAGGAAGGTAACATTAGTATAGGTGTCCTTATCATTGAAGTAGGCTGTTATGCTTGTCACTGGTTAGTTGGTAGAGGTCATTAATAGAAATTAATATTTAAGATAATTTTCTGTCTTCAAATATCAACTTCCTGAGACTTGCCATTATTAATAAATATGTGTTGAGTCAGACATGGTGACTCATTTCTCTAATTACAGATCTTGGGAAACCACATTAGAAAGATTCCTACAAGTTTCATGCTAGCTTGGACTGTGGAATTAGTTCCAGGCCAACTTGGGCTATACTGTAAGACCCAGTATCGATTCAGAAATGATAATATTATTAACATCATGCTTTCCCTACTTGTTATTCTGGTAATCATGTTTATTTTCTAAGGATCCTGCCTGAACTCTCAATTAGTCTTATGCATGCCATACCACCTAAAGAAACTTCTTGAAAGAACATGAAAATAAAGAAATAAACCATGACTTCTGAGATGACTATAAATTCAGAGTCAATACTTTGAAGTGACTACTATAGGATTCCAAATCTGAGGGAGAAAGAGAGCTGACACACTTATCAAGAGTATTAACAAATTTTGTTTATGTGAAGCTATGATAGTGGAAACCTAGCCTTTCAGATTTCTGACTTCACCATCACATCTGGACCTCTGGTTTTCATGGTCTTGGTAAAAGCACACCATTTCTTTCAGCTAGTTTTTGTTTGTAAATTGATTTTCTCATTAATGTTCTAGTCCACAGGGGAAGTTAATTAATTAATGTACATGAAGTGCTTCAATTAAAGTAATTGGCATTACTTGCAGATACTCTCATCAGTGGCTCTTTGGGAATAGTCCAAAATCACTTTTTTTTTTTTCCTCAAGAGATTTCTGATGATTGTTCCAATGTTCTCCTGGAAGACCTGTGCTACAAAAGCCATTTCTAAGACTATCAAAATTTCATTTCTAAAAGTTTGATGCTAGGTAATGAGATATGTATTGTATTTGAAATTCAATTACTTACATAAGCCATGTTCTCCCCTTCATGATATACAAAGCACATGTTTTCCACTAATGGGAGAGATGACCTTAAATCACACAATATTAGTCAACTACATCCCATCTTTACCAGATGGAAGCAGAGCAGTAATTGGGGCTGCATCTGTTTACAGCTCGTACCCTTTATTTCAGTCATAGCATGGTTGTTTTCCTCTTTGGCTGTTTACTAAATGTTCTGATCTTCAGATCTTTGCTCTATATCAAAGCAATGGATGGTAATACTATTTGTACAACATCAGTGACTGTGTCCTGAGGCTGGTTCCAGGATGGAATTTTGATGCAACTTGAAAAATCTGGTCTTGAGATGCATCTGATGGGTCATGGCAGTGTTGTGACACTTTGAGCTAAGTGCAGGAAGAGAAGAAACTGTAGTTGGAGAAATTGATGGGAATAAGAGATAAATAGGACCAATTCATCTGATTATGAGACTAAAGAGTTACAATTTTTAAACTAGATCAGACGTGGGATTACACAGACAAGCTGTCTCTGACCTTGAACACAGTCCAAGCTCTGTGCTTGTTTTACCTGCAAAACGGAAAGAAGTTAAAAAGTATCGCATCGAAATGTAGTGCCTTTATGTTTTGTGCAGTTACTTCTCTGTATAAAGCAAGTATGTAGTCTGCCATAAGAAGGCACTAAGGAAGGATGTAACTGATATCCTTAGTCACTCAAGAATAGGTCCACAGATTCACTCTGGTTACATGACCAGTTTGATAACTTTATTATTATGTCATGAGGTTGATTGACTTTTAATTTCTTGTTTGATGTTGATATGATTTCAGTTCTGATCTCAGCGATATTATTTCATGCACACTTATACTGACATGTAACTAACTCAGACCACTAGGGTTAAAGAGGATGCCCTCAGTTCTTTTCTTTTTTAAATTAATTTACATTTCAAGTGTTATCCACTTACCTGGTTTCCACTCCTTCCCGGAAACCTCCATCCTATATCCCTTCCCCCTGCTTCTATGAGGGTAATCCCGTACACTGGGGCATCTATCAAGCTTTCATAGGACCAAGGACCTCCCCTCCCATTGATGCCTGACAAGGATGTCCTCTGCTTTCAGTTCTTTAGATTCCTGGATGTCCCTTCCCCAGGAGAAAATCCATATCTGAGTAAAGAGGATTATTTTGTAGGTGTCTTTAATCTAGAATAGATTTACTAGTTTAGTACATGGGCATTCTTTGAGAAAAGATTGCCTATTATCAGAATCTGCTTCTAATTTTACCTGGCAGTGTTATAAATTGTCTCTTAGACAATACACCCTGGGTAATGAGCACTCTAAACCTGAACAAGACCGTGAGAGAATACAAGTAGCTCCACCATCATGGATCACACAAATGAGGGCGATTTAGCTACATTCCCGAAAAGCAGTCACAAATCTCTATTCTCTAACCATTCAGCAGTGTACATAAAATCACAATAATATACCTCAATTAATATACATATTTGATTTATAGGAAGTGATTATTTTATACATCCCAGTGGATAGTATTTGGTTTGTAATTACTATTTATAGAATTATTATTTTTTTAAAAAAATTCATAAACATATAGTTCCATCAATAACTAAACTATGATAGGCCACAGATTTTCAGGTTTCCTTTTTGTATTTTTTAAACTAGTTGTTCATTGATCTTCATTTCATCTGTCCTAAATTCACTTTGATTATCCAAAGATGTTTAGCTAAAAAGAATGCTGTAAGTGGTATGAAAGGGATTATGTTTTCTATGTAAAAGACTCTAATAGAATAACCAATGTGATTTTTATTGCATTTAAGTATGTATGTGTATTTGTCTACATGTAGACCTGTGGATACACAGTCTTGTCAAGACAAGCATGTGGGGGTCTCCTTTACCATGTGGGTCCTGGGAGTTGATCTTGGGTATCCAAAGTAAATATTAAGGATCTTTAACCTCTCAGTAATCTTACCTGCCCAGAAAAGGAAATTGATTAAGAAAAACAATCTGAATTTTGATAGTGGTAAGTGATAAACCCTGCTTTATAATATAAATATATTATGTTTATTTTTTATTTTTCTTAATTGTGAAACATCTAACCAACTTCTGTCTATATGATTGCTAAATATCCATGCATCAATAAATAATAATCTCTTTATGGTAATTATATTTCTATTTGATTATAAAGCACCAAGATGCTGGGTTTATGCAAGATTTATCTCACATTGTTGTCTCATACAAGCATTGTTTTTTCATGGTTTTGATCCGTGGAATCAGCATATTTAGACATTAAAATCCCTTCATATTACTCTGATGAGAAGAGCAAAGCCATTCTAAAGCCAACAGTTCTCTTAATACACTATCAGATTTATCAAATTCAGTCCAGAATGATATTAAGTAATTCAATGTATGGAAATCTTCCATAAATATCTTTGAAAATCATGATGCATTAAAATTAAGAAAGTACATTCTTAATAAAGTCATTTAAATGTGTCTCACAATTATTAAACCTTTCAAACTTTTTATTTTCATCTTCACAAAGAATCATATAAACACTTGAGTCACGTGAGTGCTTCCTAAATTTTCTTGTCGGTAATGAGTAAACCTATGTGGACATAGAAATCATTAATCACATCAAATCACACACACACACACACACACACACACACACACACACACACACAAAACTGAGAAACCTAACTAGACATGACATCTGTTCTTTAACTCTCTTTGTGCTATGGTGCTATTTAACTTCTCTGTTGACTCTAAAAGTGTTCTCCTTCATTCTTGACATTGATTATAACAATGACCCACTATGTTCTTTCTCTCCTGTTTGATAGGGATGTTTCCTCCCATGTTCTTTGCTGTTTCAATGTTTCTTCCTGTCAATTATTTTTAATTCCCTTAAAAATTCTACCACTAAGATTCCAGTTAAACTTTTATTGAGAATTAGATTTTATATTATAAACATTTTAGCATTATGAATTAGTACTTTTTAGTATGTTGAATGATTGGTTTCATTATGACAATTACTACATGCAACACTATAAACATACAGATTTTCTATCTGCTTCAGCTACTTCACTCTCCTATCTGCCCATATCTCCTCCTCTTCTTCACAACTAGTTCCCTTTAAATGACTGGAATACTAATGATGTTGGTAACACATTAGCAGAGACAAACAGGATAATTCAAACTTTCTTCTTTTGTGGTCATAATGGAAGAATAGATTTTTTTATTCATTTTTATTAGATATTTTCTTTATTTGCATTTCAAATGCTATCCCAAAATTCCCTAAACTCCCCCTCCCCCTGTTCCCCTACCCACCCATGTCAACTTCTTGGCCCTGGCATTACCCTGTACTGGGGCATATAAAGTTGGCAAGACCAAGGGGCCATGTGTTCCGTCCTGTAGATGACTGTGAGCATCCACTTCTGTATTTGCCAGGCACTGGCATAGCCTCATACGAGACAGCTATATCAGGGTCCCTTCAGCAAAATCTTGCTGGCATATGCAATAGTATCTGGGTTTGGTGGCTGATTATGGGATGAACCCCAGGTGGGGCAGTCTCTGGATGGTTCATCCTTTCTCCTGAGCTCCAAACTTTGTCTCTGTAACTCCTTTCTTTTTTTTCCCCAATTTTTATTAGATATTTTCTTCATTTACATTTCAAATGTTATCTCGAAAATCCCCTATATCCTCCCCCATCCCCGGCCCAACTCCCCTACCCCCCCAACCCCCCACATCATGACCCTGGCGTTCCCCTGTACTGGGGGATATAAGGTTTGCATGACAAAGTGGCCTCTCTTCCCATAATGGCCAACTAGGCCATCTTCTGCTACATAAGCAGCTAGAGACACAAGCACTGGGGGTATTGGTTAGTTCATATTGTTCTTCCACCTATAGGATTAGAGACCCCTTCAGCTCCTTAGGTACTTTCTCTAGCTTCATGGGTATTTTGTTCCCTATTCTAAGGAGGAATGAAGTATCCACACGTTGGTCTTCCCTCTTCTCAATTTTCTTGTGTTTTGCAAATTGTATCTTAGGTATTCTAAGTTTCTGGGCTAATATCCACTTATCAGTGAGTGCACATCTAACAACTTCTTTTGTGATTGGGTTACCTCACTCAGGATTATATCCTCCAGATACATCCATTTGCCCAAGAATTACATAAATTCATTGTTTTAAATAGCAGAGTAGTACTCCATTGTGTAAATGTACCATATTTTCTGTATCCATTCCTCTGTTGAGGGACAGCTAGGTTCTTTCCAGCTTCTGGATATTATAAATAATGCTGCTATGAACATAGTGGAGCATGTGTTCTTATTACCAGTTGGAACATCTTCTGGGTATATGCCCAGGAGAGGTGTTGCTGGATCTTCCGGTAGTACTATGTCCAATTTTCTGAGGAACTGCCAGACTGATTTCCAGAGTGGTTGTACCAGCTTGCAATCCCACCAGCAATGAAGGAGTGCTCCTCTTTCTCCCATCCTCGCCAGCCTCTGCTGTCACCTGAATTTTTGATCTTAGCCATTCTGACTGGTGTGAGGTAGAATCTCAGGGTTGTTTTGATTTGCATTTCCCTGATGATTAAGGATGTTAAACATTTTTTCAGGTGCTTCTCAGCCCTTTGGTATTCCTCAGTTGAGTTTTTTTTTTTTTTTTTTTTTTTTTTTTTTTTTTTTTTTTTTTTTTTTTTTTTTTTTTTTTTTTTTTTTTTTTTTTTTTTTTTTTTTTTTTTTTTTTTTTTTTTTTTTTTTTTTTTTTTTTTTTTTTTTTTTTTTTTTTTTTTTTTTTTTTTTTTTTTTTTTTTTTTTGCTCTATACCCCATTTTTAGTGGGGTTATTTGAATTTATGGAATCCAGCTTCCTGAGATCTTTGTATATATTGGATATCAAGTCTTTCCATACTTGGTGTGCTCCTTAAAATGAGAATTGTCCTCATAGTCTCATATATTTGAATGCATGATTCCCAGCTGGTAGATTGTCAAGGAAGGATTAAGAGGTGTAGACTTGTTGGAGACAGTGTTGTCTTTCTGGAGAAGGTGTGGCCTTGTTGGAGGAGGTTACTAGGGATGGGCTCCAAAAATCTCCTCTTCCAGGTAGCTCCTTCTGTGTCTAACTTGAAGGCCAGACATGAGTTTTCTGGACTATTCCAGTGTCATGTCTCTATGCTTACTGCCACACTCAGACCATGATGGTCATGTACTCTAGACGCTCAGAAAACCATGAGAATCAAATGGTAAACCTATGTTTCAGTGGTGGCAGTGTCTCTTCAGAGCAATGTAAATGTAACTAAGATACTTAATTTCTGTTGGAATAAAAACCAAAATTATTTTATAATTAAGACATCTCATGCTTTATAATGAAGAGATTGAAATTATCTCTTAAAAAGCCATCACATGTTGAGGACATAAATGCTTCATTTAAGACTGGAAAGGCAGAAACTTTTTATGTCTGACTCCTCTTACTCTTTGTGATGCTTGGTGGCACATATCCTACCACATTTTATAGCTTTGTGTTAAATAGAAGGACAGGATAATATTCTCTATTCCTTGGGCTTAATGCATTCTTTGCTCCTTAGCATTCATAGAGTTATTATACATGTTAGATTCTGATGTGTAGGCTGTTCAATAAAACCATGTGTTTTTCCTACCACAAATTTTTACTGATCATTTTCTTCTGCCTACAATTTTTCTAAATGTCTGATTCTATAGCATTTTTTTTCCAAATATGTGTCCCCAGGCATGGCTCTAACTGTATTTTCTGTTGTATGTTCTGCATGCTACAACTTCAAGTACTTGTGACCTTTGGCATGTGGCATAAAGTTCTGTATCCATCCTTCTCAGGTGAATAAGTCAGACTTTCTCCAGTAATATTGCCAAGTTTACCTTGAAGAAAGAGCACTTTGGAGCTATTTTGCATTGTTGGCGGGTCTGTGTATCTATAATATAAAATAAAAATGTTGTAATGCAAGGCAGTGAGAGAGGTTTTATTCATTCTCAAAGTGTCTTTAAACATGATCTATGACTTTACAACACAAGATATTCTAAAAACAAATGCTAATCCACAAACTCTTTTATTATTTATTGGATTTTTTCTTTGACTTTATTTGATCTTTGCACTTTGTTCTGCTCATTATACAAACCAAAATCCTCTGTCTTTTTCTTTGGAGTAAACATCATTAATTATTCAGAACTTCCTGATGCCAACAAAGCATATTGGGGAAATAATTTGGTGTCCCTTTACTTTTTTTTTTTTTTTTTTTGGTCTTCTGGTCATATAAGGTTGGTAGTTGGAGCAACCAGTTAACATTTAAATTGATAAGATTTTACGGAGACCACAATATCTTATGTTATCGTGAAGTCCCAGAAACAAAAATGTAAATATAGCAGGTCACACACAAAAGCTACATTAATAGTACTGACCTAATTCAACTAATACATTTAAGAATCAAAAAAATAACTGTAGTTAAAATTGAAATAAACCCATCAGTCTTTGAAGTCAAAATTAAAAATGCTCTAGGGAATACTGTGAATTTAGCACTTTGTTTTCCAAATTGTGGGTCATACCTATAGATCATTCATTTATTCATTCATTCACAAAATATAAATCTAACAGAAGTGATGCTTTGACATTAGGAATACAGAGTATTAATTCCTATTTGTAAGAATTCTATTGATAATAATCAGGATAAATCTGTGAGAAGAGATCACACCTGGCTAAATGTTGTCATATTGATTTAAATGCCTGTTATTTTCCTGTAAGAAGAAATCAGAGAACACATGTCTCATTGTGATGCTCAGAGGCAACAATATCACTAAAGTCCTTTAGATGGAATGGTATACATCAAAGACAAGTTTCTGATTACTGTATGAAACATCACTGTTCTTGTGTGCTAATTCATTGACAATGAATTGTCTTCTGCTTGGGTTGAATATGTACCAGTGTGGTTCATTGTGTCAGATTATAATGCATACAAACAATGCCAAATTCTTCACCTATTTTCTGCAACTCAAAATCACAGCCCACATGATCAGTCTTAGGAAAATAATATAATGCATCTTGCTAATGTTCAGAGAAAGCAGTTAAAAGTATTTTATTGTAAGAACATGACTGAGAACCCTAATGCTTCTACTTACTTTTGTCAGTAGTAAAGTATCAAAGTAGGATTGTCTTACTCAAGAGCACACTTATATGTAGCAGATAAAAGTAGCTGTAATGCAACATTTAAATTAAGTTTGACCTAACCCTATTACTGATGCTATGTTTTGCTTGCAGACACTTTTGTGAGAGACTCTACAAGCAGCAGACTTTAACATATGTGCATATTGACAGCCCATCATTGGACTGAGTCAGGGACCCCTATGGAAGAGTTAGAGAAAGGATTGAATGAACTGAAGGGGATGGCAGCCCCAGATAAAGACCAACTGTGTCAACTAACCTTGTTACCCGGGAGCTCCCAGAGACTAAGCCACCAACCAAAGATCATATATTGTTTGGTCTATGGTCCCAGGAACATATGTAACAGAGGACTGACTTCCTTGTCAGGCTGCAAGAAAAGAGGAGGCTCCTAAAGCTATACATACTTGATGCCCTAGAGGAGGTGAATGCCCAGACAGCACCCGCTCATAGGCAAAGGGGAGGTGAGATAGTGCAAAGAACTCTTGAAGGGAGTAAAGGGAGGGGGAGCATTTGGAATGTAATAAACAAAATAATTAAAAAATAATTTGGGTTTGGTACTATGGCAGAAATTTGCACACAAATTTCTTGTCATTTGTAGCAAGAAGGGTGCAGTTTTACTGCTTGGTGTAGTGTACACCTAAAAGGATATCTTACATTGCAAGAAGGGCGCAGTTTTACTAAACTGTGTGCATTGTCTAGAAGTGAGACACTTGGAAGTATTTACGATCACTTCCTTTTAGCAAAATTGCCTTCACAATAGGTTCATTCGTCTACGAGATGTTAGTACAGCAGAAAAAAAAAAAAAAAAAACCACCAAAGATGTAGAAGAAAGAGTCAAAAGCAGGTAAAATTTGAATCTTATTGTTCTACCACCTGTCAGAAAAAGGGGAAAAGATTCAGTCATAAAAATATATAGTATGTGCGTGATCAATGTTGAATAGGGATGGAGCTATGAGGTAGTGAAAATATGAAGCATTGTCCTTTGAAACATCATCTCCTGGTTGTCTTAGGTTTAAATATTGAGAAATTACAAATGATATGGAAGATACAACCTTCAGACATATATGAAGAAAGACTACTCAGATAACCCAAAGTTCAGAATTAATATGAATTAATGAATATATTAAATATAAAATCTGGAGATGAAATCCTGAGGCACATATATTGCTATGTATTTCTATTGCTTTCAATGAATCCAGCATGCATCGCTGAGTGAAAAATTAATTACGGATATGGGTATGTGTTTTAGTCTTATAGCTATTTATGCATTATTTGGTATCTTAAGCAAGCATATATTTAGCATCAACTATAAGCACAATAGTTTATATGTAAACTAACTTGCAAATATGGTGGACATAGGTTCTGGCCTATGTAAGGATGCCAGAGGGGAATTCAAATAGTGGAGAGGGTGCAAGTGAGGTGAGTATTGTGAAAAGGCAGAGGGCATCATCAAGAGTGGCATTTCATGTGTTCATAACCTACTCTGTCATGGGAACTAAATGATTCTCCTTAACTCTCCCAGACTAATGACCCATACTGCAGTGAACCGTCACATAGATTATTTTAGCTTTGCAGAGAAAAGGCTTCCAGTACTTCATTAGTGTAAAATGACCCACATTTTGCTACATTTCCAGTCTCATATTTTGCTCCTTAATTACCACTATTTAAGTGGTCTTTCAAGATCAGCTGTAAATTAAAATTGATTCACTGTCAGCAATCTCTAGCAGTTGGCAACAGACTATTGATACAGATGACATGCCAGTTGCCTAGCTTCTTTCTGAGAAGACAAAAATGTAATCAGCCGACTCGGCAGCTCAGCACAAAAGGCAAAATGTGATTTTTTTCCCCTAGTGGCAAAAATTAAATATAAATTACAATCCATGTTTAGAAAATGCAAATAAATGTGTATGAATGAAGACCCGGAGCTGTTATCTTTAAGCACGTCATGAAAGACTATGTAATCATGTTCTTTCTCTAAGGCACAATCTTCCTTTTGAAATAAAGCTTTGGGATATGTCAATGTGAACGTGTACTTTTGGAGTTGGTCTGAAATAAAATCTTGCTTTGTTTCTTCTGTGGTTTAGGGAAACGAACACCAAACACTACACAGCTCACTTTGCATCTCTAAACAATGCAAGTTAATCACTGTTCTGACATTAGGACGTTTAAGTAGGCAATTAGAGAATGTCAGTTCTGTCTGTAATATAATGTTTCATACAAGGGAAGAAAGAGCAAATGGAGACATCTGGAAAACAATGGGTACAAAGAAGTCCCGGACTTCAACTCTAAGCAACCTTCATACATCTATAAACTCACATGCTCTCCTTCAGCCTCAGCTCAGCAGGTTCAATGCACCAAGAGATACTTGATAACACAAACATAAATGCACACAACCGCACACATACTAAAAAACACACAAAGGTATGCACACACACATCATAATGTACATGTGCACAAATACACACATATAAATATGCAAACATACACACACCATAAACAAAACACACAGACAACACATGCACATACTTACACAAACATTTTTTAATGCAGTCAAACATTTGTCTTCTGCCATTGGAGCCACTTCTTGGGCCTAATTAGTCTTTTTAGGCACTACACAGCAGGCATATTCATCTAAGATGAGTTCTATTCTAGGGAACATTCAGAAACACAGTTAATGACTTACCTTTTCTCACATCTCTTTTTCTAAAGGTGGGACCTGCATTCAACCCATAGTATCAGAATATTTTCAGAGTAGTTAAAAAAAAAAAAAAAACTTTTAGAGAGAATAACACAGGTGAATTTCTCTGCATGTTTTCATATAAATTTTATTTTAATAAATTTATTGTTTCACACTCCATATTTTATTACCCACCTCACGATCTACCCTCCAATTGTTGCACATCCCATTCATTCTCCCAATCCCCCTGTCTCTATGTGGATGTCCCTACCCCCACCCCATCTGACCTCTAAACTACCTGGGGCCTCCAGTCTCTTGACCATTAGGTGCATCATCTCTGAATGAACACAGATGTCAGTCCTCTACTGTATGTGTGTTGGGAGTCTCATATAAGCTGGTGTATGCTGTCTGTTTGGTGGTCCAGTGTTTGAGAGACCTCGGGGGACCAGATTGAGACTGCTGGCCCTCCTACAGGATCTCTCTTCACTTCAGCTTCTTTCAGCCTTCCTATTTCAATAACAGGTGTCAGCTGCTTCTGTCCATTATTTGGGTGCAAATATCTGCATCTGACTCTTTAAGCTGCTTGTTGGGTCGTCCAGAGTGTGATCATGCTAGGTCCCTTTTTGTGAGTGCTCCATAGCCTCAGTAATAGTGTCAGGCTTTGTGATATCCCATTGTACTGGATCCCACTTTGGGCCTGTTGCTCAATTTTCTTTTCCTCGGGTTTCTCTCCATTTCTATCCCTGTAATTCTTTCACACAGGAACAATTATGCATCAGAAATGTGACTGTGGGATGGTAACCCCATCCCTCACTTGATGTCTTAACTTCCTGGTAGAGGAGGGCTCTATAAGATCCCTTTCCCTACTGTCTTCTATTTCATCTAAAGTTCCTCCCTTTGAGTCCTGAGAGTCTCTCACCTCCCATATATCTGGTACATTTTGAAGGGTTCCCCCAAACTCCTATTTCTCAAGCTTGCCGGTTTCCATTGTTTCTGCTGACCCTCAGGGCTTCAGTCCTTTTCCCTCATCCAGTACCAGATCAGGTTCTCAGGTTCCCCCCCACCAACTCCCTCCCCTCTCTACTTTCCATCTCAAGTCCCTCCCTCCTTCCCCACTTAAGATTGCTTCATTCTCTCTCCCAAGTGGGACTGAGGTTTCCTTACTTGGGCATTTCAGCTTGTTGACATTTTTAAGTTCTGTGGACTATCTTGGGTATTCTATACTTTTTTTTTCTTTTTTTGGATAATATCCACTTATTAGTGAGTACATACCATATATGTCTTTTGGGGTCTTAGTTACCTCACTCAGGATAATATTTTCTACTTCCATACGTTTGTCTGCAAAACTCAGGCCCTTGTTCTTTTTTTCCCTTTCTTTCTTTTATTATATATTTTCTTTATTTACATTTCAAGTGTTATCCCCTTTTCTAGTTTCCCATCTGAAAACCACCTAGTCCCTCACACCTCTCCCTACTCACCAACCCACACACTCATGCTTCCTGACTCAGACATTCCCCTATACTGGGGCATATAACCTTCGCAGGACCAAAGCCTTTCCTCCCATTGATGACCAACTAGGCCATTCTCTGCTATATGTAGCTAGAGCCAGGAGTCTCATAAAATTGCAAAGTTTGAGGAAAGCAAAGGACATTGTCAATAAGACAAAAAGGAAGCCAACAGATTGGGAAAGGAATCTATACGGACCCTAAATCTGATAGACGGTTAATATCCAACATATACAAAGAACTCAAGAAGTTAGACTCCAGAGAATCAAATAACCCTATTAAAAATGGGGTACAGAGCTAAACAAAGAATTCTCAACTGAGGATTACCGAATGGTGGAGAAGCACCTAAAAGAATCTTCAAAAACCTTAGTCATCAGGGAAACGCAAATCAAAACAACCTTGAGATTTCATCTCACACCAGTCAGAATGCCTAAGTTCAAAAACTCAGGTGGCAGCATATGCTGGTGAGGATGTGGAGAAAAAGAAATACTCCTCCATTGCTGGTGGGATTGCAAGCTGGTACAACCACTCTGGAAATTATTTTGGCAGTTCCTCAGAAAACTGGGCATAAAACTACCAGAGGATCCAGCAATACCACTCCTGGGTATATACCCAGAAGATATTCCAACATGTAATAAGGACAAATGTTCCACTATGTTCATAGCAGCCTTATTTATAATAGCCAGAAGCTGAAAAAAACCCACATGTCCCTCAACAGAAGAATGGACACAGAAAAGGTGGTACATTTACACAATGGAGTGCTTCAGAGCTATTAAAACCAATGAATTTATGAAATTCTTAGACAAATGGATGAACCTGGAAGATATCATCTTTGTCCTTAATAGCTGAGTAGTATTACATTGTATAAATGAAGCACATTTTCTGTATCAATTTGTGGGTCTATGTATCATAAGTTTTCCCTGGAGACCTCTATCCAGGTGGGTGGGAAGGCCCTAGTGAAAGAAGTGAGTGCAGGCAGGGAGAAAAGCCAATGCTGCACTTTCCAGGTCATCGCTCTGTAACTCTGCCCACAATCCAGTGAGGAATGTGGAGGGACTTGGGCAGGCAGGCAGGGAGCTTTGGGAGAGAATTTCTCTTCCCAAGTGTTACAGCTCTTGGAACAAAAGAGGCAGATAAAGAGATACTTCTAGCATGCATTCCTTTAATTCCCTGCCTGGCTCACCCTATAAACCATTCTGGCCATAATTTAGAGTTTGACAGCAAATTCCCCTCATTGGTTTGGGATGAGAATTTGGGGGAAACCTTATTTGCATGTGAGAGGGCTTGGTGCTGTTCCTAAGTGGCTGATAGACAAGCCTCTCCTCTGGGGATTTTGGGGGCGGTTACTCAGGCAAAAGCCAGGGTCCAGGAGACATGAGAGAACTCCTTCTGTCCCAAGTAAGTGAATTATCACTTCAGGGTGCTGGGGTTCAAGCTCTAGCCTCGACTGGAAACCAGGCTGTCTGCACTTAGCCGACTGCCCCACATCCATTCTTCTGTCTTGGGACATCTAGGTTGTTTCCAGCTACTGGCTATCACAAATAAGGTCATTATGAACATAGTGGAGTTATTGATATCCTTCTTAAAGGACTCTATTATGTTCATGAGATAGGATTTTAGGACAGATCCCTGATTTTCAGGTATGTTGGTGTATTCAGGACTTGCTGTGTTGGGAGAACTTGGTTCAGATGATGCCCATGGATTTTGGCTTCTGTTGCTTATGGTATTGCACTTGCCTTTCGCCATCTGGATATCCCTGGTGTTTGTTGGTCTGAGTGACTGTCTTGAGTCTGCCTCTTTTGTCCTTGGGTTGTTTCAGGTCTCCAGGGAAGCCTGTGGCCCTGGCTATATCAGACCACCTGTGGGGCCTTCCAACTGAGGGCTTTTCACAGGGGCAAAGGAGCTGTTGATCTGTTGCCCTGGCTGCAGTAGATCTCCTGGGAGGCCTTCAGACTGTTGGGTCTTCAGTGGAGCAGTCAAGCTGTTGTTCAGTACAGCTGATCCTCAACCCCTCTGAGTGCAGAGGGTTCTCAACTGCTCAACTGCTCTGAGTTCAGTGGGTTTAATTGCTCTGAGGGCAGAAAGTCCTCTAGGATGGATAAGGATACCGTGTTTTCACAGGAGCAGACCAACTAGGAGTCTGCCCTGGCAGGAAGGACCAGGCAGAAGGGGTGGAAGGGACAGAAGGGAAATTGTGTTGAGGACAGTAGGGCTCTTGGTGGGTGATGGGTCCCATGTCCTCCAGGCTCCTTGAAGCAGCTCCAGGACTTGTGGGGGAGGGGATGTGTGGTTCTTACCAACTGTTCTGAGTGCAGCAGGTCCTCTAGGATGGATCAGAATATGGTGTCTTCATGGGAGCAGACCAGCTAGGAGTCTGCCCCTGCCTGAAGGAACTGGCAGGTCTCTGCATTTTTCTAAGAGCCACATCAATTGCAGTCCTCCATCCACAACGATACTGTCATTAATAAAAATCAAACAATCAAACAAAAAAACACCAAAAACAAAACAAAACAAAAATTGTTAATGGCTTCTGAGGCACGAATTCCACTGTGAATTCTTTGTTTGTACTTCTTTAACATTCATTTCTCCTCTTTGGGGGGCTTGGATCCTCTTTTCTGTTCACATCTTTTGATAGGATGTCACTTCTCAGGGGACCCCAATCTTATTACATTTTACCTGACGTGCCCTATTGTTTTCTGTTGGTTCTCCACTAAAGACTTCGGTTTATTTCCTGTATTGTGTCCTCTTTTTTTAAAACGTTAATTTTATATTTTTTACTTATTCACCCTCCTGGTCACCTCCTTTCACAATCCTTCCACAATACCTACTCCCCTTCTCCTCTGAGTGAGTTGGACCCAGTTTATTCCCCCATCTTGGCTCTTCAAGTCTCTGCAAGGCTAAGAGCTTCCTCTCCAATTAGAACCAGACAAGGCAGCCCAGTTAGAAGAATATATATCACATACAGACAACAGCTTTTGGGATAGCCCCTGCTCCAGTTGTTCAGGACCTATATGAAGACCAAACTGTACATCTGTTACAACTGTGCAGGGAGTCCGAGGTCCAGCTCATGTATGCTGTTTGGTTAGGAGTTCAGACTCTGAGAGCCCCAAGGGTTCAGGTTAGTTGAGTCTCCTGGTCTTCTTATGGAAAGCCTGTCCCCTTCCTCCTATTCTTCCATAAGAGTCCCCAAGCTTCCTCCTATTCTGCCATAAGAGTCCCCAAGCTCCATCCACTGTTTGGCTTGGGTGTCTGTATCTGTCTGAATCAGCTGCAGGTGAAGCGTCTCAGAAGACAACTTTCTCCTGTTTATAAGCATAACAGAGAATCATTAATGGTGTCAAAACTCAATACTTGGCCATGCGATGGATCTCGTGTTATGCTAGTTTTTAGCTGACCATTCCCTTGGGATAAATTTGAGATTGAAATTTTGTGGCTGGGTTGATAATCACCATCACTTCCCTGGGGTTCCTGTTTGGCTACAGGAGGTGGTCTCTTCAGGTCCCATGTCCTCACAGAAGTGAGTCACACTAAAATCACCCATATTAATTATTGGGTGCCTCCCTTATCCCAGGTCTCAGTTTTGTCCTGGAGATGTCCCTACTTCCACACCTCTGTCAGCTGCAGGTTTACATTCATTTTTATGACCATCTAGTCAACTCTCCTGTCCTTCCCCACATCTGATCCTGAACCTATTATTCTTCTCCCCATCCTTCAGTTTTCCTATTTCCTTCCCCCCATTTGCCTCTTTTATTCCCCTTCCAAGTGAGATTCAAGCTTCCTTGCTTCAGCCTTCCTTATTGTTTAGCTTTTTTGGGTCTGTCGAGTATAACATAGTATCTATATTTTACTACTAATATCCACTTATATGTAGTACATACCATGCATGTTGAACAAGGTGAAGTGGTTATTTAGTTATTGACTATTTATCATGATTTTTATTAAGGCCTGTGATCTATTGCTATGACCAGTTTTATGCTTTCCATCTCTAAATCCTGGCATAAAGGGTCATTCACATACTTATTCATGTTGCAATTGTCATATGTCAATAAACTTTCATAATTTTGGACAACATATAACACATCTATTTAGGAAATTTAGACCTCAGGAATCATAGGTGCCCATCTCAAATAATAGATTCTTCCAACACAATTGACTACTGGCCCTTGGACATATTTTAGCAATGTCATATGTTTTTCAAATTAGTATTGACTCAGGATAGATTAGTCCTGAATGGGTGAATATATACCATCATATTGACTCAGAATTAAACAGTTGTCATGACCCATACAGCTGGGAGATGTGGATAAAGACCAAGGATCACGTAACATGATCATGTAGCCATAAACAAATATTATATTCAGGGTGCAGCTTGAACATCACCTTTGTACCTAACTATTAAATGGTTATAATCTTGATTGCTTAATATTTTCTAGGGATTTAAAATGCAAAATTCAAGCTGTTTGTCAAAGGAATGTCTTAATCCTGTCCTTCCACAGGAGGTTAATGGAGTCAATCTATATGAATCTATATGCAGGAAGAAATAAAAACCTTACTAAAATCCAGAAACTTAAAAGAAGAACTCAACCAAATAAAAAAGAGGACAAAAACACTCTGCATGTCAGCAGTAAGTCATCAAGGGGAAATGGTTTCAGTCATAGAAGGATTATTCTGTAAGGACTTCCTCTCAACCAGGAACCAGATCTTACATCTTCTTTCTTCCCTCTTGTTGCATGCTTTCTTACCAATTTCTGTGTTCTGCAAGAGCTAATCTCTACCAATACATTCCTTACTGCTTCTATGCCACACAATCACTACTCACAATTATTAAAGTAAAAATGGATCATCTTTTATAGTTACATGATTTTTACTTTTCTGGTATCCAAACTCATGCATGTAAAAAAAAAATACCTTGGAGGACTAGGAATATGACTCACGAGGGAACACCTTTTGTGTAAGATGATCTGAGTCTAAATAACTAGAACCCATTTAAAAAATCTGATAGGTACATGCACTTGTGACATCAGCACTAAAGTTTTGGAGAATGGGGAGACAGGAGGGCCACTAGTGCTTACTGGCCATCTCCCAGGTCTAGGTTCAGTAAGATTCTAACTCAAGAGAATATGGTATAGAGTGACATGATGCTTTTTATTAGCTTCCAAGTATACTGAGTCTGGTACACCATAGTTAGTTTAGTTGTACCCTGCATGTGCAAGCACACACACACACATGTGCATGCACACACACAAAGACACACAGACTCAGATGCAGACACACACACACACACACACACACACACACACACACACACACACACACACTTTTGGATCTTTCCATTCGTTTTGATACATCACTATCTCACCCACCTTGATCTCTGCTTATTCCTTACTCATACAGAATAGTGCATAGGTTATCATCCTGCATATGTGATTGATGTAGATGTTTCCTCTTTGGGCTGAAGTTTTTTAGTTAATCTAGTGCATGCTCATTTCTCCTGCATGAGCTTTTTCTGGGATCCCCTGGGAAGTCTGAAACATATTTTCGTTTCTTTTCTATCTCTATAGCACCATTTATCATCTACTGCAAGTAGTTAATCCACCACTGAATTACATCATGAATTCTTTAGGGGTTTGAAGATTGTCTCTTTCTTTCGAGCTAGAGTGCATAGCCTAAGACCTTGTGAATGGCTCAAGCCCCTGAATGTCTGCAGAATACATGAATAAATGAATAAACAATTAAATTTTCAGGTAAGTCCTTTTTATCTCTGTCACTGTCCTTGTCTTTGTTTTAGATAGACTTAATACTTTGAAGAGAAAACCTTATATATTTTATTCAGTGCTGTCTAAAAGCTTATTTTCTTTTCCATAAAACTGCTTCCAAGTATCAGTGAATATACTCGTCACTGCTATCACAACTGAATGGTAAAGGGAAAAAATACCCTGTAACTAAACAAAATGAAACAAAACAAAACAAAAAACAACAACAACAAAACAAAAAAACAAGAAAATCACCAAATAAGGATGCAGTCTTTAGGTGATACGCCAAACAAAGGCCTTCATGTTAAACAGATATCTTTGAGTAGCCACTGCCACCGTTAATGTTCCCCATGCTTTTCTTCAATTCATCAGAAAAGGGATATTGCAGACTCTTGTGCTAGGCATTAGTCATGATGAATAAAAATATTGAAGAAGGTAATAGACACAGCCTGCCTTCCCAGACTACTTAAGCCTGTCTGGGATACACCAAGGTGATAATAGCAAATAAATACCCTGGTGAGAAGTCCCAGGATTCTAGTAAACATCTGTTTAACCAACCAATTATCAGTAGCAGTACTATTAAGATTCACCAGTATACTTTGTCCAGGCATTCTATGAAGCGGTCAATGCCCATTGTTTAATGTGTTCAAATCCATGTACTTGTTTTATCTTCATAACTATCTTTGAGTTAACATTTGGCATCTCCCTGCATTTTACAGAGAGTGAAAAACTGTAAACTAAGAAAAACACCATGAGATAAAAGGTCACACAACACCTAGAGACACCACGGACAAACTCAAAGCTGTCTCCATGAAGCAGTTCTTCCTTATAATAGTGAATGGGGAAGCTTATTCTGAGAAAAACTGGCAATTATGCCCATTTCCAAACACATGCTGCGCAGAAGTTTTGAGAAACAAGGTCATCCTAGTTCATTTCTGACGGTGTTCTTTCCTGATACTGGATGTGCATTAACCATTAAAAAAAAATCTCCCTAGAAATCCATAATGTGACAGACACCCTTTCAAGTATCAGCTTAATTAATTGACTTTTTTTTTTTTAAGAATATAGGGAACAGTGCCATTCCTGACTAATCCGCAGTAACCGTGGATGCTGCGATGCCCTGGGCCCTGTGGTGTTTGCCTCTAATGCTGGAAATAGTTATAAGGTGAAGAGGATTCAACATCTGCTCAGAATTGGCCATGTGTGTTCTCATCACATTCTTATACATTCATCTCAGTAGATGAAACAAGTGCCTCCCACAACCGATCATGCACTGAAGTTGGTGTTTGCCAGTGTGCTCATTCAATATTTACCTTACAAGCTATGCTATAACCTTATCTTCCTGCTCTGGGTTCAAGTGCCTGCTATCCAAGCAGTTGGTTAGTCTGGTTAGTGGTTGGCCAACTCTTTATGAACTTGGAGATTTTTATTTGTACAATAACCAGAAAAGAAGCCCGACCCACTGTACTTGCTTCCATCTTTGGCATGAATGGACACATTATGCCTATTGGGCTGTGGATTCCCTATAACCCACAACCAAGTATCTTCTCTCTTTTCATCATATGGGTCGCAGGGATTCAGTTCAGATTGTCAGCTTTGGCAGCACATTCTGCTATTGAGTTGTATCATCAAACTTAGGCAGATTTTAATATTTTCTCATCACTACTTAAATGAGAATATATCTCTTTTAGATTTCAAAATATCCAAGTTATGACACCTAATAGGAACTTTCATTATAAGATAACACAATTATATTGACATAGCAGATTTATGAAATCATAAGTGACTTTTAAAAAACTTTTAAATCTAACGTGCTACATTATAAATAACAGCATAAACATGAAAAATGACAATCATAAAGAACTTCTTACCATTTCCCTTCTTCCTGATATTCATGATAAAATTAGTTCCATTTCTTTTAGCAAATTAAACTTGAAGTTATGGAAAATAAAAAGAGCTATTTATGAGGTACTGACCTGATGTCTTGTACTTTACAATAGCAATCTAAGGACCAGCTCCAGCTCTGAAACTCTGTCCCTCCCCCAGACTCCTTCTGCTTTGACATCTAGGCATTCAGGACTAATTGCTGCTCTTAATCGTCCACAGCTCTTTCCTGTAAGACCTATAAATACAAGCCCAAAGTGCTTTGCAGACAGGCAAGGCCCAGTAATCCTAGCACATCATTCAGTTGGAAGTGGCAATTAGACATTTTTAACAAGTTCTTTAATACAAAATGGAGTAATTAAAGCTTGAACATTGGAAGGGAAAAACACTTTTGAGATTATGTTCATTTTATTAAGCTATTTCAAATACCAGAGTTTATTGCAAGGCATAGCTCTTTCTTTTCTCTCTTTAATTGAATCTCTGGCACTAACAACTCAATGAAATGAATGTCTGACCCATTGAGAAGGAGATTAAGTTATGCAGGGTGTTTATTTTTAATTGGTATTGACCATGAACTCATACATTTCCACTAAAATTGAATTGAACTGGAAGATTTTACTCCTCAATCTAAATATTATGGGTTAGCCACTGCCTGATGCCAGCCCCCTGCTTAACCTATGCTGGCTGCACTTCGGGGCTATTATCTTTGTTTGGGAGATCAGCAGTTTCACGCATGCTTTGCTAATGTTATAATCAGCCCTTTGGCTAATAATAGGACGATTCAATAATGTCTTCATAGCTAACTTCAAGCTTTATTTAATGTATATGCAAAGAAACCCTCATCTTTTATTTGATTCATGATTATCTTTGCATGGTAAGTTACAAAACTAAAACGGTAGCTGATAACTAAATTTACACTGCTTATGAGAGGTCATAAAAGGTCTCTTCTGTAGATAAGTTTCTTGAAATATTTAAATTTTTAATATATTCAATCAGAGTAGAGATACTAAAAGTCTCTATACTGTGGACTCATGTTCTCAAGAGAATCTGCATCTAGCTCTTTGACTCCGTAGATGATTTCAATTTTGTTGTGTTATCCTTTTCCTTGGCTGTCCCTCTAGGTTACCAGAAACTTCTCAGCCTGCATCCTGAGATGCCTTCTGTCTCCATAAAACTTCTCATTCTGATATCCTTCTTCTTGGGAATGTATTTTTCTCAGAGAAGTTAACAACCATGCATTGGTCATGGCCAATGTTAAACTTCAGCTTGATGAAGCCAAACCTCTGTGCTTTGGCTTCAGTTGCTTGTGGGGCAGTGCCCTCTACATTAAATCATATCATCTAACTCCCCCTTTCTAAGACTGCAACAAGCTGTGCCAAATAACGATCACATTCTTGAAAAGAACTTATTAAAACTGAGGGTCAAGTGTAATAAATTGACTATGACATAATCACAATGGGATACTGTTGTAGCGTAAGATCTGCTGCTAAGTGAATGGTCCAGACACATGAGGGAAGGACATCCCATTCATTTCAAAGATCAAGAAATCAATATCAGTCTCATCGGTGAAAGTCAATCCAAGAGAAACTTACTTCTAAAGCAGTATTTCTCAACCTATTGGTTATGAACCCCATAGCTCTTGAATATCAGATATCCTATATATCATATATCTACATTATGATGTCTATCAGTAGAGAAATTACAGTTATGAGGTAGCAGTGAAATAATTTTGTGGTTGGTGGTTGTCACATCATGAAGAACTGTGTTTAAACATGGTAGCATTAGTTAGGTTGAGAACTAGAGAATCTGGAGCCTCAAGAACAGAATCTAT
Source organism: Mus minutoides (assembly GCA_902729485.2). NCBI lineage: Eukaryota > Metazoa > Chordata > Mammalia > Rodentia > Muridae > Mus > Mus minutoides. Next base: position 82,468 of record LR751869.1, on the reverse strand, counting down.
TTCCTGGTCTTTACTAGTATAGAACACCTTCATTTGTTATCCTGTAGACACTCATATTCTTTGATCTAGAAATATAGCATACATATACAGCATGCATTTCACCCCCATACTCTCATGACTTATTAATCATTTCTTTTATTGTTTTATATACTTCTGCAAGTCTAGTCTGATCTTTTTGAATGTTCCATGCTGGCAATCTTGTAATTACATTGGGCATACCCAGATTATTGACATTGATGAGTTCCTCTCTCTAAATCCTTAATGGCATCTGGAAACTTTGTTTTGCTTGTAATGTAGTAAATTGATGTGGTCTAGTAATTACAATGTAGTTATCTTTGAAATATGTTATGAAGTCTGATACAAATAAGAATTATTTAAATTAAAAAGCAAATACAAACTCATGAGCTTCAAGAAACACATAACCCAGGAACATATGTATTTTGTCTAGACAAATGATCCATCAGATCCATAGCCATTGCATCCTTGAAAGGTAGTCCATAATCTCTAGGAGTTGTAAATAGAAACTAGAGCAGTGGTTCTCGATCTTTCTAGTACTGCAACTCTTTACAGCAGTTCCTCTTGTTATGATTTCCCCCAACCATAAAATTGTTTAGTTGCTTCTTCATTATTAAATGTTAGGTATGTGTTATAATGTAAATAATATGGTATGCAGGATATCTGATATGTATACATGCTGAGAGTCACTGAACTAGAGGAATGTAACATATGGAGAAATTACAAAGATAATATGAACCTGGATGCAAGCTTTCAAGTTTGTCTATGCATTCTTACCTGATAACGCTACCTTCTGGTAGTGGCTGTCTATGTCCCACAGAGTTTAAGCTAGTTATTTTGGTGCCATGTTTTTGTGCTTATGCACTTAAGATTTATACAAAACATTTAAGTAAAAAGGAATAAATGATAATGCTGGTCTTTGAGGGCTTCTCAAACCTCATCCCACCTTGGCCTGTCTTTCAATTGTATAACTCATAGTTGAATAGCAAGTAACAGTTCACAGAAACAAAAGTCATGTTATTATAAGTTTATGCAGGTCTCATGTCTGCCATAGGTTTATGGAAATTAATGAAGGGTTTATTAATAGAATCAGCAAAATGTGTGGCAAAAGTTGAATAGCAACCAGCAATGCCTAGGGGCTATAATAAATAATAAACTATGAATCAATAGGAACTGAGCATACTAGTTTCTCTCATATGATTTAATGTTGTCCAATTCCTCATTAAAACCATAATAAAGTCCAATTACTCTCTAGGTTCTTTCAAGCCTACTCAATGTTAGCTTTCCTCTATAACCACTTGATGTAGATTACTCCATAGGCTTTCATTATTTTTTATGTTCTAAGTATTTGCCATTTATTTATTTATTTATTTATTTATTTATTTACATTCCAAACACTGACCCCTTCAGTACTCGCCATTACAGATTCCCTAGCTCCATAACTCCTCCCCTTTTCTTCTTAGAAGCTCAGACTACCCTTGGTATCCCCCCATCCTGGTGAGTAAAGTCTCAGCTGGTTTAGGTATATCTTCTCCCACTGAGGACAGACAAGGCAGCCTTGTTGGGGAACAGATTCCATGGTCGGGCTAAGGCTATAGGGTCATTTTTCCAGTTGTTGGGGGATTCATAAGGAAACTGAGCTGCATATTTGCTACATATGTGCTAGGGTCCTCAGACCAGTCTGTCTCTTTGGTTGATGGCTTAGTCTCTGAGAGCTCCCAGGAGTACAGCTTAGACTCTTCTTGTCTTCTTTAAAGTTCCTACTACCTTCAGTACAGCTCTTTCATAAGAGTCTCTAGCCACCATTTAATGTTTGGCAGTGGGTATCAGTACCTACTTCAGTCAGCTGCTGCGTTGAGCATTAATGGACCAGGGATTGCTGCTTGCCCCTGGGATGAGTCTCAAGCTGGACTGGCTATAGGTTGACCATTCCTTCAGTCTGCTCATTTTTTGTCCCTGCGTTTCTTTTAGATAGGACAAATTTTAGGGCTAAAATTTTATAGGTGGGTTGGTGTCCTTTTACCTCCACTGTGGCTCCTGACTGGCTACAAGAGATGTCACATCAGGACTCCCAGGAAATAGGTGGAGCTGTGGGGTGAACAGTGTACCCATCTACATTTGCAGGTGGATGTGTGGGCACGAAGCAGTCTGTGTCTTTTTAAATACCTTGCTTCTAATTACTTTTCCTTCAAGTAATCCTGAATTCTTTAATCCCTAAATTTCTTATGGATAAATTCTACTCACTGACAATTTGTTTCAAACCATTTCCTCATACTTATTTTTGTTGTTGTTGTTGTTTTTGTGAATTTTTGGTTTGTTTTTTAAAAACAATATTCCACTACTCGTTAATACATTAAGAAAACCCCATGATTACCTAGTGTGGTATAACTCACAAAAAAAAAAAATGTGTTTTTTTTTTTTTCCTTTGAGAAGACTTTTGATTCACTTTGATGTGATTCAGAGATCACAACAATAGGGGAGTGAAGATCAGATTCAGCCAGGAATGGTGGAAGACCCAGAACCAGTAAATATGACCACAAATGAATCATTAAAAGGGTGTTAGGCAAAAGGAAGCATTCCCAGTCACAACATTGCTTCCACATATAAATTAAGTTATTCATTGAGGGAAAAAAACAGTAATAAAGTAAAATTGATAATGAAATAAAATCTCAGAGGATATCAAAATTGGCAGTTTTGATGAGTCAACTCTATCTATAAAACTAGAGAAGGGCAATGCATTTTTTTTTATTATCCTGTGCCCCTTCTCTTTCCTCTTCTTTCTCTTTGTCTCTTTCACATTCCACATACTGATCATTGTAGTCACGTTCAGAACACTATAATACCTAAACCAGAGTAATTGATGTTGCATGTACACTTGTCACAAATGTATACAAAATAATACCTAGTAGGACCTAAATAATTTCTAAAGCTCCTCTTCAAATATAACTCTATGAAACATATATATAATAACCATATATTGATTTGTGTGTATTTCACAGATCAATTACTATCAGTGAAAACACTTGAAATGTAAATGAAGAAATTATCTAAGAGAAAGAAAAATTAAAAAAATAAAGTGAGCCCTATATTAAAAAAAATCTCTGATTAGTTACAACTATGCTCTTAATAAACTGATGGTGAACCTCTGAGGCTTGCCTGGGTAGAATATCACTTACTACTTGAGAATTGTCATTAAATGGATCATTAGACATCTGACTACAAAGACTTTCACTGAATATCAAATGTACTTTGAGAAGTTTGCATCTAAGATAATTGATAAATGAAATGACTCTCCCAAGGTCCCCCAAATGGCTCATTGCAATTTCAGGATGAGGGTCATTGTCCTGTGCCCATTTATGTAACCACATTGACTAATTTGCTGGAACAATTACTGCTAAAGGTTTGCCTGTCATTGCCCAGATGTTAATGCATAAACATGTGATCCTGAGACTAATGGTTGTGCATCAACAACCAATGGGATTGGTCTCCTCAAACACCAGCATACAGAATCAAAACATTTCCCAAACACAGTTCTTCTCACTTAGAGGACTAACAACCAATGATCTTTTCAGGGTGCCCCTGCTTTGAGGAAATATGTCAAAATTAAACTAAATCAAAGATTATTGTTATTTAACAGACTAGGACTATAATTTGTTAGGTAATGCTTAAATGACAATATTTTTGTTTGTTGCCTAAGTGAACCTTGTTGGAGCAGTTTGAAGTCTCTGATCACCAATCCAATTTTTTATAAAATGTCGGAGACATTCTGGCATCCATTCATTTGTATCAAAAATGATTTGTGCCAAAATCTCATAAGCAAGCATGCAATATGCCAAGGACCAACAGTATCAGAACCTAGACTGCTGATTGCTTTAAGGACAGAATAAACAATTTTGTTGTTGTTGTTTAGAAAAAGCAATGATGTAAATTACCTTATAAAATAATATTTGTCCATATGAGAAAACATATCTATATAAAGCTTGTGATATTTATTGAGGAAGAAAGAGCTGAGATATGATGAATGATGGCTATAAAAACTGTAAAGAGAAGTCTTGAGTTTCATTACATGGAATTTGCTCTTTGTGCCAAAAGAGGTGGGCAGTCATGCCAGGGGAAGCAGAAAATGACATTCTTATAAATTAATGATAGCTCCTAAGAGAAGAGGAATTGTAATTGAGATTTAAGTTATTAGCACCACTCTCTAACCAACTGAGCTAACCAGCCTTTTGGCTAAGATCAAGTGGAGATTTAAGTTGAGGCTAAATGTTAATATATTCTATGTCAGAATGTAGCCTATTCATTTAAAAATATATATATTTTTTACTTTGTATTCTTTATGTATGAGTCTTTTGCCTACATATATGTGAAGCTTCTGTATACATGAATCCTGGAAGCCAGAAGATCTCCTCAGATTCCCTGGGACAGATGGTTTTGAGTTGCCTTGTGGATGCTGGCAACCAAACACAGGTGCACAGAGAGATTAGCAATGCTCTCAGGTGCTCATCTATATTTCCAGATCTCAGCATTCTTAAAATCCCAGGTTTGGAAAAGCTTATCATATTCTTAGTCTTGAAATACTTCCAGTAGAATTTCTTGGTACACAAACATGTCCATTGAGATAACTGGAAGAGGGAATGAAAGGCAGAAGATGATGTTATAGGCCAAAGGGGGGAAAATCAATAATAACTGACTGTGGAAAATGATACCAAAGTCCTTTAATTTGGAAGAGAAGGTGGAAGGGTATGAGAGGGTTTAGAAAAATAAAAGTGGAAGGGAAATAGTGTTATCATATTTCAGTATCAAAAATAGTAAATAAAGTACTTACGAATTGATTCTTTATAATAATCTATACTATTACAAGTTTATATCATTAATATTATGAAATGAATTAAGAAGTATCTTTCTGAAATAATAGAGGAATAAATTAAGGTACACTTAATATATTTTTGTATGTTCTGGTAGATTATGTGTCTTACTTTCTATAATCTATAGTTAATTTTTTTTCTTCCATTTTTTATTAGATATTTTCTTAATTTACATTTCAAATGCTATTCCGAAAGTCCCCTCCTTCCTCCCCCCTCCCTGCTCCCCTGTCCACCCATTCCCACTTCTTGGCCCTGACGTTCCCCTGTATTGGGGCATATAAAGATTGCAGTACCAAGGAGCCTCTCTTCCCAATGATGACCGACTAGGCCATCTTCCGCTACATATGGAGCTAGAGACACGAGTTCTGGGGGTTCTGGTTAGTTCATATTGTTGTTCCTCTTCGAGGGTTGCAGACCCCTTCAGCTCCTGGGGTTCTACACAATGGAGTACTATTCTGCTATTAAAAAATGAATTTATGAAATTCTTGGGCAAATGGATGTATCTGGAGGATATAATCCTTAGTGAGGTAACCCAGTCACAAAAAAAGTCATTTGGTATGCACTCACTGATAAATGGATATTAGCCCAGAAACTTAGAATATCCAAGATACAATTTGCAAAACACAAGAACATCAAGAAGGAAGACCAGCTCGTGGATACTTCATTCCTCCTGTGAAGAGGAAACAAAATACCCATGAAAGGAGTTACAGAGACAAAGTTTAGAGCTAAGATGAAAGGATGGAC
>LR751869.1:0-76744 GCA_902729485.2 Mus minutoides | reverse complement strand
TCAGGGATCCATCCCATAATCAGTCATTAAACTCAGACACTATGGCATAGGACAGCTAGTGCCTACTTAAGGGACCCTGATATAGCTGTCTTGTACAGAAGTGGATGCTCATAGTTAATTTTACCATGAAATCAGATAGGCCATCAAAAATAAAGCAACATGCTATAATTAGAAACAGAAGTTGGATTCCTAATTCTTACAATCAAATTAATTCTCTATCTCTTATAATAACAGGACCTTATACTCAAGAGTTATAATCTAATCTGTAAAATAAATAGTATTTCATTATCAATGAGTCAATGTCAAGTTGCATCTCTCTGGGGTTGCACTTGCTTAATTTGATTGAAAATAAGCTTATTTCTATTTCTTAAATTATTTTGAAGTTAATTCTTAAATAATTATTTTAGACTTCTCCTAAAGTCCTATTTGTTGACCATTGATTTTGATTTCTTATATTAACTCTTTTCTTCTGTGTGTTCACGTGCACTTGAGAGAATACTTAACTTGTGACTATGCTCATGAGAGTGGATGGCATTCATTTAAAAAGACACTCTGAAATTTATAATTTTTTCATAGGTTTTTGCATGCTGCTAATTTATGAATGGTAAGTAGTCATGTCTGAATTGATACTAATTTGGCCTTACATCATAATGAACTGCCCTATTTTCAAAAAATTCAGATGTATTAATACATTAATATAGAAATGTTTTGGTATGTCACACAGAAAATATTACTTGTTCAATATACCTCACATTAACTAAAGATTAAAGGAATGAAAATTGCCATATATCTGTCATAAACAACTTCAATTTAGGGTCATTTTTGCTTAGTGACTTCTATATTAAAAATTATTTGTATTAAAAAATAATTTCTGTGACCTCTAAATTTCATTATTTTATTTTTGCAGTTTTTCTTTCCCTCATAAAATATGCATATTATATGACATTACAATTCATTTCCCTTTCTGTATTGATTCACTCTTGATGAATCTACATACTTGTAACGTGTTTCCATTTTTAATTATAATTCATGCACAGAATCCAAAGGCATTAGACACTTTTAATAAATTCATGACCAATAATGTATTAGGCCTTCTTTTGAAGAACAAATTTGGATATTAAATTATAAATAGATAGGTATAGATGACCTAGCTTCTCTAACATCTTTACCTCATTTAAAAGCCATTTACCACTTTTCTACTTAGAATTTACTCAAGCAAGTTTATTTTATACTCATTGAGTAATACATTCAAGAGAGATCATAGATCATTTTGCTTCTTGACTAAGAAACTGGCTCCATGTATTTTGATAGAATTTTTGTTCAGACAGTTTTCAAGACTCATTTGTAATCCAAACAGTCTGTCAAATATTTGTCCTAGAAAAAGACAATTTTTCTTTTATGTAAAGGTCAGAGATTGAACGATTCAAGGCAGTATTAATATCTTCAAGTCATGAAAAGTATTTTATTGCTAGAGACTGGCTGTGAAGGTGAGATGACCTATCCTTCAGAGAATACAAAACTGTGATAGGTCTTCTGATATTAAATAGTTTTCATAAAGTCCATGTCTCCTTTAGCTAAACCCATTTTGGGACATATGTACCTTAAACTAACCCACTTATATTATTCCATCCTTGTGGGCCTTAAGCATTCATCCTTAACCTTTCAGAGGGTGTATTGGTTTACTAGATATTTATTCTTTGTAATTTTATCAGCTATTTATTAAATATTTTTGAGCCCTCCATATGTCATTGTTACCTGTGGGACCTTGATATTGTCTCAGAATATGACGAGTCTGCTGTTCTAAGTTTTTAGGGTTCACATGTAAAGCAGTTCTGTATCAAAACACATGCTCTGGCCTCCTTCATTTCAATTTAGCCTCTTTTCCCCTAGTGATTTGAGTCTGACGGAAAACACAGAGACAGGAACACAGTAAAGAGTGAGGAAATTGCTCTTCTCTTCCTTATCCAACTTTATTGTCAGTATACAATTATGAAAACATATTATCTCTGAATAATAGAGGTAGGATAGGTCATTCCCAGAAGGAGGAGCAGAAGTACTGAACAACTGTACAACATAAATCAAGCACTCATATTGGGTGCCCAAGCAACTGATTGCCAATGCTCTGGAATGTTGAGAATTCTGGAAACTTTTTGAAATACCTTATGTCTGAGAATCATAACATAAGCTAAAAGCAGTTAGATTAGACTAACACAAGGGCATTCTTCATTAAAGGGGGTGTGAATCTTGATTATGGAATGGAGAAATTTTGACTGGGTCTTCTCTAAGTTTTAAATAGGAAGTTCCTGAGGGTCTTCTCTAAGTTTGAAATAGGAATTGCATAAAACTTGGAAGGGACAAATTAGTTAGATGCCAGTTGGCTGAATTTTCTGGAACAGATTCATCTATGAAAAGTAGAGAAAAAATATACCTGCGGCTCTTAAAGACACAAAGAGAAGTATGAGTAATGAAGAACGGGCTTCATTCCACAAGCCTCTGAAGAATTCATTAAGTGAAGTTGTAAGGTGGTGTCATAAAATGGATTGGTTCCTAACTTCCCAATTAAAACACATAAATACTTACAAATATCAATTCCAAATTACAGAATATTGTGGGTTAGACATTATCTATATTGACTAAAGGATTTCCATATATATATATATGAAAGAAGGCAGAGATTTCAAAAACAGAGTAAGGATGGCTACGTTGGAGGTTTCTGGGTAGAAAACAGAAGGGGGAATTATAATATTATATTATAATTTCAAAAGTTAAAATAGAATTTAAGTATATATTTCATCTTTTGCTAAGTAGTCCTGGGCTTGGGGATTACTCCACTGAAGAAAACCAACTTTTATTCACATAGTATTAAGAAAATGTAATAACTCCTTAGCTGGGTTCAGGGCTTTGTGCCCACTTCCCTTCCTCTGTGCTGGTATGTAGTTCAACTTTAGCTTGTGAATGTATCTGAAAAACACTTATTCCTTGAAGTTTTCCACCACTTTGGTTCTTAGTCATTTTGCCATCTCCTCTGCTATGATTCTGAGCTTTGAGTGAAAGGGAATGCTAAAGATACCCTGCTTATGAAGAGTGTCCCAGAGTCTTATTATTGGCATGTGGTTCTGTTGTAGGATTCTTTTGTTTGTTTGTTTGTTTGTTTGTTTAGTTTTTTGAGACAGAGTTACTCTGTGTAGCTCTGGCTTTCCTGGAACTCACTCTGAAGACCAGGCTGGCTTCGAACTCAGAAATCCGCCTACCTCTACCTCCCAAGTGCTGGGATTAAAGGCGTGCGCCACCACGCCCTGCATGTTGTAGGATTCTTATTAATTGTTATCTACTGCAAACATAGGCTTCTCTGATTAGGGTTGACTGATACACTAACAGTGCCTGTACATCATTAGGAGATATTTTATTGCTGTGTCCATTCAAGAGAATAACTGAAGTAGTTCTCCCCACCTGTCCCAGGGACCATGCCATATGTAGTCTCAGTTTAACAGTATCAAATACAGATGACAATATGGGAAATAGGTCTTTACAAATAAGAGTGCAGTTGTTTACTCTAATAATGTTCATGCCATCATTGTGCCAATGGGTGTGTCCTCCTAGAAAGGTGATAGGTCTTATAACTGTATGAGATTGCTGATTACTTTCTGCCTCAGGGAGTATACAACTTTCCAGAACTGTGAATACTAGCTAATAGGAATGAAGCTCTCAACTGATTATGAGTAAGATTTCTCCATGTTTACTGAAAGACATATGTGGTATTTTCAGCAATAGGGTATTTCCTTCAAGACATTTAAAGTAACAAATATCACTGGCAATATCCTATGTATGAGATAGGAGTCTAGGGGATTGTATCCTTATCTTCCAACAACTGACAAAGTGGTAACTCCTTCCTGTAACTCTTTCTTTCTTTCTTTCTTTCTTTCTTTCTTTCTTTCTTTCTTTCTTTCTTTCTTTCTTTCTTCTCTCTCTCTCTCTCTCTCTCTCTCTCTCTCTCTCTCTCTTTCCTTCTTTCTCTCTCTTTCTGTGTAGCATATGATATCTATTTGGGGCATTATTCTTCTATTATAGGATAATTATGTTTATATTTGTTTTATATACATACATATTTTAGAAAGCATCTTCAATATTAGATTTTAAATTTTTATTAAGTAAGTTATTACTAACTTACTTTTGTATAAGTTAGTACACCCTGTATTTCCTCCTCTACCAGCCCTGCTCCATTTAATCCTGCCTGTCCCATATCTCACATTTTATGGGATATGTTTAATGAAAGAATGAACAATTCATTCTGATATGTGTCAGAAATTTATGAAAGAGAATAATGGAAGTAAACCTTAAATACAGTGATGAAAGGAAGAAGACCAAGTAAATTTAATGAGTATATTCACTGCTACAGCAACCATAAAATCATGTAAACAACTATTACGTATTCATTTAATAAATGAGTGAAAAGCCATGTGTACACAGAGTGAGTCTAGAGTTTATTTTTAAGAGAATTTTACCTGTAAGCATATGTGTGTGTGCCGCATATAAAGCTGAATTACGCGTGTCTTATTTATCATATTAATCACAGTGAATGTCCTTTAAATAAATCCAATTACATTGAAATTCTTCCTTATAATCTGGAAGCAAGTCACAGTGTCCCACACAAGGCACAATGGCTAGGTAAAGGAAGAATATGAAGTAGATTGGCATGTTTTGATTTCTACTACTGTAAAGTCAATTTCCACATTCTAGATATGACAAACATTCAGACTGAATATTTGTCATCATATTATTCCCTACTATCTTCCCTCTATAATTATCACCAATAATTCATAATTATATCAAATAATATATAAGCTGAAACTGGAAAAATATCAAATATTTATTAATATATAAACACCAGACCAGAATGGAATTAGTATGCTAAAGAAGAGGTGCAGGATCTAAGTGTTTAGAACTAAGGCTTGCAATCTTCAAGTGAAGGAAGGGTACAAGTTTGATGAGAGTCTGCTGTATGATAGTGGAGGGGGCTATACATAGGGTTTGTTTCAAGAGTTGTAGAAATAATTTTAAATGTTACTCCAAGAGTTGTAAAGTTAAGACTTGTAATATATTTGTGAAGAGTGTAATGGAATATATAAATATAGAATCACACCTCTGTCTGTCTGTCTGTCTGTCTGTCTGTCTGTCTGTCTGTCTCTTTCCACATTGTTCAAATAGCATGAATTAAATAATTATAATATATGCATATATTTTAATATACTATATAGTGTAAAAAGACAGACTGAGAAGGGATGACTTTTTCCTTGTGTCATAGGTTTGTTATACTCAGTACTTGGCACTTTACCAAGTAATCCCATAAATATATTTCCATTTATCTATCACAATCATCTCTGAGTTGAACAGTATTATTATCTTTGTAGCACATACAAAAAGAAGCTTAGATGTTGAATGTTAAATATGTACCTAAATAATACTGCATTGTCTCAATCCTGAAGTTACGTTCAGGTATCTTGTCTTTAAATTTTGTGTTTATTTAAAGAGCATGAACAACAGCAAAATATTTGAAATGAACGAACAAAAGACTCGTGCGTAAACAGTCACATTTGTAGGCTAGAGCAGTATACATGAAATGCCACAGCAGACACTCTTCTAGAGAACTCTTCTGCTGCAGAAGATTGCAGCCAAAGCATCAGGTGACCAGGAAGAAAGACTCCTTAGTCATGGATGTAAAATAAGCTCAGACGATCTGCAGAGCATTTTAATGCTTTCCAGAAAGAGTTTGCATTGTTTTATTAGCAGATCTAAGTACTTGTGGGCAAATATTTAAAGTTAGTTCTGACACTATATGAAAGCATAAAAAAGCATAAAAGCAGACAACTTGTGATTTCAGAGAAAAACTAGAGCACATGAATACAGAAGGCAATGAAACAAGAATTTCTTTGTCATGCCAAGGGAAGAGAGCCAACAAAAGAAATGTCTTGGGCACCTGTTGTTTGTCACGCATCAACCTAAACGTTTCTTTTACACTTTGCACTTTAATTCCAGCAGTGTGTATGCAAAATTTATGTTCTGCTGTTGGCATCCACTTCAACAGAGACTACATCATGGCCTAGACACAAGAGTGACAAGTAACAGAAAAGTTGTAGACAGTTTGGTTTAGACACATCCAATGGAAAAAAAGTGGAACCAAAGCATATTGTGATGCAATTCACTGAGCTGAGGAGTAACTGCTTATTGTGGAAATAATCTAGTCTTCTAACATAACCATCTTATATTCTACACCAAGTGAACATTTATATATATAATAAGGTATCTAATAGATATCTGGAGAAATGTCTTTAATGTTACTTTCTTAGATTATAAAATGATTATAATGTCTCTCCCTTCTCCTTTTCTCTCCAAGTAGCCCCATAGATCTCTCCCTGAACTATTAAACTCATGGCCATTTTTCTCATTAATTTTTACTTCATCTATGCATATATGTGGATACATAATTTGTATATAAATATATTTTTCTTTGTAAAATAATTTATAAAAAATAATAAGTTAATTTATTATAAATTCTTATCAACAGAATAACAAACATATTGTGCGATATTCCTTACATGAAATATTCTCTGTGAAGATACTCTCTACCACACAAAAAAAGCTCTGTGGAAATATCAAACATTTAAGATTAAATAATAATTTAAGATTTAATAATATGAGACATGGTGAGCACACATATATAATTCCACAGCCATAATGTATGAAACAAGAAATTATTAAGGATGTGTTATTGCATTATAAAATTATACCAAAAGTGAAGAATTAAAATACATAACAGAGAGAAATTGGCTTAGCTAATTCTGCTGTATGCCACTATGCATGTGTCCCAGCCATGAGTTCTGACTGCTAATGAGAAAGAGTCTGACAGCCCTGGTGACAGTCAGTTATATAAAGCAAGGAATATCCTAGTAGAAGAGGACAGAAGTGAGCTGGAAAAAATGGCAACAACTGTGAAAAGTTGGAGACTCACTTACTGGGGAATGTTTAGAAGACAATCCAGCACACAAAGCAGATATTTCTCTTTATTCACTCTTCAGGGTAACAAAGTATATGCCTTTATATACCAGCTCCTCCTGGTCATGGTCTTAAAATGGTTTTACCATGATAATTTCTCTCTCTCTCTCTGTCTCTCTCTCTCTCTCTGTCTGTCTGTCTCTCTCTCTGTGTCTGTCTCTGTTTGTCTCTCTCTCTCTCTTCTTTCTTTCTTTTCTATCTCTCTCTTTGCATATATGGCTAACTAAGCAGCTGGAGAAGCAGGATACAGAGACAGATAAAAGCATTATCTAAAGAAATGAATATTCAGCCTTTGGACATTGAGACCTGTGTCTGCCAAGGTCCTTCATTTGGGGAAGCACAGACATGATTCGTGGAACTAAGAATATGAAAGTAGAAAAATAAGTGCAGCTACAGAATAAAGTGTATGACTAGTCTAAGCACATCTATTCAAATAATGTAAAATCATGAGTAAACAGGTAACTTTGCTTGAAAATTTACATATGAATTATTTAAAGGAGAGAGAAAAATCTAAGGGACTGTAATAGCATAAAAGAAAATAAAAAGTTATTAGAAGAAAACAATGAAATTTATAAAAGTTATCTAAGTACAAATAACATGGCAGTTTAATTTTTGAAATTGTAAAGAGGTGTAACTACTATTATTATAATCTTCCAGTATATACAGGGGCTGTGTGGGAAAATACCAAACTTACTTTCTGAGTCTAATAAAGAAGACATGTGGAATTAAAGAACATAAACTGAAAAATATAAAATTAATTTGTGACATTTAATCCTAGATTAAGCTATAAATTTGATATGTGTTTAAAATAAATTTTAATAGTTTCATTACTCTTTCTCACAACAAACTGACCCTAAATACTTAAGGGCAGTGTATTATTTAAATTTAATTATATTATTCTAAAGCAAATAGATAAAATGAGCATCTAGCCTTGTAACACAGCCGAAGACATTGATTCAAAGTCAATAGACTATCTTGGAAGTCAATATACATTCATAAAGATATAAGTTTCAAAAAACAGTTCAGCCAGGCAGTGGTGACACATGCCTTTAATCGCAGCACTTGGGAGGCAGAAGCAGGTGGATCTCTGAGTTCAAAGCCAGCCTGGTCTACAGAGTGAGTTCCAGGACAGCCAGAAGTACACAGAGAAACCCTGTCTAGAAATAACCCCCATTAATTAATTAATTAATTAATTAATTAATTAATTAAAAATGATAAAATAGTTAAAAGAAATACACAGAGAACATCTGAATATTTCAGCTCAGCTCATAGCTCATTCAGTAGAGCAGTGGCCACACAAGCAAAGGAAACATGAGTCTCGTTACATGTAAGATCGATAGGTGCAGCAATGTACTTTGATTTGAGAATTGAGCAAGCAGATCCCAGGGACTAGTGGGACAGTCAGACAAGATGCACTTGTGAGTCTCGGGTTTAGTTAGAGACCTTATCTCAAAACCTAAGAAAACGAGGAAATTCCTTAGTTTCTTCTTCGGGTACTGGGATAAAATACGTTGATGAAAACAAATGGAGATTTATTTTCTCTCACAGATCAAGAAGAGGGTCTACTGGGTCAAGGAAGTAAAGGTGGCAGAACTTAAAGCAGCTCTTACTTGTTCTCTAGAGTCAGAAAGCAGGAAGAAAATCATGCCTATGCTTAAAGACTGATGTCTCCTACTTTTACTGTGGGTCTTTCAACCTCAATTAGTCTAACCAGCATAATCTCTCAACCAACATACCCAGAAGATGTATAATTCCTCCCAGGAATGTCAGCATGCTTTCTCCATGGCCTGTCCAGATCCTATCAAGTTGACAACACTAAGCATACCAGAGGGAAACACTTGACATCAGCTTCTTTCTTACTCAAGCATGCTCATACACTCCTGCATACATGGTAATACGTGCACAACAATACGAACACAAGGAAACTCTTCATCTAATAAGAAAATAGTGTAATCATTATGAATATTGCAAAGGAATCAAGCTAGAGTATCTCTAAGGGGCTTGGAAAGAAAGACAATGTCTCTTTTCTAAACAACTTTAGAGGCTGTATACTGTGTGACCCTGATACTGTACACATTTGAAGATGATGCCAAAATCAAGCTGAGCTTGAATTCTAAGAGGGAAAGCATTCAGTTATCACAAGTGTTTTCTTCAAGTGAAAAGCACAACTTGGCTAAGCTTGCTTTGGCAATTAGCACAGGTCTGGTCAGTGCTCTGCAAAAAGGGCCTTGTGTGATAGCTTCATAGATATCTCTATTTCTAAGCTGTCCCCATATCAGCCTGTCTATGAACAAAAGGCACTACGTTGATGTAGGCAGAGGTATCTTACATCCAATTTATCATTCCCTGTGTTCTTGATGACAGCAGCTTTCCTGTCACACTGAGAGAGCATTTCAGAATGTTCAGTGTGATTTTTAACCCCTCTGGTTCCATACCAATTTAATTGGTTTTAAGGAATAAAAAGCGAAACATTCCCATAATTCTCTTTACAATCAAACACATACTTAGCTTAGAGAATTATGCTTGACTTTACATTTCTCTGTGTGAAGCTTGTAACACGTACAGA
This sequence comes from Mus minutoides, assembly GCA_902729485.2. Lineage (NCBI taxonomy): Eukaryota > Metazoa > Chordata > Mammalia > Rodentia > Muridae > Mus > Mus minutoides. Next base: position 67,128 of record LR751869.1, on the reverse strand, counting down.
TACAAATACATCTCTGTAACTACTTTGGTGGTCATGTTTATCCCTCTGGTACTTTGAATATGCTTGGCTCATGGGGAATGACAGCTTTAGTAAGTGGTCCTTAATAAAGCAGGAATGGCTTTGTTAGGGGAAGTGTGTCTGTAGAGGCGAGGCTTTGAGGTGGTAATACATAAGCTCAAACTTTTCCCAGTGTGAGACAGATTGTCTCTCCTGGCTGCAGCTGGGATCAAGGTGCAGAACTCTCAGCTCCTCTGTATGCATGCTGCTTTGCTTCCCACCATGATGATGATGAACTAAATCTCTAAAACTGTAAGCCAGTCCTAATTAAATGCTGTTCTTTATAAGAGTTGTCTTGGTCATGGTGTCTCTTTACAGCAATATTATTCTATCGAAGACAATCCCCAAAGTCCTATTTGCTCCAGTCATTCCCACAGAGAATGCTTAGGCACCAAGCTTTGAGACCCCTGACTGATATCCCAGAAACTGACACTGCAGTAGAAACATTTCCTTTCCATATCAGATATAATTTACGTTTTCTTCTAACTTCTCATTTTCAACCTGGATGCTATGGGCTGCATTCAAAAGTGTCTCGAGCACTGCCTCACATTAATTATATCAGGATCAAATTGTATAAGTTTGCATCTAAAATTCACTTAGAGAAGGGCCACTGTGTGTGTAGAACTCCCATTATACACATTTTTTTTTGCTACCATATCATAGTTGCAGGAATCTGGGAATGTTAGTCACACTCTGTGAGGGTCAGACTTCTTAATTGTTAGTTTAAAAGGTGAGAAGTTCTTCCATAAATGTTCAATTGTGCGGGGTATGTATGGGCCTGTGTTACAAGCCAGGCTGAGAAGCATCTGCTCCACAGTAAATCCGATAAATCTTCATTCAGCATTAGTCCCCTTGTTTGCAATACTCACATTAATGCAAAGAATTGGGCAAATTAGGTTACAGAGTGTTTCTATTGGCTTGAGGGAGAGAGGAAAAAAAAAAAAAACAAAAACAAAACAAAACAAAAAAACAAAAACAAAACAAAAAACTGCCCAGGACAGTGTGGGCACAGTCATGGGAAATGCATGTTCATTCATCATGACATGTTATGGGATGTCAAAGATCGCATGACTTATCAAATGAAGTGCTTTTGGCAATATACTTTCTATTTCGTCGTGAAAATAAAATATTTATCTTCAAAACAACCAAATCATGGTTGTGTGTGCCATCAGCTTAAGGATCCTTGCAGGACTTCCTACCCCACACTCAGCGCTTCCATCCTTCACTGCCCCCTAGTGGAAGAGAAGGACATTACTTGGGACACGGTCTGTCTAGGGCAAACATAACTTTGATTTAAAGCCTTTTTGTCTGTTGCTATTTTTCTTTCTACTGCATGTTTCACGGAAATATTGAATGCTTACACAGACAGGAAGCCTCTCGCGCATTTTTTCTTTCTATATTTTAATTATTTCTAAAAAGACTTTAATTAAATTTACTCTGACATTTTAAAGGAGTATTCAGTGCATTCACGTCACCCACACTGCTATGCCCCGTCTCCCTCACATCCACATCAACCTTATTTTTAATAATTTTGTTATAAAAATTTTTGCCCTAAATATATTTTTCTGAATATGTTGTTTATTTTAAAGATTTCATTCCTATCAAGTATCTCTATATTTTCAAATTGTCTATTTTTTATTTATTTTATTTTGGTTTTTTTTTTTTCCTATTTTCTTTTTATAATTGGATTTGGATATTTGCTCCTGTCTCTTGTCATGCTTATTGGGTTTAGTGAATTAGTAAAATTAAATTGCTTCTTGACATTAGAGATTAAATCGTTAGATTCTAAAGATGTCGTCTCTATCTACAGAGGATTTAATTTCCTCTGACAGAGCTGAGACCACATGACAGATTGGTTAACTCAGTCAGAAATCTGAATGATTTTAGGACCAAATTTCAACATTGGGGAAGTCTGGTCTACTTCATCTGCTTTAGCTAGAATCAGATGATTTACCACAGCCCCTGTGCACACAGGGGTAATCTTGAGCAGGGGTTGGGAGAGTTGATTGCTTTATAATATTTTACTGAAAGCATCAAATAATTTGACCTCCTAGCTTATTCTCTAGAAAAAAAAAAGCAACCTTTTTAAAATTCCCATGGACTACAGTAAATCTCTCTGGCTTCTGTCCCCTCAAATCATGCTTATCGTCAAATTGCAGAATGGGTACATTCAGCACCCGTGTTCCATGCAGAGTGCCCATTGCCTGCAAGTTAGGATGTATCTGTTTGATTCTAAGAGACGTGAAATTTTGTCTTTTTTCTTTTTATTGTTTCTTTCAGATACAGGCTTGAACAAAGAGGAGTCAGCTTCGAGGGCTTCATGTTCATCTCTCTCCAAGGCTTTATAATACCATCCAGGTTTTCTGTTCTCAGTTGTCATTCTCTTTCCTTTGAGTGAACTTTCCACAGTATGTTTATTCTGTTCACGATGATAGAAAGTAGAAGCTTTTACTATGGCTTCTATTTATTGTCATAATGGAAGTGTAGAATCAGCTTGGGGTAGGAAATGTGTCTCATCACTCAGCAAGACCTGCCTCTCGTTCTCACTGCGTTCTACTTTTGTTGGGTGTTCTGGAATTTTCATGCCTCTGAGTCCATCATGTAAGGAAATACATTAAATTCCTGTCTAAGTAGTTCATTAAAAAGCAGGCTGTTACAGAACTTGCTTCGAAGTATCCAGTGTCCTTTAAACCTCACTGCAATTGCTTCTTTATAGTAATTCTGAGAGATTAAAAGTTATTGTCAGGTAGTACTCAATGATTAGTAGGTACTTAGATACAACTCTAACAAAACACCCCCAGAATATTAAAGACAAATTTAAAATATAGCAATCATATACATGACCTGATTTCTACATGTCACAAATGCTATGTGTTTGAGTATGTATACTTTATTCTTTGATGATGTCATGTTCTCTTCCTATTTATACACAAAGGAAAGAAATGTCAAGTGATCTTTCCAGTGTCAGGCAATAAGATTTATGCTTCAATAAAAGATTTGTGCTTCAAATCTGTTCAATAACAACTGTAGACATATTTCACTCCAAGTTTAAATGGAAAGTAAATCGCCTGCAACTTATTAAGACATTTCTTTGAAAGAAAGCTTCCTACAGTCAGCTCATAGTACACGTTTGTGCAATGACTGCACTGTGCAGTACAGATTAGGTCAGATAGTACACCAACATATTTTTGAGAAATACCACCAAAAACCCTCCCTCTTCAATACAAATATTTTTTTTAGATTCAAGTGACATAATAATAATTCTCTCATGAAACACATCTCATAACTATATGATGAACAAATTTCCTGAAGAGTTCGTATTAGGCACTGTATTCTACACTGTGCAATATGAGACTGTAGAATTGCCCCGGTTTACACAAAGAGTAAAATCTCAACAAAGGTCAATGATCTAGCCAAGGACATCCTTTTCAGAGTGGGTCCTATAAGCTGTAGTTTAGAGCATATCACTGCCATAAAAGGGAGCAAAAATGTTATCAGAAGACAATGATATGAACAACAAAAAACGATAAGTTATTCTGGGACTACAAGAAAGGCAAGAACACACACACACACACACACACACACACACACACACCTGCAGACACCCCCCACCCACCCCCACACCCACACTTTTTTTTATTAGATATTTTCTTTATTTAGATTTCAAATGCTATCCCGACCTGTGTCTATTCACTTTGGCTCAAGTTGTAGTTGAACTGTGCCTATGCCTGAACTGAACCAGAGGGAGTTAGAGTTAATTTTCTCCATTTTACTCTAGTCCAGTCATCTTTCAGTTTTATGGGCATGAAATGACTGATGGTGCTTCTGTAAGCGTTTGCAAATGAGTCTGACAATCCACTGACTTCCATTCAGTGACCAAGCAAGCTCTTTGCACTAGGAAGGACCTTAATATTTCACACACTGAGAAAGGACAGCAGCGTCTTGGTCTTCTTGATAGGAATGACAGAATAGAAAGTGACTAGAGTTTTGAAGTCTAATTCACAAGAGACTAGAATCCTGGAGAGGTAATAGGTAGATGTTCTTATTAACACCACAAATGTATCCCCTCCCAGTAGTCAGACCAATCTCAAATGATGCAGGTGTACCAACTTGGATGTTGAACGGCTGACAAATACTGCCTGCAATCACAGGATCCATCCAAAATAATACCCTTCTTTACATAAACCTTTCGCTATTTATAAACTCCAAACTGTGAGTCAAATAAACCAGCTGCCTTTAAGACTTTAAGTTGTTTTGTATAATTTGCACCATAACATTTGTAACTGAAGTTTCAATTTCTGGAAGCTGTCTTGAAAATTAAATGAAACAATCGATACAGAAGGGTCATCAGAGTAGCTTTTCTTCTCTAGGAGCAATTTTACTTTTAAATTCATTTGAGGATGCTCCCCTGACTACCAAGCATCAAGACCAGTCTTCAGGAGAAGGCGATGTTTTCCACATATGAAGATAATTAATGCAAATTTTAAGTTGTTCTTTGAAATGTAGTGATGTAATTCATTTGTACACTATATAATTAAATAAACTTGACTCTGTGCTATATAGATCATGGCTTTTAAAACTTGTGGATACCTTGGCAGAATTTTTTCCTGTTGTAGTGAGTGTTCTGTGTAGTGCAGAATGTGTAAAACCATTTTTTTTTTCTGTCTCAATAGTGGATACCAGTAATCTCTTTTTCCGTGATTATGCAACCAAAAGTATTTCCATATGGGGTCAAATGTTCTGTCAGAGACAAAACTGGTCCCAGATGAGACCTCACAACATATACCTTTGTTGCATATAGTCGTATTGGAGATTTTATATGGGTTCTCCAAAATGAAAAGGGTACTATTAAAAGACATGAAAGACAATTTCAGTCTTAAGTCTGACTTTATGGCCAACTGTCACCATTGCAATGACAGCAGCAGCAATGTATCCTACCAATCAAAGCCTTGTACGTAGAAGAAGTAAGAGATCTTGGGAAAAGAAGCTGGTGATATACCAGGAGCTTCTTTCCTGCAGTAGTTATCACAAGGCTGTATATGAAACAGCCGGGACTTAACTAACATCAGTAAAGAGAGTTGTGAAAGCAAACATAGGAAAAACCACACATAGAGAGCACTCAACCCAAAACAAAGTTATCCCCAAATCGTCTGCTTTGGGGAGACAAGAGGGAAAAGACAGTGCAAAGCCAACGAAATGAGAATTATGTTATATGAAAACAGGATGGCCTGCTGTGTTCCACACCATGGAAGAATATGCATACATTTTGGCAAATGAAACTGACATTGATAACGAAGAAAATAATTTATCAAATTACATTTTACACTAGTTTACTTTTGATAAAAGTTAAAAATAACTACACAGATACAAATATATAAAGAATGACAATTTTGTACACAAGTTTCACTTAAATATTATTTCTTAGAATTTTCTGTGTTTTCCAATATTTCTACATCTAGTTAATAGAAAAACATTTGAGCAAATATATATTTTCCACAAAGACTGAATTATACACTGAAGCTTGGGATGGGAGAGAAGAAAGAGAGGAGTATCATACAAGATACATAAGAAAATAAAAGGAATTGTACTGTTCTGGGTTCCTCAAAGTTATTTATTTGTTTGTTCATTAATTAATTAATTAATTAATTTTAAAACAAGGCTACAGGAGTCTTGAAACTCTTGATTATAATTTAATTATATCCTGAGAGACTTTTTTTTACTTCTCTCTTGGCTTTGTAGAAACACTAGGTTGGCATGAATTAAACGTGACAATCAAAACATCTAGAAACTAGTTTAGTGTTTCTAAATTTTGTGCCTAGTATATTGTCTTAGTCACTGTTCCATTACTGTGAGGAGGCAACTCTTATGCATTTAAAAGGATTGTTGGAGGCTAGAGCAGAGATTTGGAGGTTTGGTAGATTATCTTGTCAGAGAGCATGGATGGGGTGGTATACAAGGCATTAGAGAGTTAAACCCTGATCCACTGTGGTGGCTTGGGGTGTGGAGAACACTGGGGAAAGTGTAGACAGGTCCAGAGACACACTTTCTCCAACAAGGCTTCTAATCTTATCAAACAGTTGCATTCCCTGGTGACTAAGCAAATATATGAGTCTATGGGTCCCATTCTTGTTCAAACCATCACACATAAGTTTTAGTGATGATCTATCTGCCAAAAGTAGAAGAAATTTCTAGAAATAATAAGAGTAGATAGCAATATTCCTTGAAAGCTACATCATTATTAAATAAACTCTAGTAGGTAGCAGAGATAGGCCATAATCCTTCCAACTATGAAAATAGGCAAATCAGAATTTAGTATTCACCTATTATAATTTCCAGAAATAGGTTGAGAGAGAACACAAATCATTTTAGTACAGACCTTGTAAATAATGGTTTGATCTTGGGTTTTGCTTGCTTGTTTGTCTTTTGGAGGCAAAGTCTGACTGAGTTTCTCAAATTGGTCTTAACTGTGATACTTCACCTCATCATCCCCAGTGCTTAAATTACAGCTGATCACAGTTCACTTGACTTGTGTACTTTCTCAAAGTCAGTCCCAGCTTTTGTCCACTATACCAAGGCGGCAGTAGATTATAGCAAAATTGAGTCTTAACTCTGTAACTCCTTCCATGGGTATTTTGTCCTACCCTTCTAAGAAATTATCAAAGTATCCACACTTAGATCTTCTTCTTGAGTTTCATGTGTTTTGTGAATTGTATCTTGGGTATTCTGAGTTTCTGAGCTAATATCCACTTATCAGTGAGTGCATACCATATGTTCTCTTTTGTGATTGGGTTACCTCACTCAGGATGATATCTTCCAGATACATCCATTTGTCTAAGAATTTCATAAATTCATTGTTTTTATTAGCTGAGTAGTACTCCATTGTGTAAATGTACCACGTTTTCTGTATCCATTCCTCTGTTGAGGGACATCTGGGTTCTTTCCAGCTTCTGACTATTATAAATAAAGATGCTATGAACATATTGGAGCATGTGTACTTGTTAGAAGTTGGAGTATCTTTTGGGTATATTCCCAGGATCCTCTAGTAGTACTATGTCCAATTTTCTGAGGAACCGCTAAACTGATTTCGCCCCCAGAGCTTGTGTCTCTAGCTGCATATGTAGCAGAAGATGGCCTAGTCGTCCATCATTGGGAAGAGAGGCCCCTTGGTCTTGCAACCTTTATATGCCCCAGTACAGGGGAACACTAGGGCCAAGAAGTGGGAGTGGGTGGGTAGGAGAGTAGGGCGGGGGGGTATAGGGTACTTTCAGGATTGAATTTGAAATATAAATAAAGAAAATATCTAATAAGAAATATTTAAAAAGAAATGGCTTTTGTATCACAGGACGTCCAAGAGAACATTGGAACAATCATCAGAAATCTCTTGAGGAAAAAAAAAAGTGATTTTGAACTATTCCCAAAGAGCCACTGCTGAGAGTATCTGCAAGTAATGTCAATTACTTTAATTGAAGCACTTTATGTACTTTATGGCCAACTAGGCCATCTTCTGCTACATATGCATCTAGAGACACGAGATCTGGGGGTACTGGTTAGTTCATATTGTTCCACCCATAGGGTTGCAGACCACTTCAGCTCCTTGGGTGCTTTCTCTAGCTTCTTCATTGGGGACCCTGTGTACCATCCTATAGATAGATGACTGTGAGCATCCACTTCTGTATTTTCCAGGCACTGGCATAGCCTCATATGAAACAGCTATATCAGGGTCCCTTCAGCAAAATCTTGCTGGCATATGCAATAGTGTCTGGGTTTGGTGGCTGATTATGGGATGGATCCCTAGGTGGGGTAATCTCTGGATAGCCTATTCTTTCCTCTTAGTTCCAAACTTGGTCTCTGTAAATCCTTTCATGGGTATTTTGTTCCCTATTCTAAGAGGAATGCCAGGGCCAAGAAATGAGAGTGGGTGAGCAGGGGAGCAGGGCAGGGAGGGCTATAGGGGACCTTCAGGATATCATTTGAAATGTAAATTAAGAAAATATCTAAGAAAAATAATTATACAAAAAGAAGGGGGAACAAAATGCTCATGGAAGGAGTTACAGAGACAAAGTATGAAGCAGAGACTGAAGGAATGACTATCCAGAGACTGCCCAATCTGGGGATCCATCACATATACAACCACCAAACCCAGACACTATTGTGGATGCCAACAAGAGCTTGCTGACAGGAGCCTGATATAGCTGTCTCCTGAGAGGCTCTGCCAGTGCCTGACAAATACAGAAGTGGATGCTCACGATCATCCATTGGACTGACCACAGGGTTCCCAATGAAGAAGATAGAGAAAGGACCCAAGGAGCTGAAGGGGTTTGTAAATCCATAGGAGAAACAACAATACGAACTAACCAGTATCTCCAGAGCTCCCCGGGACTAAGCCACCACCCAAAGAAAACACATGGTGGGACTCATGGCTCTAGTTGCATTTGTAGCAGAGGATGGGCTACTTGGTCATCAATGGGAGGAGGGCCCTTGGTCCTGTGAAGGTTCTATGCTCCAGTATAGGGGAATGCCAGGGCCAGGAAGTAGAAGTGGGTGGGTTGGTGAGCAGTGGGAAGGGGAAGGGAAGAGGGGGTCTTGGGAGAGGAAATTAGGAAAGGGGATAACATTTGAAATTTAAATAAAGAAAATATAAAATTTAAACAAAATGAGTCTTGAATGCAGTCAGACATGCTTGTCCTCTTCTGAGGTCCTTGAAATGCAATGCCATGCTTTTAATATCTTTCATGTTTGAGAATGAATTCATTTCCTTCCATGCCTTTAAATAGATAATTAGAGACCCTAATATCCCTGGGTCTTTGGTTTTAGTGGTTTGCTCCATCCTACTTATTTGATCTGCAAATTCCTTTACTGAAGAGAGAAAGTCATCGAATTTCATTTCTTATCACATTACTTTCAAAAGACATTTTCCCCTCTTACCAGCTAAATTGTCTTTTACTTTGTAAACTGCTTCTATTTTTCAACAATTGCATTACAATGTGTTCAATTCTCACCACCCTGCTGCTCAATCTTCTATAAACCCAAATAAAGAAATAGTTCTATACCCAAGAAACTGAGTAAAAGAATGAAATTGCTTCAGATGAGTCTCCATTTGCTGAGGACAAAAAAAAAAACAATTTAACATCTTATTTTTCACATTTCTTATTGTCTTCTTCTTCTTTGTTTACCTTGTACCAAGTGGATGCCTGATAACATCTGTCCTTCTCCCACAATTTAATTACATATTCTATATCTTCATTCTCACTAGGCGATGTCTCTGCTTTCATAGACCTACCTTACCCTCCATATGCAAGTTCACATCACATAATATTTTCTATTTAAGTAAACTGCAAATTTGTTGTCTCTACCCGTGAATTGAAGATTTCAGAGTTTTAAAGCACTTTTAATAAAGTTCCTTGAATCTAAATCCCATTAGTTCTCCATTCCCCCAGATGACTCAATTATCTCCTCAGGGGAGAATCTGTTTGAAACTAAGAATTACCTTGCTTGCACAGAGAGAGAGCAGGGGAGGCAGCAATTCAAAAATCTTCTTTCTTTCACTTCTTGTCTTCAAAGAATAATTTATATTTGTGACAGGCTGTTTTCTGTTTGTACCATCTCTTAGTTCTTCAAACCCTAGAAGAGATATATTCTCTTTTCTCCTTGCTTCTCACACTGAATACTAAAAGCCTGCTAAGGTCCCATCTGCTCCTTGGTGTCACTTTTGTTCATAGAAGGAAAGGAAAAACTAGCTTCTCTGCTATTGTTTTAAGGCTTCTTTCTCCGTATTCAGAAATATGTTGTTCATTAAAATCCTCTGAAGCTCTCACATAAAAACAACAGCATTATTCCCCTGAAATGTCCACTCTGCAGATTATGAAAATACGACATGGTAATTTTTAGAGGAAAAATAGAAATTGTTGAAAGCAATAAATGCAATCTATCCCAAAGAGTGTTATATTATGAGCTAAACAATACAAGTCACAAATATACACATGTACATACAGTAGATGCTATACTATGCACAAATATTACACTAATCACTGCCCCATGTCTCACATGCTTTAAAAGTATGTGAGATCATGTTATAGCATCCAATTCTGAGCAAAAAAATACCACGGAGTAAATTATTTATTTAAATTACACTTTTTTGCCACAATTTATCATTAAGAAAAATTGTGTCAGGAACTCAAAGCAGGAATATGAGGGAAGTATGAAGGAATGTCGCTGTTGCTGCTTCTGTGGCTTGCTGGCTGGACTCAGAACGATGTGCAAGGTTTCTTTTAGACCTGAAAACTACTAGACTTGGTTATGGTTATTAATCAATTCATCATGCATCGATATAATCGCATACTAAACTGATACAATAGTTACAAGATTGAAACTCTTTCTGGTTATTCTGAGTTACGTTAGATTGAGAGTAAAAGCTATCTACCATGGTTAAATACATTACCCATGTGCTTCCTGTTCTAAAGTAGCTTGTGATCTGAAGACATGAAATGAGACAATAATTGTGGTACGAGAAAGTCGGTGTTACAATATTCAGTATACATACAAATGCTGCTTTCACAATAATAGACAGAAATTTTGTTTGAACTATCTCTTTCATGCAACTATAAATTGCTTATATTTGCAGTATACAGAGAAGAAATTATATTCCCTATTATACCATTGACATGTGTTTATTAGAATAATGTTACTTTTGGTTTTGGCACTCTTATATTTGGAATATATATATATCTTTCAACCAGCATCTGATCATAATTATTTCTACAAAATTAGATACTTAATTTGAAGATTTGGGTTATTATTGCACAATTTTTGCTCTCAAACCAACAGTGCATCTCTCTTGTTTTTAGGTGGGTAAGTCTTAGTCTGGTACTGAATTTTCTTTGAAATATAGTTTTTTTATCTTTATAAATGTTTTCTAATTGTGCCTACCATGAGACTCCTGTTGTGTAGTTATTCAGTTTCACTAATTTACTATCTTCCACTATTTTCTTTTTTGTATTTTCCACAGTGCACAATATAATTTTTATGCCCTCATTGCCTCAAATCTTTTTGGGTGGCAGATACAAATGTCCAGCCCCGCAAACATGGTATGGAGTTATTGACTCCAATGGATGCATGCTATTTTTACAGGAGTTCTTCAGGTTACACTGCTCTTCCTGTGAGCATGAGTCTGGTGGCCAGCACTGATTAGCCAGAGAAGTGACCGATGTCTAGAAGGTTCTATCTCAGCACCATGCATACATTGCAGATTCATGTGTAGCATCATAGAATGAATTAGTATTTCTTTGTAGCATATATTTGGAAGTTTTGAATGACTATATTCAGTTTAATATTCTTTCTAATATAATATAAAGTCAAATGAGCAATAATTCACACTGAAATATGAGTTTAAGCCAGAAAGAGTGTGTCACACATAGTGAATGAAATGGATGAGAAGATGTCTTTTAGTAAAAACCATAAAAGAGTGATTCCAAGCAAGAATCCCATTTTTAATAGAAGAAGTAGTAGAGAAAATTATACAAATGTAATAAATGTGCCAGATAAGGATAAAAGTTCAATGTTATAACATGTAGAAGAAAGAAAATCTCTCAGTGCCTGTGCTCATTTCCCTGTCCAACAGTATTATCTCTGTAACAGATGAAAAAAAGACAGTGTATTTCAAGTGCTTTAAGGACAAAGGCTTGACAGCCTTAGTGAGTCATTGGAAGAAAGCCCCTGAGTTTAATAATGAGACATGCTATCAAGTCCAAGTTTTCAGCATTCTCTCTGGAGACTGTACAATTTACCAGAACCATCCATGCCAATTTCCCCAAGTACATTACAGCAATAGCTTCAAGCACTCCTGAAAATAATCAATAAAAATAGTGTATCCTTAATGAATTACAGAATCCCAATACAAGATGCTGTTAGTGGAAAGGAATCATTCTTAAATTATTTATGGGGTACAAAACATTCTTAACCACATTTCAAATAAGACTAGAAATTACAATTATGTAGTTTTGAACCTGGGAGATTTTGTTTCTTTACCATGCTAAAGGATGGGGTAGAGAGACATTCATTAAAGCAAGAATGAGGATATCCAAATAGTCTAAGACTCATTCATCAAATAGTTTCATTCATCTGAAACCTCTGAAATGTGGGTAGACAAGCTGTTCTCTTGTCCCAAAGCAAGCCTTTGTGTGTTTGGTGATAATTTTGTATGTTGGGTTTGATTACTGTTATTTCTATTGAGTAATTGAATAACTCTGACATCACAGTGACAGCTTTCCCTTAGCTGAAGGTTACAGTTGTCTGTGCAAGGATTGTCTGGGATGTATTCCCCATCCATCTCTGCAATCACTGGCTTTTATGCTGCAGTTCAATCACTGAAGTCTTCCTACCAACGCTGTAACCTTTCACCTCTTAGAAGAGATAAGGATGGTGTTTCAACCATTCAACCACTGGTTAGCAAATTGCAGCTCTCAGTGAATAGAAAAAATAACAGGTCCCAGCAAAAATAACAGGAATGATACAGAACAAAGAATCTGTGGCCAGGAGGAGACACAGCCTGAAGTCTCAGTGTCATCTTATTGACCTAGGAAAAAGTCACACTGACATGCTCCATTGCAGTATCTTTATCTTAAATATAGAAATAAATCAGAATGATAGTGACTTCAGCCAGTGGTTCTGAGAATTTAAGTAAAATATGAAAGTTCATGATAAACTATAACTTGTCCCATAAATATATTTTTCATTTTGGAAAGTTCTTTTGCTATATTTATAAGGCTATTTGGGGGAGGGGGGAGTTGGAATCATTTTGTGTGAAGTTCCTTGAAGGGAACATGGTAAGAAGGAACCGTGTTCATATCCATTGTAGTAAGCAGATAAATAGCATTACAGACATAGAGAATGCAGGAAATAGTTTGATCATTTATAGTCTGCCATGAGGTTTCAACTGCAAGGAATTCTGCTGGTTTTCGAGAAAGACTCTCGATGATGTTCCTCTACCTGCTCTTACTCCATTTTCTTCATGGTACCTTAACTCCCGAGTGTTGAGACTCTATCTGTGTCTGAGAAATAACTCAGTACATCCAAACAGCTCTGCTGGAGAACTTGTGTATTAGACCCGGGCCAAAATGTTGAGTGTTAGTCCTGGTTTGGAACTGACTAGTTTCTGAACTTGACCAAAAAAAGAAAAAAAATGTTTCCCAAATTGTTTTCTGGATCTGTGAAGATAAAAATAAAATATATCTCCCAAGGATTGAAATAAGGGTAATATGTTGAAATAAGAGTAAATATCTCTGAAATGCACCACTTTCTCACACTGCATGGTGGGACTCTGTTTGGAGTGATGTTGAAGAAAACAGAGAAGCAAAATTCAGTGTTTTGTGGATGTTTCTTGGTAGCTGCTTTGAGTGAGTTATGGTTATTTCCAACATTAGCTATTTAATGAGAATGACATCTTTGGATAATGATCTGAGAATTAACAGGTTAGTGTTAAGCTTTGGAAATAAAGCACAATATGTACCCATTTCATTGGCCTCATATTGGAGTTAGGGAATTCCTAGAGTTTTAGGGCAAAATAAGAATTTATCTTCAGTTACAAAGACCATGCTGTGGTGATGATATGGAGCCCTGAATCTGAATGATTGACAAGCATCCTGAATGAGTCTGATGCTGACTGTTAGGGACTACATTTTAGGAATAGCTATTTTATGACATTCTCTTAGAGTAGTGAGAGAAGAAGCCCCATGCCACCAAACTCTATGAACCAAGTCTGTTGAAGCTGTGTTAACATTGTCTGCACACGATAGTGCACCGAGAATTTATGGAAACAGTGCAATCTGCTGAGGCATCTGGGGATGCTCTCTTCATCCACCCATGCTATTTGCAGGTGTTGAAAGAATAGAAACCAAGTTTGATGATAAGACAGCTTTGAAAGCACAAAGCCTGGTGCTTAATCCCATCTGATGAAATAAACCCTTTTGTGTCTTTAATCTCACAATTCACCATGTCACCTATATAAAACAAAATAAATTCTAAAGGGGTAAATGAAAAGGATGTCAGAAATACATGGTAATACACTGTGTACAATTTTACAAATGTTAGAAACTGGATGGATTTGCCTTTCCAGACAATAAGACGCCTATAAATACATTAAAGGATAAACCACAGATTGGAGCAAGCTTTGCAGCATCTACAAAATCTTAGGTGTAAATATAGTCACAGGACTCAAGGACAGGGATATGTTCTAAGAATTGTATCATTAGGCAATTCTGTCATTGTGTAGAACAGCACTGAATGTACCCACAGACCTAGTGGCATTGACAAGCTCTGACTAAAAGTTTCAAACAATTCTCTAATTCTCTTCAGTTCAGCTCTCTCAGGTTCAGCATGCTTTTCCATATTGTGCAATGAACAATGATTCTAAAATCATTTAATATCTCAATGCACACACATACCTAGAACTAGGAATAACTCCATTACCACAGTAATTCTAGTTTTTATTTCAAAATAGTCTTTTTTTCCCCTTTTGAGCAGAGTTGTCATGGCGTTGAGCAGATCTGTCTATTCTTTAATCCAAATTTTTAGGCATTTCTTCATACCTGGGGAAACCACTTCTAAAAGTTTTGCTAGTCAGTCTCCTTGTATGCATTTAAGAAAATCCTTTCACAATTTTCATCACTTTGCTATTTTTCGAGACTTGGGTACAGTGAGACGGAGCGAAGCTTGACAGGCAGGCGATAAGCACCACTGGTTTTCTAGCTTCAAACTTCTTATAATCACATTTATTTCATTTTCAGATCAATCACCTACAATTTATCCCATCAGGCAAGGTTAGGGATGGATTTCACATTCATATGGTCCATAAGACACAGAACCGCATGATATTAAACCAAGCTTAAGTGGAAGTTAAACACACGGGACATAGAGTTGTCACGAAACACATAAACACAGGGTCTACTCCCATCATGTATGTCGTCAGTGAGTGACTCACAGGCACAAAAATTTTGTTATGTTTCACAAGGTTGTATCTTTAACCCACCGAATTTTATGAATCAATAGAAATGATTGTTTACTGCAAGAAATAAAACAAAGCAATAGAGAGAAAGATGAGGATAAACAAAAGTTATAAGCCTTTTTATAGTATGTAATTTTCTGAGAGAAGATAAATAACGTAATAAAACCAATGGTAGGATTTGTGGCCATTCCCTTTTCTCTACTATACATAGTTCAACTTGAATATCAAAATGCAAGTGTGCTTTTAGAAGTTCATGCCATCTCTGCCTAGTCTCGAAGATTTGATAGAAGTCAGTAGAATGAACACAAATATTTTAGCCAAGTGTCCTCTGGGAGCACAGCCAGAAAACACACACACACTGGGGTTTCTGGGCTGTAAGGGGAAGGCACAGTGCCTTAGCATGAAGCAGTGAGTGAAGCATGTTTTGGAGCATCCTGAACAGCCTACTAATGACTTAGAAGCACGATGTAGGAAGGAAGACAGTCAAGTCAAAAGGAAGAACACTAAGAGACCTAAACAGTAGGTAATGGGAACCATGAGAGCATCCATGGGCAGGCACCCTCGCCCTTCCTTATTTTTTTCCTACATCCATTTATGCAACACAAGCTTCCTGATTGTGTGACATCTGCCCCCTTTCACCATCAAGGTGTCAAATGATGCCCTCTCAGTATTCAAGCTTCTCTCCAGTTATACGCTGGTTTTCACATAGAGATTATCATTGTCAGAAAGGTTCCTACATCTCTCCTCAAGCTCGTTATGCAAGAATACCCAGATAAAATTGAATTGAGGTAAATGGGAAATAAATTACTGATGAAATACCTCCATGTTACCCTACTCCTTGGAAACTTCACCACACTGGGGAACCAAACCTGCATCCTTCCCTACAAAGCCACAGTGCACAGATAGCTCTTTCTCTTTCTTCACAGGTCTATACTGCTAATGATCATCATACAGAGCAGGACTTGCAATTAAACTGTGTGAGAATAGGACCAAGGAAGGGGAGTGAGAGGTGACGGCATAACCAGCACCATGGTGCAGATCTGAGTTTATTGCCTAGCCCATAAGCTTACATGCAGTGTTTGAGCAACCCCAACCCCCCAAATCCCTGGTCCACTGTTTCTTGCCACAGGAGGGCAGGCAGCCACCCCCTCCCCAGCCTGGGTTCCTTTTTGCTGTGCATCAGGTTTAATCTTAAATCTAATGCCATGAGTGGCACGCAAGGAGTCTCAGGAGCCTGTGGAGTCTTGCTTACCATCTCAACTTTTCCTTCAGAAGGTTGACTGTGTGTGTGTGTGTGTGTGTGTGTGTGTGTGTGTGTGTGTGTGTACGCACGTGTGTATTCCTCCTCCAGGAAGGGGGAGTTGTATAAATCACTATGGTGTTCTATGCACTATTTTAAGGCATATTTCCTCTTTTTTACTCAGGTGTATTTTTTGTATCTGTGTATGTATGGCAGGTGATAATGCACCTCTGGATGCCAGAAGGAGATATGAGATACCCTGGCTCTAGAGTTACAGGCAGGCATGGATGTTGGAAAATAAACTTCATTTCTCTGGAAGAGCATCAAGTGCACTTCACCATTATTCCATTGCTCCTGCCTATTTATTATTAGTATTAGAACAGTTACAATGTGATATATATATATATATATATATATATATATATATATATATATGAGTGTGAAGTTGCCAGGAAACCTGTGGAAATCATAAGACAATTTGTGGAGCTGATTCTCTCCTTCTACCTATATGGGTCCAGAAAATAGAACTCAGGTGTGTGATTTGCAAGGCAAAGAAGGCCTTCACACACTCAACCATCTTGTTGGCCCAGTTACTCCATCTTGAAGGAAATATTTGCATTTCCACCTGGAATTGTTAGGTAACAAAAAACTATTATTCTTATCACTGATAAGAGGCTAACCATGAACCATGTAGTATCAGTCTCCCACAGAGGATGGCTTGCTGGGACCCCTGCATCAAAGGTGATAAGGATTCTATAGTGACATTCAGAACAAGTATTTTGATTGATTGTTGCATGTGCTTATCTCCTTTGACTGATGTAATGAGTTTCTACAAACTGTATGCCTTGAAACAACACAAGCAGATTTTTATCTCATTTCACTCAAATATCAAATCTGGCTATTCTCTCCAATGGCTCTAGGCATGAAACTGTTCCAGGCTTGCTTCTCTTAACTTCCTATACTCTGTAAATCTGAGAAGCTCCTTATTTGGAGAATTCAACATTCCATTCATGACCCATTTACATCTGCTATTTCCCACATGTCTTCTTGCTTTGGACAGTACTAGCCATATTGAAATAAGACTTGGCCTACTCTACTATGACCTCTATTGTCTTCATTACACCATTTATGACCCCTTTAAATTAAAGTCACAATCCAAGGAACTAAGGATTAAGTATGTAACAGCTTTAGGAGGCACAATTCAACACATAAGCCATAAATCATTTACCTTAGGGGAAAATCAATGCGATTTCATAACCTGTGTATGCTACATAATGTTCCTTATGACCTACTTATAAACAGAACTCTGAAAAGAGGGTAATTCTAGGGTACAGCTGGAAGGTCAGGGACATGGGACATATTCAGTGAAAGTAAGAAAAATCAAAGGTATTGTGTTTTTACATTAAAATTTATGAAGAAATTATAATGATTATAATGTCAGGTGTAGTGAGGGACCAAGTAAGAATCTATCCAAGTAAGAATGTGTGCCTAACCAATGTGCAGTATGAGCTTCAGGAGACTAGTTCTTGTCATAGCCATTAAGGAACACCATTCTCAGACCAAGAGAAGGATCAGAAAGTCCTGTGTTTTAGGGACTAAAGAAGTAGCCCAATGGCTAACAATACTTGCTCCAAATCTAGAAGACCTGAGGTCAATTCTCAGGACCCACATGGTATCTAACAAACATCTGTAACTCTAGTTCCAAAGGATGCAATGTGCAATGACTTCTCCAGTATCTACAGGCACTGCATACCCATGGTATAGAGCATACACACACACACACACACACACACACAGAGAGAGAGAGAGAGAGAGAGAGAGAGAGAGAGAGCACTAAACTGGTCTAAAATGCCTATTCTGCTGAACTGAGTAGGCTAACATGGATGTATTTCATCAGGTTCATTCAGGTCTAAAATGTCTATTCTGCTGAACATAAACCTATGTCCCATGCTCAGCATAAAACTAAAATTGCCCCCAGAAGGCTCAGAGCTAACCTTATTCTCCTTCTCCCAAGCCAATATATTTCCTCTTCCTGGAAATGACAGGAGCACACAGCTAGTTTTCCTTAGTAGTGAAACCTATTTAACATGCTGTTGTTTGGCCATTTCAAGTACATTGCAACTACATTCTTAAGTAATTTTCTCTCTAAATTTTGACACATCAGTCAGAAAGTTTGCATCACTATAATATTTAAAATGCTACAAGACTCAAACTTTTTGTCAAGTTCACTGATATATTATAAATAATTAGCAACAGAGATCAAATAGTTCAAAAGCAAATGTTTACTTATTTAAAACCAAGATGAAAAAATTGCACATTAATGCCAGAGAGGTATGGTAAATTGCCAATATTTTCATAGATGGGTAACGGCAGCTCAAAGTTTAAAAGGTGAAGAATAGATGAACCTTGCATGTACCGTGTGTCTATGATTGGATATCGACTCACATTCATTTAAATTTAAGCTTTAACAGTTTCTAACTCCTAATTGCATTTACATAGAAAGCTTATTTTCCCAATGTCTTATTGTAATTAACTAAGTCATTTAAAAAATGATTAACAGTCATGGATTATTATTATTATGGATTAGGAAATGTAGGTAAATATTATAGCACATCATTATAGGAAATTATAAATGACTATTTTATAGTTTTTCTAATTTAGTACATTTAAATGATACAGTAAATTAGCTCGCATAGCATTAAATATATCTTTTATTTCTGGGACTTCCTACTAAGTAAGGTCATGGAGTTTTTGTTTAAGAAATTGTTATCAGACACTTTTTGCATCTATTCATTTAAAGAGTCTCTATATTTAAAATAATAGTTAAAAATGAAGCTTATTTTTAAGTGCTGCCCTTGAGAATTAAATAGTGATGAAGCTAGCCTCCAAGATGGATATTTAAGCCCTTTCCTCTCCCTTTTTATTATGGTAAAATCTGCTTCCAGAGCTTGTAATACTGTAAGTTGAAAGCATGGTGCTGTAAAACACAACCAAGAGCAAACATTTTGATGTAGCATTGGCAGTCTTAAATTATCTCTTTTTCTATCGTGTATTTAATTTTTCTACATTTTGGAGTCAATTTACATAATTAATATTTTGCTAAAGTATTCATTTCTATGATATCTTCAAATGTATTAGCATATATTTAAATCTGATTATATTTTAAGCACCTTGTATTCTACTATATTCATTTTCTATCTTCATAATTTAGTGTGTTTCTGTATGTATGTTTCTTTGTGGGGGGGCAGCATGTGGGGGGGCAGCATGTATGTGTGTGTGTGTGTGTGTGTGTGTGTGTGTGTGTGTGCAGGTGCTGGATGTCAAACACTCCTGGATGTCAACCACCTTTGGGAGGAGGTTCTCTCCTGTCATTTTGTAGAATCCCTGGATTAAGCTCAGGTTCTCAGACCTCAGCTATGTGCTCATCTACCCACTGGGAAATTCCACCTGTATCATCTTTCCCTTCTGATATTTAATTATTGTTTTCTACTGACAATATTTTTCTCTCTTTCTACTTTTTGGTTTCTGTCCCTTGAAATCCAACAGGAAATACATTTTTGTCTCTTAGTGGTGTTCCCTCTTGTATGGTAAAACCTGCTTTCAATTGCAGCCACGACAGTTTACCATAAATAGAAAATTATTTTGACAAAAATTGAGATTTTGCTATACAGTGTTTCCTGACTTCATTTTTATCTCTTCTTTATGAGCTTTCTAAAATTTCACAACTGAATAAGAAAAGGTAATTTTATTTTGTGTATTCTAACATAATGCAAGTGAATATTGTAAACTAATATTTTCATAGTTGATAAAATACCTGATTTTTTTCTTGTGCTTCAGACTGCTCATAACCAGTGAAATCACTCCATGGACTATCAGTCCAAACTGATAAATATTATGCTAAATGATTCATGGTCCTTAGATAAAATGCTCATCCTTACAAATTTTTAAGTGTCCCTTCCTTTATTCTCCATCGGAATTAAAAGTATCTGCATGTCTTTTTAAATTGTGTTTTATTTCTTTATTTTTAATTTAAAAGATAGTTACATCACTTTTCCCTTTTCCTTTCCTCATTTAAATCCATCCTTTTATGCAAGCCCCTGGCTTTCTTTCAAATTCATGGCCTATGGGCTTTCCTTCTTTAATTATTCCTCTCTCTCTCTCTCTCTCTCTCTCTCTCTCTCTGTGTGTGTGTGTGTGTGTGTGTGTGTGTGTGTGTGTGTGTGTGTGTGTGTGTGTGCATATATACACCTGGACACCTTAACACCATCTGCCCATTTCATATAATGTTCCTTTCATTTATCTGATTTTAGTGCTGACTGCTTTCTATTAGATAAGCAATTCAGGGGTTCTTTCCTGGGGTAGATTCACTCTGGATTCCTTACTTGATTATAGTTCTTTGTCTTCCTCTGAGACTTCACTCTTCCATGTTAGCATGTCTGTTGGTGTCATTTTTGTTCAGATCCTATATTAGGAAGCTCTGTTATAGCTTTATGTTATTGTAACTTCCCTAACATTTTGAGAAGACAAGAATTCTTTTCTCCTGTCTTCCATTCCCTCACCCCTTCTGTGATGTTTTAAATATGAAAACCCTACCCAGAGTAGGGATTGCAATTTCCCCTGACTCTCATTCCACATTCAATACTGAAATAAAACATTCCCAGGATCCTTTCAATTAATCAAAATTAATTACCTGTTCTTGTACTGGTAGTTTTAATTGGGCTGAGTATGTAATAAACACAGAATTTCCACAAGTTACTTGTAGGTAAATATTGTAAAATAATACAATGAAAAAAGCTATGCCAAAATACCCTCCTTTTCATATTTCTTAGTGATTGTGAGGTTTGGGAAGAAGTTGAATTAAGAAGAGATATGAGAGTATAGCAAACGGGAGCATGAACCTTCAGCTCTCCCCACTCCAACACAGTAAGTCTTCTCTGTTTCCTGGGGGAGCAGCCAAAAATTCCATTGTCTTCCTCCTTATGTGATGGGAACATTCTTATTGGCTTTCTTTATAGACTTTCTTTCTGGGGCTCAGGCAGTTCACCCCAACAGGCCACACAGGAAGCTTATTGAACACACTGCTGCCTTACCAAGACTTCTCAGACTAGTTAATGGTTTTAAATATGTACCTGCTGTGAGCCAGCCCTTCAGTCCTCCCCTTTGGTTATTTTCAAGCAGAAATAAGTCTCCACGGGATCTTTTGAGCCTGCACTTTGCTCTATTTACAACTAGATGTCTGTTAACAGCTCTTTTATTCATTCATATATCCTCTTCAGTATAATTTGGAATTCTCAGGACTAAGGAAAGAATTATTTACTTGTGCCAGATTATTCCTATTTTTACATTTTCTTCTTCACATCAATGAGACCGTGACGATGAAGAATGAGCAGCCAATGGATTGTATTCACTTCATGGCTTTGCCTGGGTGTCCTCTGAGAATCCACAAGAAGACAAATCTCCGGTAATTATTTGTCCATTCTGCTGCCCGGCTTGAAATTGAAAACAAAACTAAATAAAGCAAGCATACAACAACAACACAAAAATGCTAGAACGTTTTTCTATTCTGAAAACCTTGTATTGAGTATTTTCAAACTTAAAGACGCACACACACACACACACACACACACACACACACACACACACATTTTATTTCTTTGAAATATCTACTCTGAGCGCTGCCTGTTGTTATGAGCCAGTATTATTTTCATACCATCCATCTTTCCATTTCCGTGGGCCCAAGTATTCAATGCACCGTCTAATTCATTAAAGTGTGTGAAAACCCAGTTTCTGGATTTATTTTTCATTTATATAATACTACTTTGCAAATTCCATTTTTTTCATATTTATTTGCTTGGGTTAACTTTCCCTTGTTTACCTTTAATTTTCTAAGTTCATAATTGAGTCCAAATTTGTCTCTAATTCTTGCATGATTATGTCATTTGAAATAAGCATTTTCTGGTTGATGTCCCCATCATACAATTTATTCAACTGATTGACAAACTTGATCACCTGTCTTATACTAACCATGACGGGATTTAAGGGTGAGGTGAGGATTAGATGTGGTACTGCCAAATGTGGTACTAGTTTATAGGAAAGAGAGAAATTAAAACTATCCATGAATAAATTCCACATCCTTTTCAGCATCTGCTGTCACTTGAGTTTTTCATATTAGCCATTCTGATTGGTATAAGATGGAATCTCAGGGATGTTTTTATATGCATTTTCCTAGTGAATAAGGACTTTGAACATTTCTTTAAGTGCTCCTTGGCCACTCAAGATTCTTCTGCTATGAATTCTCTGCTTATCTCTGTACCGCATTACTTAATTGGGTTATTTGGATTTTTGGAGTGTAAATTCTTAAGTTATTTATATATTTTAGATATTAGCCCTCTATCAGATGTAGGGTTAGTGACAATTTTTCCCAATTTGTAGGTTGACAATTTGTCAAATTGATGGTGTCCTTTGCCTTACAGACGCATTTCAGTTTTATGAGGTCCCATTTATTAATTTTTTATTTTAGAGACTGATCCATTAATGTTCTGTTCAGGGAATTTCCCCCTATGCCAATGAGTTCAAGTCTCTTTCCCTCTTTCTCTTCTACTAGATTCAGTGTATCTGGTTTTATGTTGGAGTCCTTGATCCACTTGGACTTGGGCTTTGTAGATGGTGATAAATATGGACATATTTTCATTCTTCTACATAAAGACAACCAGTTAGACCATCACTACTTATTGAAGATGCATTCTTTTTTCATGGTATGATTTTGGTTTTTGTCAAAGATTGAGTGTCCATATGTTGCGGTAAATCTCCAACCAAATATGCCCCGGCAATGAAAATGCAGCTCAATTAATATGATTACATGTCTAGATTGGGCAGATCTACTGCTACACTACCATCTTCCAGATCTATGAGATCCCTTAGAACTTGTGTCTCCAGGCAATGTGCTTCCGCTCTGCTTTTCTTCTTCTTCCTCCTCCTCCGGTGACGCATCCTCTCCCTCTTCCATTTTCTCCTTCTCCCTGCCCTTCTGCTCCACCTTCCATTTATCTGCCCAATCATCAGCTCTCCTTTATTTTACAAGTTAAGGTGGGAAGCAGAGTTTATAGGAAATCACCTGAGTACTGACTCATTCCTTGTTCTCAACCCCTCACTGGAGAGTGGAATTAACCTCAAATATATTAGCCCCAAGGCTATCCACATTTCCCCTTTCTGTTCAATTAAAAGAGTATTTTATCTCAGATATAATTGAACATAACTATTACTATTTTGTAATTTTTAAAGTACAAGAGACCTAACACCCAGTCCTTCTTCTTTGCTAATTAAATAGAACCTCACTCATCTATCCTTACTTAAAAGTCTATAGTTCTGCATCTGGCTATGTCTTGTCTTTAGATTGAACGCTGTCTGAAAACAGTCCTCTCAAATCTGTTCCTCTCAAAGTAAAAAGCTTGGAATGGCTGGGAGACTATGTAGTTTTTCAAGCCCATCAGAAATCCAAGAATGACTAAATTAGCTGAAAATATATAGGAAGCTTAACACAGCTTCCAAAACTTAGCCAATTTATAGAGACCACTGATCACCTCACAATCCCTTACTTCAACACGTTGGAGCTTTGGTCTTTAGCTTACTGGCCAGTGTCATCTGACGGACTTGGAGAAACAGGAATATTAAGGACTAGCCTACACTGTCTCAGCAGAATCAATCTGTCCCAACCTGTAATTGTGTCCTTTCTTTGGGCAGTATTATGTCTGTAGATGAAATGAGGCAATTCTTGCCTAGCGGCTATTTTGCCACATCTGGAGTAACTCAAAGATGATCAGTTTCTTCTTTGAATCCAAGACAGGGAAAGTGTTAGGATCAGACTGCTTTCAACAAGTGAATAAATAATATTAAACATCACATTCTGGGGACTTCTGATGTTTTTGAAAACCAACTATCGATGTATAGTAACCTGGACTGTTCTCTCTTAACTACTCTCAACCATTTCTTAATTAAACTAACTGAAAGCGCCCTAACAATAAACTCAGAGCCCTGAATTTCCTATTTGGCCCTTAACTCACAGGCTTACATATCTCAGAAATGTTTACAATAACAGCAATAGAAGAACTGGATCCAAGCCCTGTACTTCAAATTTTTTTAATATCAAAGACAGCCTATAATAACTACCTCCAGCCCCAAAGCTTAGGAAACTGGGGCAGCGACTCTTCATGACTTTGTCAAGCTAAATATGGGCATTGAGATATTTTTCAAGGGACAGGGAAGGGTAGGGAGTGGGGGCGTTGGCTGCCTTAAGAAGGCCATGCCAATGATTGTACTAGTTTCTGATGTCTGTGTCCTGACTGGATCTGGATGAAAAACCAAGACATCAGGAGTTCAGGCAGGTCAGTTCAGTAAGTCTGATGATAAAATTCACCAAGACTATATATTCTGTAATATATAAATCTCAAAACAAAATTTTAGTATTATCAAGATAACCTTTTTGTTTGATTCTCTGGAATCTAGGTCTCAGGGGGTCTCCCTCCATCAAATTTGATCCATATAACTCTGGGAGGTATAAATACATTAACCACCTTTTCAAAAAAATGCAAAGACAAAATCTTTTCCCCAAATCAGCACATCCTTCAGTCAGTAACCAGGAAAACCTGTAGCTTACCCTCTGTCCCAGAGGAACAATAAAACAACCACAATACTCAAAATCACACACAGTTTAGACTGTTTAGGCCTTTCTAAATTGTCATATCAGGATATTAACACAAGATTCCCATGGAGCCCACATTAGACAGAATATGAGTCTCCTGCAGGCTTTATCATACCATCTTTAAAACAATTGATTCACCCTTTCCTTTCCTTTCCTTTCCTTTCCTTTCCTTTCCTTTCCTTTCCTTTCCTTTCCTTTCCTTTCCTTTTCCTTTTCCTTTTCCTTTTCCTTTTCCCTTTCCCTTTCCCTTCCCCTTTCCCTTTCCCCTTTCCTTTCCTTTCCTTTCCTTTCCTTTCCTTTCCTTTCCTTTCCTTTCCTTTCCTTTCCTTTCCTTTCCTTTCCTTTCCCCTTTTCCTTTCCTTTCCTTTCACTTTTGCTTTTTCCTTTCCTTTCCTTTCACTTTTGCTTTTTCCTTTCCTTTCCTTTCACTTTTGCTTTTTCCTTTTCTTTCCTTTTTCCTTTCCTTTCTTTTCCTTTCCTTTCTTTTCCTTTCCTTTCCTTTCCTTTCCTTTCCTTTCCTTTCCTTTCCTTTGCTTTTTCCTTTCCTTTCTTTTCCTTTCCTTTCCTTTCCTTTGCTTTCCTTTCCTTTCCTTTCCTTTCCTTTCCTTTCCTTTCCTTTCCTTTCTCCTTTCCTTTCCTCTCCTTTGTTTCTATACCTGTTTATAAGAGGCAGCTTGTCAAACCAGGATTTAAACCCAAAGTTTCAGTACCCACATTAGACAGAATATGAGTATCCTGTAAGACTTATTGGAGCAATATATCTTTATATCATCTTTAAAGAAGTTAATTCAAACTTCCACTAGCATGTGCCTATAGGAAGCAGATAGTGTTTAATTTTTAAGCTCTTTGCCTAGAGCAGCCATACTGTTATACCATCTATCTGTTGTGCTATCTACCAGGAGCCACAGACTTCTATTAATTAATATTTGTTCATAGAAGGTTATTATCACTGCTTCTTCTACTTGGGATCAGTGACTAAAATTCCCTATCTAGTTCCAAACCACAGGTGAAATTTCCTATAATTAATAAGCTCTCTGCCTAGAGCAGCCATCCTGTCTGTTGTGCTTGCTACCAGGAACCACAGACATTTATTTAATTAATACCTATATAATATCTATCTGTTATGCTCTCTACCTGGAGCCAGAGACTTCTAATAATTAATACCTGTTCATAGCAGGCAATTATCACTGCTTTCTCTACTTGGAGTCAGTGACGAATATTCCCTACCTAATTCTGAAACACAGGTGAAATTTCCTACCTTTAAGTACTAAAAGGTTATATTTCTCTCTTTATATCAACGAACTACCTCCTCTGGAGCCCTTTGTACCTGTGTCTCCCAATTCTTTATTCACAGGGAGGAGCAGAATGTAAAAAGACATGTGTTGTCTGAGTCCCTGTTTGGGTGTGGGGGAGGCAGGGTGGGGAGATAAGGGAAGCAAACACAGAAAGGCTCTCTCCAGAGTAGATGCCTCTCTGCCATTCTCTGTAGGCTCCTCAAACCCAGTCAGCTTCAAATCCACACTGCTGCAGCCTAGATCACTGCCCAATTCCCATTCAGGGGTTGGAAGGCAGTGAATTTCTATCTCAGGCTTATTGAGTTCATGTCATAGGCTAATGCACTCAAATCTGAATAAACACTAGTGTGCCTAGATAGTAGGGATGTCACATAAAACTCCTGCAAAGTCTTGGATAAATTCCTACCCGCACCATAAGCTGGGAACACACACCTCAACCTTTTATACTCAGTAACAAGTCCCCTCATCTTACCCAACTAAATAAAGAAATCTTGATTCCTAGCATACAGATAGAGGTTTCTTTTTTTTTTTTTTTTTTTGGTTTTTCGAGACAGGGTTTTTCTATATAGCCCTGGCTGTCCTGGAACTCACTTTGTAGACCAGGCTGGCCTCGAACTCAGAAATCCACCTGTCTCTGCCTCCCGAGTGCTGGGATTAAAGGCGTGTGCCACCACGCCCGGCGAGGTTTCTTGAGTTCTGCCTATTTGTTTCATATACACAGAGGCTAACTTTCTCCTATTTTTCATACGAATTATAATGAAATGAATGCCCTGAGCACACACCACTCAGCAGCTTCACCAGATGGAACCAGAAGGATGTCTCAATGAAGCCTCCCCATTCATCCTGAGGGCACCTGAGGGCACCTCAGGGTATCTGAGGGCACAGTGTCAGAGAGACGCTTATGGGAGGGAGGCAGCTGGGTGACCTAGACAGCTGTGCGGAGACATTTAATTATCAAAGCTGTAGGGACTGACAGAGAGGATCAATTTAGCTGTGAAAACACTGCCAGAGAGAAGGTGGGATGCTGAAGTGAGTCAATATTTTAATCTGACAAAAGATTTCCATCAGATTAAATTTTCAGCTTCTAAATTTAGACCGAGGAACAGCAGGCTGCCTCTCTGAGTGAGCCTTTAAACAGTATGAGCACAGGGAAATTGGCCCCATGCTTGCACCAGCACTCAGTAGGGTGAAATAGGATGTTGTTGGTGTTTAAATTTACATGTCCTGATTGACTATTTTGAGTGCCTTTTATGTCCTTGTGTATCATTCTTATGTCCTTTTAGTGACTAACATCTCAGTTCTATTTGATAATCTTGATTGGATTTTTCTTGTTCTTTTGACATTTTTACCAGATTTCTGTATCATACAGGTGAGTCCATGAGAAATTTGGCCTGAGTTTTGACATTAACAAATGAAAGTATGTGATTTCCCTTGCTTCTTCCATAATACTTTGCAAGCATTTTTAATTTTTATTTATGGTTATGTCTGTCTCTCTGTCTCTCTGTGTCTCTCTTTGTGTCTCTCTCTGTGTCTCTCTGTCTCTGTATCTCTCTCTCTCTCTCTCTCTCTCTCTCTCTGTGTGTGTGTGTGTGTGTGTGTGTGTGAGTGTGGCCATGGTGCATAAGCCTAAAGAAGCCAGAGAGAACACCAGCTGGGTTTAGAGTTACATGCAGTTATGAGCCACCAGATGTAGGTGTTAGGAGTGGAACTTGGGTTCTCTGCAAGAACAGAAGACCATCTTAGCAGCCCTTTCTTTTCTCTCTGATAAACATCATTATACAGACAACAAAATTTATCATAGTATGTATTTAAATTTTACTGTTTAGAATTATTACATACATTCATATTGTTATACAGAAAACCTCCATAATAGTTCCCAAACTGAACATCTCTACCTGCTAACAGCTGTTGGTCATTCTCCCTCTTTACTGGAAGATGCCCATAGCTGCTGCTAGGGATTTTCTATACCTTAAAAATTGAGTCATACAGTATTTCTTTTTCAACATAAACCTATGTCACTGAGTAGAATATCCTTAAGGTTTACGTCTCTAATGATATTAATCAGAACTAGCTTTTTCTGTGGAATGAAGACGAGTCTATTGCATTTATTAGGCTGCATTTTTTCATTCACTCATCAGTATATGCCTACCCTTTATATCTTTAACCCACTTTGACTTTTGTGAACACATGTGGAAGAGTCATATTTAGCTTTGTGCACAAGACTAACAAGTTTTCTAGCCTCATTTACTAAAGAAAATTTTATGTTCCCATTGTGTGCTCTGGGCACTTTTTTCACAACAGCTAAATGAGCACAAATACCCAACTTTATTCATAGTCTCTATTTTTCTACCAGTTTATACATCAATATTTTATGACAACTTTATTTCAATACTTTTATAATATATTTTAGAAGCTAGCAGTGTGATAGCTAAGACTTTACTCTTTGGGTTAAGATTAGTTGGACTTCAATATCTTATTTTCCTTCAACAAAAATCATAATCACAAATCCCTACCTAGACTGGAACCCTGTCAGCCACAAACATGTACATATCTTGGATGCAGCAAAAGTGTCAGATAGAACTTCACTTCATTGTTCTTCTTCTTTACAGTATGAGACGTTTTCTTCATAAATACTGTGAGTTTTATTGGGCTCAGGTTCAGTGAGCTGTACTTTAGGGACTTGATTTTTGTATATATTTATATCCTACAGAGGGAAGCCTTTAGGGAATTCAAGGTTTTTCATTTCCCCTGTTTTAGCTTATATTTCATAGATTAGTAAGCAGCCCTTACTAATGTCATTCCTCAAGTTGATCCATGATGGACCATTGCTTGGCTTCTCCCATTGTTTTCCACCAATCACGGACACCATGAAGCATAGGTATGTGAATGCTAATACCAATAAAAGGGCTTGTTGTCTTTCAGAAAATGACTTAACTTCTGTTTCTATTTTTATTCCTTCTCTACTGCTTTAAATGCTTTCAAAAATACCTTTATAGAATTTCTAATTCCTATGTGGAGAGGATTATTTTTATAAGATATATCCTGCCATTTTCAGAATTGAATCTCTTTAAAGATGAATGTATAATTTAAGGTATATAGCCAATGCATTATTATCATTTAAAGTTCAAAGACTGCATAAAGAAAGAACATGGTTTATTATATCTCCAAATTCTGAACACATTTTGAAATGTGTGTGCAAATATCATAAAATTTGTAGTGGTGAGAATGGCTAATAGAAACCTCTAGATGATTGAATGGAGTCCTGGAACTATGAACAAACTATCGAAGATCATACAGTAAAGGAAAGGCAGAGACTAACTTATATGTTTTGAAATACCAATTCTGGTTCCATATTGTTTCTTTCATATGTCAATGTATTCAACTTGTGGTGCTATTACTATGCACTGTTATAAAACTCTTCAGAAAGTGAATATGCCATTGGGTTTTCATGGCACAAAGCTGAGTTTTTCTTTAGAGGTGACTGAGAGTGCTTTATCTCTGTATGGTGGTGATAAGCAAGGCAAGAGTAGTTACTGAACAGCCTCTGTTGTTGTTGTTGTTGTTGTTGTTGTTGTTGCAATTAGCTGAGAAAAATCTATAAAGTCACATGCTGAAACAGATTTTCTATGTCAGAAGCATTAGAGCAGCAAAGTCCACAAAGGTTTCACAGGAATTTAATACAAGAGGCGATTTACCTACATGATAGAACAGGCAAAGGCATATGAGGCTTGGCACAGAAATCTGGAGATGAGCAATATACCCCAGCTATTCAGGACAAAGCCACATGAAAGAAAATAGTGCCATAACTCTTAGAAACTATGCCTTTTTCCCAGTGGCAGTTATAATCAAGGTAACCTTGCAAATGTATGCTAAACACTGAGCATGAAAATGTGACCAAAACAGCTCCCGAGGAAGAAAGAAAAAACTACCTACACTTTTTCTTATTACCACTTTCCATATCCCTGCATACAACTCCACTGGGAAAAACAGAAAGACTCCATATTCCTGGAGAGTTTGTGAAAAGATACTTATTTATGTTTCTTGACCAAAATAACAATGCAAACAATATACAGTTAACTAGAGCACAATATTTTAGCCAAATATACTTATGGGTGTTCCTTATTTTTTTTTAGATTCTCAAAGTATTATATGCAGACACCTGTTATAAATCATTGTTATTCATATTTATCACAATTGCCTCTAATTCACATGTTTGTATCTAAAAACTTGAAATTATTAAATAAGGAGCTATAGTTGTTCTCTGCATTTAATGCCTACCCACAGAAAGCATCATATAACCTCAGGGCTGGAGCACTGGAAGTTGGTTTTTACATAATAGTAGAAGACTCTAAGGTAAAGGAAGGGGAGCTATGCAGGCGCAGTAGAAGAAAGAAGTTGATAGTGTAAGGTACATGGAGGACACTGATGGGTTCTCTGAGCCAAACATAGATTCAGAGGCAGGGATACTAAATTATCATCTATGGAAGCCCTTACTAGAAATGCTGTACAGTCCTCTGGGAGCGACCTTCTCTCAGTAGCCCGAGTAATTGAGACTTGTAACTGCCCAGATACTCCTATTGAATGGACAGATCTCGAAAGCCAATAGAAAAGGAGCATTCTTTTAAAAGACAGGTTATACAGTTTTGGGCAAGTCCACCTCTCCTGAGACCTTTCTGTGGCGTGTATTTCACTGAAAAAAAAATGGCTTTTCCACTTCAGCTGCCAATCAATTGAATATTTATTCCATCTTCCCTATCAAATACTATTTCTTAAAGCACTGAACTATGGCAGGAGAAGAGAACTATTAAAATAGATGATTAGGTCTTAGACTTTCAGGAAGGTTGGGAAGTCATTTAAAAGTTTCTTCAAAATTATTCATTGACCTCTTTAAAATATTGATCCACTCTAGAGTTTTCTGTGCCAAGTACAGATCTGTTTCAACAGCAAGTTAATTTCATGTGCATTTGCTGTAAAAAC
This sequence comes from Mus minutoides, assembly GCA_902729485.2. Taxonomy (NCBI): domain Eukaryota; kingdom Metazoa; phylum Chordata; class Mammalia; order Rodentia; family Muridae; genus Mus; species Mus minutoides. The sequence goes on along the minus strand of LR751869.1, from coordinate 35,863 downwards.
CCAGAAAGACTACGTACCAAAACAACTTTCTATATCTGCCTATTGCTTCCCTCCTTCCTTTCCTTCCTTCCTGATTTCCTTCCTTTTCTTTTTAGATGTATATCAACTTAGCCTCTCCAATTTGTGCCTAATGCAAGAAGTAGCCATTATAAAATATGTTAAACTATAATATCTTACCTCATACCATTCACAATGTAAAAATATATAGACAGGTTTGTTGGTTAAAAGAAAAGACAGCATTTGGGCAGCTAGGGAGACATTTTAGATAGTAACATGCTTGATACATATAACAAGAAAATCCCAGCACTCAAGTAAGGCACATGTGTATCTCTCCTTCCAATGCTGGGGAGGCAAAGAAAGGAGGATCCCTGTTATTGCTTGCCAATCAGTCTAGATGTAAAAGAAGCTAAAAGGCAGATGAACAAACTGTCTCCAAAAGGTATTGAAGTAGTCACCTGTTATTGAACTCTGACCTCTGCATATATGTACACATGTGGGGAAAGATATACATGCATTCACTGACACATGAAATTCCTGTACAATCACCTATATCCCATACTTCTCACAAAAATACTCATAGCATTAGAAGAGATGAGTGCTATAGGTTCTTTCAGAACCTGTAGAGACCATATCCAGAAGTAAGACATTGCTCCTGGTTGAGGGATCAAGCCACCCACCCATCTCAAAAATATTAACCCAGATGTGCTCCTGTCAGAAGGAAATTCAGGGACTAAGAGTAGAGAAGAGACTAAAGGAAAGACCATCCAGAGACTACCCCACCTAGGGATCTATCTCATCTGCAGACACTAAATCCAGACACTATTGTTGATTCCAAAAGAAGCACATAGCTGTTCCCTGAGAGGCTCTGCCAGAGCCTGACAAACACAGACACAGAAACTCACAGCCAACCATCTGATTAAGCACGGGACTCCAATAAAGAGTTAGGAGAAGGACTGAAGGAGCTGAAGGAGTTTGCAAACCTACAGGAGGAACAACAATATCACCCAACCAGACACGGCAGAGCTCCCAGAGACTAAAACATCAACCAAAGAGTACACACGGAGGGACCCATGGCTCCATATGTAGCAGAGGATAGCCTTATCTGGCATCACTGGGAGGCGAGGCCCCTGTTCCTGTGAAGGCTTGATGGCCCAGCATAGTGGAATGCTAGGGCCCTGAGGTAAGTGGGGGAAAGCAGACTCATAGAAACAAGGGAGAGAGATGGGACGGGGGTGGGTTGTGAAGTGAAACCAGAAAGTGGGATAACATTTGAAATGTAAATAAATATAATAACCAATAAAAAAGAAGAGATGAGTGCTAAGATTGGCATATGTAAAATATTACAAATTATCAAAACTTTGGAGGTACAGTGAATATTGATTCCTACATCTTTCTGGCATAAAATTTCTACCATAGCTATTTCTGAAGGCAATATTGCATAATTGCTACTATTAATTTGGACATGACCATTTTAATATTCACAGTGTTATAATACAGTGTTTTTATTATAAACCTGAGAATCTGAGAGATTAATATCCTTATAATAAAATGATAATAAATAGCACACGCATAGCCTCACTCCTTATCTCTTTTACATATAACCAAATGGGCAACCAAGAAAAGATTCAGACTAGAGATAAGGCAGAGTTTCTTTCTGGAGAAAGCCTCTAAGAATCCAGATATGGAAGATCATTCTTGGTATATAAAACATCTAGAACATAAGCAGAATTTTAAAAAGAGTATCTATGGTTAAAAGAATAAAGAAAAGTTATATTGCTTACAAATATCATCTTGCTAATTTGAAATAGGTAGTAGAATTGATGATTTGAGCATTATTGAATTACTGACCTCATAAGATGCTAGACTATTTATAAACATATGCTTCTAATTAGAACAAAATGCTATGCAATTTTGGATATAGATTCCAATAGTTATATTGTCTACTCAGTATTCCAGCCTAACACAGTTTGCCTCCATAAACATTTCATACTTTCATTCTCATCTAAAACATAATACCCTCTAAAACTCAGAGCAAAATTCAGAGAAAGACATACTTTCCAAAGCCCAAATGCACTCTGGGAGCAATATGCAAAACAAAAGGGCAAGAAGGCCAATACAGAGCATAAACAAAAATTTTCAAAGTATTCTCTTATTGCATATGTGTATTACCCCAAAGTTGGAAGTTCCATTCAGAATTACACTACACAGTGCAAAACCATAGGCAGCAGTTGCAGGCATTCTTTCTATAAATTGCTTGCATCATCTGAGGTGACCAGCTGCAGTAATCACAGTACTATTTAACATTGTTTCAAAACTAAAGCATGAAGATACAAAGACACAATAACATTTAAAGACAATAGTGATACTGCATTATAAAACAAGAATGAACTATGGGAATGGACTGCACAGGCATGAATAACTGATGTGGAATCAGATGTCCAATGAGAGTATTTCCATGCCCTAGTGGTTAGTCACCTCATCATCCAATACTAATTAATTAATTGGACTCATTAACATAAATAACAACAATAACAATAATAGCAATGATAGTAAGTGAAGACAGGGATTTGAGGGATATGGGAGTAGTTGGAGAAGTAAGGAATGTATATGATCAAAATATATTTTACTCATATTTAAATTTAAATTAAAAAATTAAAGGAGGTGCTAATTCTCTGAGGCTTTCTATTCAGAGGAGCTCATTCTCTACTATGCAGTTTCTTCTATGATATCTATCTACTTTCCATAGATAGTTGGCAGAGCCAGGGTTTGAGAAAAGGGTTTTCTTATGAGAATAGACCATAATTTTCTCACTTTTCACCATGACTCTTTATTTAAACTTTATCTGAGGCAGAAGTCCTCCACTAAACCCTCTGTCTGGTGTATTGTTACATCCGTGGCTTCTAAAGAAGCATGATTTGGCCATCTGTTCTGTTCTGTTATCCCTTAATCTATCAGTTCTACATTTAACCACCAAGTTTCCCTTTGCCATTAGGAATGCAGCAAATGTGGCATGAAAAGACAGTAAATAAGCATGTATATGCTAAGAGTTATCTGGGAACCAAACTACAACACACTTCAACACTCTATGCTGGACTACAGAATAATGAGAAATCATATGGGTAGAGATAGCAAGATTTAGAGCACACCAAAGCTAGAGATGTTCATGAGGACACCATAAGCCAATGAACTAACACTCAGATCATCATTCCTATTCAAACCAGCTCAGTCAAGACGCCTATATCTTCCCATCTAAACTCAGCCAATCCACAGAATTGTGAGAAGTAAACCAATATGTTTAGGTCTGATTTGCACAGTAAAAGTACATTATTAAGATTCATTTTTACCAGATATTGAATATCAAATCATATAGTTTGCAATCTGCATATTAGGATTGAACATCTCAAAAAATAAATATTTGGAATTTATGAAATTCTTGGGCAAATGGATGTATCTGGAGGATATAATCCTTAGTGAGGTAACCCAATCACAAAAGAAGTCATTGGATATGCACTCCCTGATAAATGGATATTAGAACAGAAACTGAGAATACCCAAGATACAATTTGCAAAACACAAGAAAATCAAGAATGAAGACCAGTGCATAGATACTTCATTCCTCCTTTGAATAGGAAACAAAATACTCATGAAAGGAGTTACAGAGACAAAGTTTAGAGCTAAGATGAAAGGATGGGCCATACAGAGACTAACCCACCAGGGGGGATCCATCCCATAATCAGTCATTAAACTCAGACACTATTGCATAGGACAGCTAGTGCCTACTTAAGGGACCCTGATATAGCTGTCTCGTACAGAAGTGAATGCTCATAATCATCTATAAGATGGAACACAGGGCCCACAATGGAGAAGCTAGAGATAGAACCCCAGGAGCTGAAGGGGTCGGCAACCCTAGAAGAGGAACAACAATATGAACTAACCAGAACCCCCAGAACTCGTGTCTCTAGCTCCATATGTAGCAGAAGATGGCCTAGTCAGCCATCATTGGGAAGAGAGGCCCCTTGGTACTGCAATACAGGGGAACGCCAGGGCCAAGAAGTGGGAGTGGGTGGGCAGGGAAGCAGGGAGGGGGCAGAGGGGAGGACACTTTCAGAATAGCACTTGAAATGTAAATTAAGAAAATATCTAATAAAAAGTTGGAAAAAATATTTGAATGAGGGGATCCAACCCTTTGCCCCCCACTTTTCTCATCTACCAACTTGCATCTTAAGAGATCAGAGAGCTGCTGTTGTCGCCCCTCTTCTAATTTGCATTTTAATGTAAGACTGGAGGTCAAAACTGAGTTTTGTAAATTCTCATCAAACACTCTTCCAACTGACCAATGTGCATGGTTTGATTTTAATATAGAATCTTTCCTGAAGCAGAATATATGCTGAGCATGTCATACTTCACACCTTTAATATGTTATATTGCTATCTGCATAGGATATATATTGCAGGTTAATTTTATATAGTTGAGACAACTATGTCAAAGCATAGATGTATATGTTATATGCAGCCAAATGTTATATTTTTCTCTTCCTTTCGCTATACCAGTTCAGGTTATGAAATAAGCAAAAGAGGATCAACCAAAATGTTACTTCTTATAAGCACATGGAATGCTAATATTTGAAAACTGAATATTGAGGTTTAAATTAGTATGCATTTCAATTAATTGATATTATTGAAATAATTTGGTTTATTTCAATTTATTTTCCTTGAATTTACATTCCAAAGTCACCAATCTGTTTTATCTAGAGCTATTTAAGTAATTTTAGTAGATTTTAAAAGAAAATTAGCATTTTTGGATTTAGTTTATGTTAGTCTTAATAGTTTGTGTATGGGGTTGTGCAGTAAACTTAATAAAATACATTTGGCCATATGTGCAGAAAAATATTTCCATTTATGCTCTTCTTAATTGTTCAATGATTTCTTTTACATAATTAATGTTGTGTTCTTTAGTGTTATATAAGAATGGTATTAATATAATTTTTTTCATTTGAGAAAATAGTTAATTTTATTTTGGTGTTTATTAGTTGGGATATATATTTAGTCTTCCCTACCCCTATTCTCTAGTTTTCTTTCTAATGCTATGAAAGTTACACTTACTAAGAACAACTTGGGAATTTTTTTCCTTGCTTTACTTTATACATTCACATAAAGGAAAGATCGGGTTAAGAACTCAAGGGAGAAACTGGGAGCAGAAACCATGGAGGAAGGCTGCATACTAGCTCACTCACTGGCTCTTTCTCACATATTATTTCAGAGAGCCCAGACCCATCTGCCTAGGGATAGTCATACTCACAGTGGTCTCACCCATCAGTGACCAATCAGGATAATCTCTCATAGGCATGATTACAGCTAATTTTATCCCAGAAATTTCTCAAATGACCCTTGAGTTGTGTCCAGCTGCAGGAAAAATGAACCATCACAATCTACCCTTTGTCCACTTGACCCAAACATATCACTCTTAAACCAGAATGTTTCTTCTCCCAAAGATTGCATACTGATATTACAACTAGCAATATAAACCCAGGCCAACTTTAAAAAGTCTCATAGTTCTTTAAAATTCATTTCTAAGAGCAATTTATCTCATAAAAGCACAAATGTTTTTAACTGTGGGCTCCAGTAAAAATTTTAAACACATACATTATAATTACAAATGGGAAGAAATGGGGCATAAAAACTATCTGTCTTAAACAATCCCCCAATCCCACAATGTAAATCTAAATTACATAATTTAGTGTTTTATTTTAAAACTTGGATTCATTCATAAACTTCTGGGTCCAACGACCCCAAATAGCATGGTCTCTCCAGCTATTTAATCCATAAGATAGTTTGTTATGTAGGCTTAGCCTAACTCCATTGCACACCTGTCATTACCTTTGGCACATGTTCTATGGTCCTGACACCTCTAATAACCCATGATCCATTGCTGAGATTATACCTTCATCAATAGCCTCTCCTGACATCATTTAGAAATTTTAGCTGTGCCATATATTACCAGGTCTCAGTCACTCTCTCCATGATGCACTCAACTTTGTAGGCTTAATTCCTTCTATGGATTCTGACTGTGGAAGCCTTTCAGACATTGCTAAATTTGGCAACTAGCTTGAGATGTGGCATTGAATTCCTGTGGACCTCAATCTTCATTGTACTGCCTCAAGCTCTCTCTCTCTCTCTTTCTTTCTCTCTCTCTCTCTCTCTCTCTCTCTCTGAGGAAATACATTCTAACAGATTTTACTTCAATGATGATAATCTTTTATTCATCACAGCTGATTCATCTGCCCCAGCTCACCACAACTACAGATTCTTTATACAATATGTCACATGAATTGCCATCATAGAGTCTTTGCTTCCTGATGAAACTTAATCATTATTGTTTGCCAGTGTCTACATTACTTTCAACATTCTTATCTACCATGCTCCCACTAGATCATGACTTTAAGCTCTATACACTCAATTGTTTTTTTGTGCTTGCATTTCCAAATCCTTCCACAATTGTCCCCCAAACATCATAAACATTTCCTTCACTTCAACACCCCATCTTTCCAGGACAAATTTCTCTTCCATGTTGCTTTTCTGTTGCTCTAATCACTACCAAGAGCGAACTGGAAATGAGAGGTTAATTTAACCTTTCATGTCTATATAACAGTCCATCACTGTGGGAAATCAGAGAAAGAGAGAGAAAGAGACAGAGACAGAGACAGAGACAGAGACAGACAGACAGACACACACACACACACAGAGAGAGAGAGAGAGAGAGAGAGAGAGAGAGAGAGAGAGAGAGAGAGAGAGCGCTTGAGGCAGGAACCTGAAACAGAAATAATAGGGACAGAAACTGATGAGGGATGTCAGGAGAGGCCATTAGTGAAGCTGTCATTTCAGCAATGGAAACTTGGGCCATAAGAGGTTTTAGAACCATAGAATATGTGCCAAAGCTAGTGATAGGTTAAGAGCAAACTTAGACTGTGTCTACTCAACAAAATGTGTGCTATGGATTTAATAGCTGGAGGGGCTATGTTATTTGGGCCCTTTGGACCCAGAAGTCTGAAAATAAGTCCATATTGTGAAAGAGAACACTGAACTATACAGTTTAGATTTACATTGCTCAATTTTGGGTTGTTTCAGACAGTCTTTATGCCCCATTTCTACTCATTTGTAGGCTGCTACCTGCTTACTCATGCTCAGCCAGCTTTCTTTTCCAGCAAAGATCCAATCACATAGAAGTGGAGATACTCACAGTTGGCTGGGTCTACTCATGTCAATCATCAAACAAGATAATCTCTCACAGGTCAGCCACAAGCCTGTCTCCTCTGGGAAATTCCTCTGTTGCAGTCCCCTTTGCTTCGTTTTAAAACAATAGCATGTCATTTTAAATTGTTTATGCTTCTCATTTTATTCATACTCATTTTAAACTTTTAAATTGGTATTCTGTCTTAATATTTTATATGTCCAGACCTAAAACTATCCATCTAACTTTCAATTGTTTTATATAGTTTTTGGTAATGAATATGCTTATCTTCACTCATCATTCTCCAAAAGTTGAAGTTCTAAAGCCACAAGCAGATTATCACAATTTTTCCCGTATGAACTGTAAAGAAATCTGGTGCTTTCTGAAAATAAAATGTTTTTCACTAGACAGTTCTACAGAAACTGTCTTTTTTAACAAACTGAAACTCTTCTTAGCTCTCCATAAAATATGACCTTCTTTTAATGTTCCTTGAAAGAATCCTGCATTATTTTAGCATGCTTTCTGATTTTCTGAAAGATCAAGGTTTTAATAGTTTTCTCTTGTTACTACTACTGCTTTTTCTTGGTATGTTACTTTTCACTGTTTTATAACTGTTTATCATATGGGTCAAGAGACAACACTGAGCTAGTATAGTCAAAATCTGTAAGCCACATCATTCAGTATTGTAATCATGAATGGAATTCTTGTTTGTACCCAGATAATTTAAGAATAACTGATATTTACTAGTCCTACTTACTTATACATGAGCAGTTCTAGACCTATGGGTTATGGCTCCTTTAAGGGTCATATATCAGATATCCTCCATTTCAGATATGTACATATGACATTATGACAGTAGCAAAATTAGAGTTATGAAGTAGCAATGAAAATAACTTTATGGTTGAGGTCACCACAACATGAGGAGCTCCAGTATTAAAGGGTCACTGCGTTAAGAAGATTGAGAATCGCTGCTTTATATACTAAGGCAAAGGCCTCCTGCTTAAAGTGAGAGTGTGGAATGCAGAACCATATCACCTGTGCTTACCACACTGGCTTTGGACCTGAGTATCTTATCGGCTTCATGGTCTATTATTTTCTTCTGTAAAGTGAAAATAACAGGGGAATGAGCTTCATGGGTAAATTGAAGGATTTGCTGAGGTAGCATAAATGTATTTCAAACCCTTCACATGTAAGGAGAAGACAATTGGCCTTATGTTCCTTTGTTTCATTGCTACACAGTTTGTAAATGTCAAAGCAATAGGAGTGCTTGCTCTTGCTTGTCCTGGAGGGCAATTAAAAGGCAAAGGAATGTGATGGAAATGGAAGTGCTTTACAGATGATGCTATTATTAAAATAGGAGGGAATTTAAGTTCCAAACCCATGCATATTTTATGCATGTAGCATTTATTATCTTCCTAGTGACAGAAAAAAAAAAAAAGAACTGAGATTCAAATATTATTATACCTATGCAGAAAGTGCTTGTTTCTTTCTTTTCTTCTGATTTTTTTTTTAATTTAGTGAAATCTTTTATGGAAATGATCCCAAATGAGGGATCTAGACTGTAGTATTAATTAATTAATTAATTAATGAAATCCAATCAGAGGCACGTTCCTTGCTACCTGCCCCAGTGTTCTTAGTTACTGAAAGAAAGGCATACACACACACACACACACACACACACACACACACACACACACACACACACAGAGCAACTTACTCAGCTCAATGGTTGAACTACTTCCTAGTCTCCACACAGTTAATCCAGCCCCCTCCCTGCCAATAATACTGAGGTATCACTAAATCCTACATTCTACCTTGGTTCCTCTGGATCCAGAGTGATGCCCAGCTGGGCCTCACTTTCTTAGCTCCTTCACATGCCTCTTTATCCTCTCTCTCCTCAGGCATCCTCTCTTTTTCCCATCAAAGTGGATCTTCTTCCTTTTCCTTCTCTCTGTCCCTTGTCTGGTAATCCTAAAACTCCTGCTTGTATGCCCTGCCCAACCATTGGCTGTTGACATATTTATTTTTCAATCAGAACCAACTGTTGTCATGATCACTAGGTGTCTTATATTCACACACTCATGTAAGCAGTTTTGGGGAACATAATTATCATGAGATATTTTAAGGTAATAAGATAAATCTGTAGATGCATACTGTCACTATGCATATCAGAATTTGCCTCTTAATGTACTCTATTTTTGTTTTCATAGAACTACAAGCAAATTTTTGAAACAATATTGTAAGTAGTTAAATACTAGGTATTTCAAACCATTTAAAATGCAGTACATGATCTGTTCCACAGAGTTTAACAAGGATGTCAAGGGTATTTCATTTATTTTATGGATATGGAGGCAGCATCAAACCTTAAATTATCCCAGACTCACATATTTGCAAGACAGGAATTGCTTTCTCAGCCCTCTGAGTAATGGATCTGCATTCTTAAGCATCTATCAAGACCATTGGTTATCTACCTTTCTAATGATATAACCCATTAATAGACTTCCTCATTTTATAGTGATTCCCAACCACAAAATTATTTTAATGTTACTTAATAAAATCAATTAAACATTGTATGTACTTCTGAGTTCCACTCAGGTTTGACTGAAGTTCACTGGTCCAAATGTGTATTTTCCATTTCCCAATAGTTATAACCCCTAATCTGTATGTACAAGATAAAATCTCTCAGTGTAAACATCTCTATGTTACCACCATGATCATTTGCGTCAGGAGTTGTTCAAGAGATTGAACATGGAGATCAAGACTAGATTTGAATTATTTTTACTAAGTTGAACTTGGAGATTTATTGTATGCAAGTAATATGTACAAAGATACTTAGACATAAACCAGTGCCAAATGATAAATAGACAATGGAAATTTAATAGTCAGAAAGGCTGGTGCATGAATCAGGCTGAACACTAGCCTGACATATCAAAATTAAGATTCTGTGTGGGAAATATTAGACCATATACCATAAGATGGGTCCACTGAGTAGATATTTAGCTCAAATTTTAAAAATCGGGTTCTTAAGAGCCTTAGTAGCCTTTATTTTCATATGATGATCTAATAAATTGTCATTGTTCATAAATTAAAAATCAGCTTTTGCAACAGATAGACCTCCATCAGGTCCTCCATCCACAGGAAAATTCAGGGTTCTGGTTACAGATGAGCAAGGAGTCAGTACAGATGAAAAACAGACACAGACACAGAGAGAGTGTCTATCTGAATGTAATTTCTTAAATGGAGTATCAGGCTTTAAAGACAGAAGAAAAGGAGAAGTTACGTGACACATCAGCAAGGTACAATGAGGTTACTGGATGCTTAATGACTTACACAAAACAGAGGGATGCAAACATAAAGACTGGCAGAAACTGGGCAATAAAACAACTGAGACAAAGTCAGCTCTATCTAAGGTCAGCTATAATCTTAGAAGCCATGAATGAAGTCTTTACACTCCCAGGGCAAGAGCTTTCACACTCAAGCCATGGTTCTAATTAGAGAGTTCTGCTCTAGCTAACTGTCTCATGAATAATGCAATACTCTAGTTCCTCCTTCATTTACCAGCACAACAATACACCATTCAAAATTCCATTGTGGGTAGGGGAGGAACTCATGAGGATCCATCTTTAGTTCTAAAGCTACTAACAGTGAATTGATGCTGGCTGTGGGAGAATCATTCTTTCTAGAGGGTGTTCCCATGTATAATTTTCCAATGTTATGGTAAATGACTTTACAGTATTGGGCTCGTGATTTGGCACTATTTGTGTTTAGTGGGCAATGATTAAGAAAAAGAAATGAAAAAAGATTATGATGTTTCTAGAAGAAGAAACTAACTGTAGGAGAGGATAAAGAAGAAATTGGAGGAGAGAAATATGAGGTACATATGACCAATCAAATCAGTGTAAATATCTAGGAAAATAAAGACAGTTTCCCAATATCAAACATCCTATGCACCTTTTCCCAATTCTTTCCTGAAACAGTTTAGTTGTGTGTAGTGTATTAAGGTCTGGATTTCCTAGAGGATGTATCTTCTGTAAAACTGCAAGCAACAAAAATGGGGTCATTTTTCCAATGTAGAAAATTGTGACCCTTTATTCAGTAACTACCTACTCAGGAAAGGAGCAAAGGAAATATTATGTTACCAGTCAAGGTGTGCTTGTGTTCTCAGCTTCCATGGAAACTTAAGAATCCAATTAATCTTCATGTCCTCAATACAAGAGACATAGGTAACCAGAAGATATATGTATGGGCTTCTAAACAAAGTCAGTATAAACAACATATCCTTGGGTCTATGGACCTTCTTAATTTTTCCTATTCTCAGTCTATAAGTAGAAACATAAATATTCCTAATTTACAGTTGTTAAATTTATTAGTTTTTGAATTATACTAGCCTACATGAGACTAACCAAAGTCCTCTGCATATATTCTACAGTTGTATAGATTGGCCTTCTTATGGGACTCTGGACAGTGAGAGCAGGCTGTCACTGTCTTTGATTATTGGGATGGCTTATGGGATGTTTTTCCTTACACTGTGTTCCCTCATCCAGCCTTAATACTAAGGGAGGTAACTCATCTTATTCAAACCTGATATGCTATGTTTGGTTGTTATCCATGGGAAGCTGGCTCTTTTCTAAATGTAGGATCAGTGATTTTTTTTTTAATATAAATATGAACATGTGATATTAAAGAAGGCAAAAATTGCTAAATGCATTTATGCCTTATCATGATTCAATTTTTTGATGAATTTGTTGAAGTATAACCCCCTCACAAGTAAAGAAGCATCTAGAATTGTAGCAGTCTTATTTGAACATTGATGCTATTCACATTTGTCCTGAGGCTGCAAAAATGTAGTATATAGATATTAATGCCAGGTACAATATGTGATATAGATGTCTTCTCTGGTATAATCTTGAATGATTGCATTCATGTGAAATTTGTAAGTTAAAACCAGAGCATGGTTCAGTGATGTGACTGGGTATAAGATTAACAAAAAGAAAGAAAGAAAGAAAGAAAGAAAGAAAGAAAGAAAGAAAGAAAGAAGGGAAGGAAGAAAAAAAGAAAGAAAAAAATCAGTAGCTCTCCTATATACAAATGGAAAATGACTTAGAACGAAATCAGATACATTAGCTACAGGCAATATAAAATATCAGGTAACTCTGACCAAGGAAATGAAAGACTCATGAGACAAAACCATGGAGGATTTGAAGAAAACAAAATGAAGAAGATATGAGAAGATAGAAAGATCTCCCATGCTCATCCATGTGTAAGATGAGCATAGTGAAAATGGCTATCCTAAAATCAATCCATACATTCAAGGCATTCCCCATCAAAATTCCAATGCAATTCTTTACAGACCTGGAAAAGGCAAGTTTCAACTTCATATAGGAAAACATAATAAAACAGCAACAATGAAGATAACTAAAACAATCTTGGAAAATAACAGGAACATCTAGGTGTATCATCATCCCTTATTTCAAGCTCTACTACAGAGCAATAGTAATAAAAAACACATGGCATTGGCATAGAAACAAACATGTAGATTGATAGAATCAAACTAAAGACCCAGTGATAAATTCTTACACCTATGGAGAGCTAATTTTGTATAAAGAAGCCAGAAATACACAGTAGAAAAAAAGAATTCATCTTCAACAAATGGTGCTTGTCTAACTTGGTGTTTGTGTGTAGAAAAATGCATTCCATATTTATCACCATTCACAGAACTCAGATTTTAGCAGAACAAAGACCACAACATAAAACCAGATACAGCAAACCTGATAGAAGAGAAAATAGAGAATAGATTTGAATGCATTGGCACAGGAAATAACTTCTTGAACAGAACACTGATAGCACAGTCACCAAGGTAAAAAAGTTAATAAATACGACCTCCCAAAACTTGAAAAGCTATTCACCAACTCCAAATCCAACAGAGGACTAATATTCAAAATATATGAATCTAGGAAAATAGACAGCAATAAACTAAATAATCTAATAAAAAATGCAGTACAGATCCAAACAGAGAATTTTCAATAGTAGATCTCAAATTAAGAAACACTAAAAAATATCCAATAACTTTAGCCATCAGGGAAATGCAAGCCAAGAATACTTTGAAATTCCTTTGTATACCAGTCAAAATGGCTAAGTTCAATAACACAATTAATAGCTCATGTTAAAAGGATATGCAGTAAGAGGAACACTCCTCTTGTTGTTAGAAGTGCAAACTGTACAACTGCTATGAAAATCAATATGGAGATTCTTCATAATATTGTGAATCAATCTACATCTAGACCTAGCTATACCATGCTTGGGAATGCTCCATCTTACTATAAGGACACTTGCTCAAATGTTCATAGTGATTTTATTAATAATAACCAGAAACTAGAAAGAAACTAGATGTCCCTCAACCAAAAAAAAAAAAAGGATTAATATGATATGATACATTTGCATAATGTAATATGCAGCAGTTTTAAAATGACATGGTATTTATAAGCAAGTAGATGGAACTAGAAGAAAATTCCTGACTAACATAACTCACACCCAAATAGGCAAACATGGTATTATTCACTTATAAGTGGATAATAGCCATTAAGTAAATGATAATCACGCTACAATCCACAGACCCAGAAAAGCTAAGTAACCATGAGGCCTCCAAGGGAGATGCATGGACCTCCCTAGGAAGGAAAAATGGAATTGATTTCATATGTAGATTAGGGGCATATGGGGATGAGAATAGGAGAGATCAGGTGGAAGGAGAGGTGAAGCATAGGGAGAGACAACTGAGACTAGAGGGTATTTGAAGGGTAATGTGGAAAACTAACACAGTGGAAGCTCCCAGGAATCTATGAAAGTGACCCTAGCAAATACGCCAGTAAGATTTTGCTGAAAGGGCCCTGATATAGCTGTCTCTTGTGAGGTTATGCCAGTGCTGGCAAACACAGAATTGGATGCTCACAGTCAGCTATTGGATGGAACACAGGGCCCCCAATGGAGGAGCTAGAGAAAGTACCCAAGGAGCTGAAGGGGGCTGTAACGCTATAGGTGGGACAACAATATGAACTAGCCAGTATCCCTAGCAGTCTCTAGCTGCATATATAGCAGAAGATGGCCTAGTTGGCCATCATTGGGAAGAGAGGCCCCTTGGTCTTGCAAACTTTATATGCCCCAGTACATGGGAATACCAGGACCAAGAAGTGGGACTGAATGGGTAGGGGAGCAGGGAGGGACGGTATAGAGGACTTTAGGGATAGCATTTGAAATGTAAATGAAGAAAATACCTAATAAAAAATTGGAATAAGAAAAAAAAGTTCTAGCAATAAGGGTATGGAACCTCTATCTTCTGTAACCAGTCACGGCTTCCACTATTGGGCCTGAGATACAAACCCAAGCCACACAAACTTAGACCTAGAAAATCTTTCCTACCTGCAAGATGTTCTAGGGCAATTTTGGTGTAAATTTGTGGAAATGGCCAACAAATGACAGGTACAATTTGAGGATCATGCCACAAAAGAGAGCCCATGACCACCCAACACTGCTTGGATGATCAGAAACTGGAGTCTTGAAAACCCAGAGTGAGAGTTAAAGAAAAAAGGAAAAATCAATGAAATTATTCCTTTTGGATGTTCTGCTATACTCATGGATGGGTGCCAATTTAGTTGTCATCTGAGAGGTTACTTCTGGCATTGGATGGAAACAGATGTGAAGACCCACAGCCAAACACTAGGAGGCAAAAGAACACAGATATGAGGTCTCCATCAAGTCCTTCCCTTGGAACACAGGGTACTCCCTGGAAGTAAAGAAGAAAATGTGAGAGGCAGAGGGATTGAAAACCCTGGGAGAGCATAGCCCATGAGATCAACTAAGCTGAGCTTATGGGAGCTCACCAAAACCAAAGAAGCTGGCACAGCCCCTACACTGTGACAGGTTTTCTGCATGTATATTCTTGTTGGAAACTGTTGACCATGGGAGTCAGATATGGCTGGCTCATTGGCCTACTTGTGGTGCCTTTTTAACCTTGAATGGTTGCCTCAACCAGCCTTGATATGAAGGTTTGTGCCTGGTCTTATTATACCTTGTTGTGCCATGTTAGGTTGATGTGCCTGTAAATCTTATTCTTTTCTCATTGTAGTCAGGGAAAGTGAATCTGTGAGATATAGAGGACTGGGAAGACTGGAGGGAGGGGAAGCTGTGGTCTGGATGTATTTTATGAAAGAACTAAAAAAAAAAAAAAAAAAAAAAAAAAAAAAAAAAAAAAAAAAAAAAAAAAAAAAAAAAAAAAAAAAAAAAAAAAAAAAAAAAAAAAAAAAAAAAAAAAAAAAAAAAAAAAAAAAAAAAAAAAAAAACAAAACTTAAAAAGATCAAACAAAAAACAAAAAACAAAAAAACCAAAACCAAAACAAACAAACCAAACAAAACTGTCTTAGCCAGGGTTTCTATTCCTGCACAAATTTCATGACCAAGAAGCAAGTCGGGGAGGAGAAGGTTTATACAGTTTACACTTCCACATTGCTGTTCATCACCAAAGGAAGTCAGGACTGGAACTCAAACAGGTCAGGAAGCAGGAGCTGATGCAGAGGCCATGGAGGGATGTTCTTTACTGACTTGCTTCCCCTAGCTTGCTCAGCCTGCTCTCTTATAGAACCCAAGACTACCAGCCCAGAGATAACACCACCCACAAGGGGATGTCCCCCCCTTGATCACCAACCAAGAAAATGCCTTACAGCTGGATCTCATGGAGGCATTTCCCCAACTGAAGCTTCTTTCTCTGTGATAACTCCAGCTGTGTCAAGTTGACACAAAACTAGCCAGTACAAAAACAAACCAATGAAAATGAAAAACAAAAACAAAAACAAAAACAAAAACAAAAAAACCAACCGAGGAAATAGTATCAACCAGCAGGAATATGAGCAGATTACTGTGATATGTAGTCAGAACCCCTTTGAATGAGATTTGTATCCTTTACTAATAGCCTAAGGGAGTTTTTTTGCCCCCTGTGCTTCCCGAAGACAGAACTATAAGGCACTGTTCATGAGAAGTCTCTCAAAAGAAAATAAATCTGGCATCTTTCTTTTAGCATCTCTGCGAAAAATAAAGTTTTTATTGTTTATAAGATACACTGTCTATGACAAACTGTCATAGCAACTTTAGCAGACTTCTAAGACACCACCCCATTCAACAGCAATTCAAAGAGATACGGAGTTTCAGGACAAAGAGACAAAATATATATCATTTTGAGTAACTCATGAATATAGAGGTCATGAAATTGCCATATACCCATGCCAACAAAGGAAGCATATAGATACTTGATTGTAGAATCCCATAGATGCTTCCTTATGTAGGAAATGAAACTGAACATCTTTGATTAGGTTAATAATAGCTTATACTAAACTATATTTGAAGGATTGATCTATTTGTAGCAATCATTATATGATGGTACAAAAAGGTGGGCCTTGACATATATACCTTTAATTCATGCTACTCAGCAGACTGAGGCAAAAGAATGTCAAATGATACAATCTGGGATACATAGTAAGTTCTGAGAAAGCTTGTAAATTGTAAATATCTGTATTCTCAAAACTACCATTAGGCTAGTGGTACAGTTTAATGGTAGCAAGCATGTCTATTGTATACAGGACCCTGAGAATAAACCCAACTCCTGATGAAGAATAAAGGAAGAAAGAGAGTAAACCAGGCACCAAAAATATCAGAGAATAAAACTAAATATAGTGTCAGAAAGAGATGTAGTGATGGCTTTGAAGATAGGAGGAGAGGCGACAAGTCAGAGAATGTAGGTAGAAGGTAGAAGCATGGAGATTTATCTGCCTGTTGGAGAACCAACCATACCAGCATCTTACCTTCAGTCAGAATTATTTCAAATTCAGCCTTCTGACATAAGAATATTATATTGTGTTGTTCCTACCTAATAATTTTCTTGTAAATTTTCTAATCTTCTTCCATTTTATTAAAAATATATTGTCTCTTACAATATATTACTAACTATAGTTTCTCCTCCCTTTATTTCTCCCAGTCTACCCTGTTTTCTTCTCCCTTGACTCCTCCCAGTTTATCCTCACATACCTTCCCTGACAGATCCATTCCTTTTTTTTTTTTTTGGCTCTCATTAGAAAAGAACAGATAACAACAAAACGTAACAAAGTTTAACAAGATAGACAAATCCTTCACATCAAGATTGGACAAAACAAACAAACAGAAGAAAAAGCACCCAAAAAGATGTTACAATAATCAGAGATGTACTTGTTCACTCAAAAAAGGAACTGCTGCAGGCCTAAGCAGGCCCTGTGCTACACTTACAACTGCAGTCATTGTGCCTTCGTATAAGCTTTGCTCAATGATTTGGTGGGCTTGTTCTCATTCTCCATTCCCTCTGGCTCTTAGACTCTTTCCTCTTCAAGTATAGTATTTCATGAGCTCTGGGGAGGAATTTGATTTCCATGGTCTCTGTCTCTCTGTGTGTGGTTGCCTCTCTATTTCTGTTTCTGTCTCTATGTCTCTCTATGCCTCTCTCTGCCTCTATGTCTCTGTCTCTGTGTGAATGAGTCCATGTATGTGTATAGTGTGTGTGTCTGTGTGTGTATCTGTGTCTGTGTGTATGTGTGTGTGTGTGTGTGTGTGTGTGTGTGTGTGTGTATTTGTTCCCATCTGCTGGGGGAAGAATTCTCTGGCAATGGCTTCAGGTACTGATATGAATATAGCAGTATATCTTTAGGGAATTATTTTATAATTACTTTTTTTTTGACCAGTAAAGATTAGTTTTATCCTAGGTTTCTGCGATATTTGCTCTCTGTTTATTGGTCATCCAAGTAATGATGGGTATTGATTTCATCTTGTGAAGTGGGCCTTAAGTGGATTCAGGCATTGGTTGTTAGTCTCACAAGTTCTGTGCCCTCATTGTGCTAGAGTATTTTGCAGGCAACACAGATTATAGAGCAAAAATTTTATGGCTGGGTTGGTGTTTACGTTTCTCTTTTGTTATTCTGTAGAGTACATTTTTGTACCAAAAACACTAGAATGTAGGGACAAAGGTTTTATGTAGACCTCTTCATATTCAATGAGTTGTGTGGATGTTTCTCAGCAATAAGGTCTTCCTGTTATTTTGTAGAGAATAAGCTATTGCCTTTGCTTGTTTGGGGATTGCCATGGGACCCCTTTGGCCAACAACTCAGTTAGATGTAACCGATTTGAATACCTGAAGCTTTGTTTGGTGACAAGATATAGTCATGTAATTTTTTTTCCTGGCATTCCCCTGTACTGGGGCATATAAAGTTTGAATGACCGAGGGGCCTCTCTTCCCAATGATGGCCAACTAGGCCATCTTCTGCTACATATGCAGCTAGAGACACGAGCTCTGGGGGGGTGGTACTAGTTAGTTCATATTGCTCTTCCACCTATAGGGTGGGAGACCCCTTCAGCTCCTTGGGTACTTTCTCTAGTTCCTCCCTTGGAAACCCTGTATTCCATCTAATAGCTGACTGTGAGCATCCACTTCTATGGAATTCTTAAACAGATTTACTACATGGTCTTCAAAGCTCTGTGTTCTAATTTAACATCTTGTATACAAATAGATCTAATCTTAATAATTTTACTTTGTGTAAAGAATTAGTATTTTTGATCTATTTTGCTGTATAAAGCATACTGTCAACACTTTAGAGTTCTTTCCCCTTCACCTATAGAATTATACATTTAACTAACTGTTGTGGATAATTCTATGATGCTTGCTTTCCTGAGCGAGGCTGCCTAGAATGAGAAATGAATCACTTGTTCAGGTGGCTTCTTGTGAACCAATCCCCTAATGAGTAAAGGAGCCAATCTCACTGGGTGAGTAGGTGGGACTTCTGGCTTGGACAGAGGAAGAGAGGAAACAGGAGAGAGTTATTGCTCTTTGGAATGGGAGAGCAGAGGGGTAAGATGTAACTGCTAGAGTTTCTTGGTATCATGGAGGATCTGCAAGGATTTGCCACCAGAGGAATCAGATTTTAATAAGGCTTAGAAGATTAAGTTTTCATTGTTGGGCCCAGAGATTGAGTTACCATTGTTTCTGAACTGAGTTTTTGTTGCCTTTTTCTTCATGCAGTGGCTCATCTGGGTTCAAGAGTGAAAGGTATAGTTGCAAAGCATGGGTTTGCCATATGTGCATCAAAAAGGCTGTGGGGGATTTCAGGCATGTGGTTGGTATAGTAGCTACTGCCAGTGGGAACCTAGAGAGATGGGTGGAGAGATTTTGGAGTTCTGAGACTGTCTCCATGAGATAAAAACAGTGCATGGCCGGCCAGGCTTCCAGGGCAGAGGCACAAGAGGGGAAATGTGCCACTTTCTTCCTTTTTAATATTTCCCACTACAGCTAACTTCCAATTAAGTTGCTGAAAGATGCTTTTATCCAAGCAATGGACTAAGGTGAAGGACCCTTATGGAAGAGTGAGGGGAGGATGGAAGAAACTGACAGGGTTGGCAACCCCATAGGTAGACCAACATTGTCAAATATCCTGTGCCCCTGGAATCTCACAGATTCTAAGCCACCAACCAAAAAGCATAAATGGACTGGTCTGAGGTCCCTGGCACATATTAGCACAAGTCTGCCCTATCTGGCCTCAGTGGGAGATAATATACCTAAACCTGTAGAGACTTCATTCTCCAGGGAGTGGTGCCTCAGAGGATTACTCTCTCAGGAGTCAAGGGGAAGGGAGATGGGACCAGGAGAGGGACAATATTTGGGATATAAATAAATAAAGTTCAGAATTTTTAATTAAACTTACCTGAGAATTGTCTTCTGTAACACACAAGCTAACACTAGCTTAGCTTAGATGTGAAACTGATTTTCTCAACCATATTCCAGGAAAAATGAAGAAAGAAAGAAAAAAAGAGAGAAAGAAAGGAAGAAATTCTGGCGTGGATGTGGAGAAAGGGGAACACTCTTCCGTTGTTGGTGGGAATGCAAGCTGGTTCAACCACTCTGGAAATCAGTCTGGCGGTTCCTAAGAAAATTGGACATAGTACTACCGGAAGATCCTGCAATACCTCTACTGGGCATATATCCAGAAGATATTCCATCTGGTAATAAGGAAACATGTTCCACTATGTTCATAGCAGCCTTATTCATAATAGCCAGAAACTGGAAAGAACCCAGATGTCCTTCAACAGAGGAATGGATACAAAAAATTTGGTATATTTACACAATGGAGTACTACTCAGCTATTAAAAACAATAAATATATGAAATTCCTAGGCAAATGGATGGATCTGGAGGCCATCATCCTGACTGAAGTAACCCATTCACAAAAGAGCTCACATAACATGTACTCACTGATATGTGGATATTAGCCCAGAAACCTAGACTACCCAAGATACAATTTACTAAACACATGATACTCAAGAAGAAGGAAGAGCAAAATGTGGACACGTCACCCCTTCCTAGAATTAAGAACAAAGCACACATTGAAAGAGTTAAAGAGATCATGTGTGAAGCTGAATCCAAAGGATGGANCAAAAAATTTGGTATATTTACACAATGGAGTACTACTCAGCTATTAAAAACAATAAATATATGAAATTCCTAGGCAAATGGATGGATCTGGAGGCCATCATCCTGAGTGAAGTAACCCATTCACAAAAGAACTCACACAACATGTACTCACTGATATGTGGATATTAGCCCAGAAACCTAGACTACCCAAGATACAATTTACTAAACACATGATACTCAAGAAGAAGGAAGAGCAAAATGTGGACACATCACCCCTTCCTAGAATTAAGAACAAAGCACACATTGAACACATTGAAAGAGTTAAAGAGATCATGTGTGAAGCTGAATCCAAAGGATGGACCCAATGACTGCAGCTGCCAGGGATCCATCCCACAATCAGCCACCAAACAGACACTATAGCATATGCCAGCAAGATAGTGCTGAAAAGGCCCGGATATACCTGTCTCAGGAGTAACTCTACCAATGCCTGGCAAACATGGAGGTGGAAGCTCACAGTCAACTATTAGATGGAACAGAGGGTTCCCAAGGAAGGAGCTAGAGAAAGTACCCAAGGAGCTGAAGGGGTCTTCAACCCTCTAGGTGGAAGAATAACCATGAACTAACTAGTACCCCCTAAGCTTATGTCTCTAGCTGCATATATAGAAGAGGATGGCCTAGTTGGCCATCATTGGGAAGAGAGGCCCCTTGGTCATGCAGACTTTATATGCCCCAATACAGGGGAACGCCAGGGCCAAGATGTGGGAGTGGGTGGGTAGGGGAGCAGGGCCGGGAGGGGGGAGGGTATAGGGAACTTTCTGGATAACACTTGAAATGTAATGAAGAGAATATCTAATAAAAGTTGGAAGAAAAAAAAAGGAAAGGAAGAAAGCAAGCTAGAAAGAAAAATGCCACTGCTTTCTCTTTCAGTTGGCTTAGCTGCCTTCACTCAGCTCACTCTGCAGAAGATAGGCATAAATTTCTTCAGTTTTTCTTTCCACATCATCACCTCAAATTCAGTAATTTTTCCTAGTACTTTCTCCCTTAATCTTCTCCTCCCCTCCTGATGCCTCTTGTTCCCATGCCCACACATTCCCAGTCCACCTACGAAATTGCTAGATCCACTCCAGTAGTGACACAAGTGATAGGACTAGAAACCTGGATGCAGTCCAGAGACAAAAAGTTCACAGAAACTTAGTCTCCTGGAACTGTGGCATCCTGTATAATGAATGCGCCAAACTTGTCCTTGTGAATGGATTTGTGTGCTTTCTTTCAGTATTGTTTTATTATAGGTGACTCTAAGCAATGATTTGCCAAATACCTAAGCAAAATTGGACTTTGCTTCCTGGCCTTCACCAATGCCCTAGGTAGTCCTTGAGCCAACCCTGGGCTTGGAATTCAGGAAGAATGTTACCTATTCAGTAACATTCAGAATTGCCTCTAGTATTGTAGGAGAGATAGAGAAAGAAATTGGGCATTACTATCTACACATAGAGTTAGAAATCTCAGGGCAAGCTTAACAAAGTAAGTTTAGAATTCTTATTATAGTTATGTATGGCAGATTACATTACTTATTAGTAGAAAGTCCCCCCACACTATCACTTAGAATAAAAGCCAAGTGGCTCCCATATACAGGAATTTATAATGGTTTAGGAAGTAGATCAGGCTGTGGTTGAAGGAGGAACTAGAGTATTGCATTATTCATGAGAAGCTAGAGCAGAACTCCCTAATTAGAACCATGGCTTGAGTGTGAAAGCTCTTGCCCTGGGAGTGTAAAGCCCTCACACCTGGCTTCTAAGAATATACCTGACCTTAGATAGATCTGACTTTGTCTCAGTTCTTTTATTACCCAATTCCTGCAAGTCTTTGTGTTTGCATCCCTCTATTTTGTGTAAGAGTCCTTAAGCATCCAGTAACCTCATTGTACATTTCCAATGTGTCACCTAACTTCCCTGTTTTCTTCTGAATTAAAAGTCTGATGCTCGATTTGACAAATTACATTCAGATACAGCACACTCCCTTGTAGCTGTATTTGTTTGTCATTTCTCACCAACTCCTTGCCCACCTGTCTGGAACCCTGATTTCTTCCACGGATTGAGGGAGGCTGAATGGGGCAGGTCAGCTGCACAAAATGTCTTTCATATCCCATACCTAGGAAGGTCTATCAAGTCCCACCTTGAGCCCTCCTTGTCACTTAGCTTCTTTTGGTCTCTGAATTGCAGTGTGATTATCTTTTACTTAAAACGTCTTCCACTTCTAATCACCTCTTGAGAGGAGAAAAATATAACAAAAAACAAAAACAAAACAAAACAAAACAAAACAAAAAATAACATATCACTCTGATTCAGCATAACCTTTCCTATCTAGTTCCATGGCATATTTATGGTTATATGACTTATATAAATGTGAACATATAACCAAATGAACATATAATGAACATATAACCAAACCCAAGGTTATCTATATAAAAAATTCATAAAGTAATTCAGATTTATTAATTGGTAGTCACAAATACTTAGAAACCTGTGTTTAATATCTGTTTTTTTCTGAATAATTAGACATGTTAGATATGAACTATACTTTAGCAGAGTAATAAATTATAGTTATAAGTAATTGCTATAAACAAAATAGAAATAACTTTTAGTTTTAGCCTTTTAAACTAAGTGCTATCATACTCACCAACAGAAGTAATACAAAATCTGATATTTTCTGTGTGACCACAATTTTCTAACGTGCTATACAGCTTGATCATCTTATTAACTCTATGAGCTGGCATTATGGATAGATGAAGCTTTGGAATATTATTTATGGCACACATGAAAATAATGAAAGCATGTAATTACAACTGCATACATCTTATAGACTATCCATGTGATAAATCTCTATAGAACCTACCAATGCCTGTGTATATAAATTATTCTTCATAGCTTCTAGAATGAGAGGTTGATCTGTAAATAAATTCATTAATAATAAAATACAACATGTGTGCATTTTATGCACTCTGATAATTACATAGGAAATAAGGTTAAAAGATTCAGAGAGAAACCTTGTAGAATAATCAGTGTTTTCTGCTGAAGGTTGTGTCAGAGAATACAGGACACTTCAAGTTACATACAGTTTCTCTCTTACATTAAGCTATGCATTTGATGTAGTACTTGTGCCTGGCTTATGATTTGCTTTTACCAATGGCATTTAACAGGGCTGTTCTGAAAGGACACAGATATTTCTATGTGGTTTAGCTTGTTTCCCTGAGTTCTCAATTTCTTCAATGCAAACTATAAAAGTTAAATATCTTCTACCTGAAGAGAAAAGGCATGTGTTGTAGAATTGTATCTTGTTTAGAAAACCACCTAGTCTAGTCTTAACCAGCCTAACTTGAAGATCAGCAAATGTGTAAGAAACAAGTCAACACCGAGAACATCTTGGCTTTCGGTGGTTATTTCTAAAAAGAGAGAGAGAGAGAGAGAGAGAGAGAGAGAGAGAGAGAGAGAGAGAGAGAGAGAGAGAAAGAATGAGGGTAACCTATAGGTTAATAATTTTCACCACAAAAATCCAGAAATGTAATATATCTATCCTATCTACAGTGTGTTAGAAGAACTCTTACAATTTTATTAATCCATCTCCATTATTGCTGAAGAATTGAAGCTACTTTCCTAGCAGGTATGGTACTTAACCTCTGATTATACAGTGATTTCTTTCTAAATAGAGTGAAGAGAAATACTCTTGGCCAGATGTGGGTTGCTCAGGCTTTTGTGTATAATTAACAGGGGTCAGAAAAGTACAAAGAAAAGCACACAAGGTCATGAAATTCTTTGAGTCAAGTTGGACTCTGGTGGGCTCAGAATCCATATCTCATCTGATCAGATCATTGTGTGATCTAAAGTTGTCATCTCTACCTAATACAGAAAACACTTGAGGAAAAGAAAAATAACACACACGTGAATAACATTTTATTAACACAACTTATGTTTTCAGTGTGAATACAAGTTATTTTAAAATTCTTCATCCTGTCAGGTTTTCATTTTTCAAAAGGCAATAAAAATTGCCAAGGGAGATAATAAATGGATTTCCCTCCCTTCAACTATCTATTTCTGACCTTTATCAAAGTCCACTTTCTTCTCCTTTGGGGAGAAAAAGTGATTCATATCACCTCCTTCTACTCAGAAAAAATATCCAAGGAAAGACCAAATAAAGGAGCCTTTCATCTGGTCATAAAACAATTATTAATTGCAGTATTAAGTAACCTACACAAACCTGGGAGGGGAGTGGGGAAATAGTAAATCTCCTTGAGAAATATTCCCAAAGGGCTCATATAAATCAAAGTGTGTATGATCCATACAGAGAAGAAAGAAAGGTCTCTGCAAAAATCAGCCTTTAAGGAGGTCTTGAGGGTAGCACCCCAAAGGATTTAAGGAAGCAGATTACAAGGACTGATTCATTATTACAGTGCATCTAATTAATCAGGTCACTTTTTGTGAAATAACACCAAAGTGTCGTTAGCTTTGAGCAACGGTCTATCTATCTATCTATCTATCTATCTATCTATCTATCTATCTATCTATCTATCTAAGTTTTCCTGAGAGATTTTCTGCAGTAGATAAGAGGAAGTGCCATGAAGGAAATACACGATGCAGCAGCTAGGAGACCTTAACGCTGCTTCACTTCATGTCTATTCCCAGGACAGGACACTGAATGCAGTTTCAGCCTGTGATGATTTGTGGTTTTAGGATGGCTTTCAGGTCCATCCTAGGCACCTGACTATGGACTCTCAGTCATTAGGCAACAGACACTCGTTATAGGAAAGATGGCGTGGTTGCCACAAAAATTTCTGGTCTGATCTTTTATTCTAGAGGGGTCTTCCTTTAAAACACTGAATAGTGTTAGATAAAACAGTGAGACCAGGCCACGTAGAGGAAATGTCTAGAAGTGAAACCAGTCGTGGAACATACAAGACCTTGTTAAAAAAAAAAAAAAAAAAAAAAAAAAGACCTGTTATTTCTGGTGATGAACTTTCTGTTCCAAATCTAGCTAAACCCTTCCCAAACCAGGAAGGAGTTAGTGTGCTGTCTAGTTTCATGTCAACCTGATACAAGCTAGAATCATTTAGGAAGAAGGAACCTAAAGTGAGAAAATGCTCCATGACTTTGGTCTTTTGGGCAACCCTGTGATGGGTTGATTGATGATGGATGTAGATAGGCCTTCCTCCCTGTGGGTGGTACTCAGGCTGAGCAAACTATGAGGAACAGAGCTGTAAGCAGCGATGCTCCATGGCCTCTGTATTAGAAGCTGCCTGAAGTTCCTGGTCTGATTCTCAAAGTGAGAGAGAGAGAGAGCTGGAAAGCCGAAGTAAATATGTTCCAGATCAAGTTCCTTTAGGAGATGGTGCTTTATCACAACAATAGAAACCCTAATTAGAAAAAGGAACTTGCTCGGGAGGCAGAGGCAGGCGGATTTCTGAGTTCGAGGCCAGCCTGGTCTACAGAGTGAGTTCCAGGACAGCCAGGGGAACACAGAGAAACCCTGTCTCGAAAAAAACCAAACCAAACCAAAAAAAAAAAAAAAAAAAAAAAAAGAGAGAGAGAGAGAGAAAAAGGAATTTGTATCTTTTAAAATTATGGTGGATGACAATACACGGGAAACTGTAATTCCAAATCCCTAATAAAATTTATAAATCTAGGACATAATTATATGTCAGCATCCCAGTATATGGTAAGAGGTGTTCATAAACTCTTTTTGAGAGAATCAATGATATTTTTCAGAAATAAAATTGTAGCTTTTTAAAAATTTTACTGTTACACCAGTGTCTAGCCAAGATTTTGACACATGCAAACTGAAATGTTTTCTTTAACTCATCATTCATATACTCCAATACAATTTTCTTTTAAACAGAGTGTGTTATAATTTCTAAGGGGAAATAACATACGCACACTATGTGTTTGGATGATTTTTGAAGCAAAGCACTGGAAAAATATAAACCTTTAAAGTGATTGTCTGTTTGTTTTTTTTTTTCAAATAAAGCATTATTAGGACACAGTCACATGAATTCCCTGACATATTATTATTAGGACACAGTCACATCAATTCCCTGACATATTGCTGATTGCTGCTTTCGATGCAGGTATAAGGTTTTATGTTAATTTTGTACTATTTACCACCTAGTCCATTAGAAAGCATGATACCTCCCCCTTATAGCTCTAATACCCTCTGAGTTTCAGAGTTTTGTGATTGTTAGGGGCCACAGATCATTGAATTACAAGCCTGCATTTGGTACATATAGTTCTCATCAAGATTATACAAACCTGCCAGTTTTCATTTGCTTTTGTGCCTTTCCTTTCTAAAACAGTATTTCTTGATTCTTTATTACATGTGGCAAACGACTCAAACCTTTAATTGTTGATGGTCAGTCTCACACATGGGGTCAGTGGTCAGTAATTCTAACTTGAAAAGGCATGGGCCCATGAAACTTCTTTTATCAGAAATATTTTCCCTGTGTATACTTGCTCTGTAGGCTTTGAAATTGAGGGTAATGTATGAATAAGAAAGGGTGCTATAGGACTATCTCCTTTCCAGATGTTCTCAGAGACACTATTTTAGATACTGAAATTAAAATAGACCACTGCGCAATTGGATTTTTTTTCAGCAAGTTCTTTAGATTATGTTACTCGGCAGAATCTTTTCTTCCCATTTTAATAATATTTAGCACAAATCTAGGCACTCTACCATGTATACTGCCACTTCTCATTAATATACTTCATCTTTGCTTTCAGTTCTAGTTTCTTAAATTTGGAAGGGAGGCTAACATATATACTGTGTCTAAATGAGAATCACTTTGAGGTTCCCCTCATAATTTTGAGAATTACTGAATGTAATACATGATTCATCCATTTGCAATCTCAACCTCACCTGTCTCTAAATGAGGAATAGGATCAAGAACAGCCATTCTGATGTCATGTTCCAAAGTCAGTTACCAAAAATTTGAGATGAGGGTCTCATGAGTATTCCTGGGAGAAATCAAAATGTGTGTCTCCTCTGCCTTTTAAAGCCCAGTATCACTTCTGCATCTTGGCATCTCCCTCCCTACATACTGACGTTCTTATGACAACAGCACAGGAAATTCTAGTTAGCCTTAACTCCATTTTAGATGAATTCATATGATTCATCTCATGTAAATAAAATGAGTAAGATATATAAATAAATTGAATCCCATGAATTTATCTGGATAACTAAGATATCTGGTCACTGTCCTTATAGATATTTTTCTGAAGGCTGCATGTTGCTGGGCCTGAATCCTCATGGGGCTTGCATCCTGCTTAAAATATTGCCTGGTCTGGCTTCAGTGAGAGAAGACACACTAACCCTCAAGAGCCTTGAGGCCTCATGGAGGGGGAAGGCATGGTGGGGGTGGGGTGGAGACATCTGCTTGGAGACAGGGGGCAGGGAGGAGGAATAGGATGAGAAACTGTGAGAGGGCAGACCAAGAGGTGAATAATGACAGGATTGTAATAAAATAAATGTAGTTAAAAATTTAGCAAACTGATGTGTGATTACCAATATAGGAGTGAAATAAGTAAGTGTAGCTTGCCACAAATTGAATACTTCAAATAACTATTTTATCTGTGAATTGTCAGATGAACAAAGACTATATGGTTTACTGAATGTCCTTCCTCAGTCAATATTCCTCATAAACTGTGTTAACATGTGTAGTTATCGTATTTTAGTAAGAGTATAATCTGAAAATAATATCCACTAGCTTTAAGCCTTACAATTACAACTCTCATTGGGAAGCACATTTTAACGTCTTATACACAAATCCAGTTTCTCTGGTCATTTTCTCTCTCTCCTGCCTGTTGTATGTCTCTCTGTATGGCATTCACCCTAGTTATATATCTCTGTGCCTGATTCTGAGAAACTAATAGATTCTACTATCAATAGGGTCATGATAATGAGATGCCAAGAAGGGGTCCTGGCAGGTGGATTATTGTGGGTACTCGTTTGCACAAGCTTGTGTTTATTTAGGAAAGAATAGCAGTTAATAAGTAAGTAAATACAGTAACTCAAATAATGATATTTAATATACCTCTCAAAGATTCAGAAATGCATAATATAAACACTATAATTTGAAGAGGGCAAGCCATAAATATTTGTTAATGAGATTATCTAATCTTCAACAACCTCACTGTAAACTTGATTAACAATTCCTCCTCCCAAGGCATAGTTTACAGCATACTATTATATGCTGTATATGATAAGGATTCACCACATACTACTTTTGGTTCTTGTTGTTTAATGTTAGTGTGAGAATGTATTTCCTTAAATGAGAAGGAAAAAAAAAAGACAATTTGAACTAAAAAATAATAGTAAGCATTTATTGATCCAATTAAAAATTTAAAATGGGATTCAAGCATCTTCCCTTGGGATCTCCTTATTACTTAGCATCTTTGGGCTAAGGATTGTAGTCTGGGTTATCCTGTACTTTATTTCTAATTTCCACTTATAAGTGAGTATATAACATTCATGTCTTTTTGAGTCTGAGTTAACTCACTCCGGATGATATTTTCTAGTTCCATCCATTTGCCTGCACTTTATACTATGTCCTTGTTTAATAGCTGAGAAGTATTCAATTGTGTAAATTTACCACTGTTTCTTCATCCATTCTTCAGTTCAGGGACATCTAAGTTATTTCCTCTTTTTGGCTATTATAAATAAAGCTACTATGAACATAGTTGAGCAAGTGACCTTATGGTATGATGGAGCATCTTTTGTGTATATGCCAAGGAGTGGTAGATATGGGTCTTGAGGTATAATTGTTTCCAACTTTCTAAGAGACTGCCCAATTTATTTCCATACTGGTTGTGCAAGGAAGATACTTGAATCTCACTCACAAGGGGAAATATAATAGACATCTGAAGTAGATAGAAAGAGGGAACTGGGTGTGAATTAGGAGGAGGGAGGGGGAAAGGCTGGGATAGAGAACAGCAATCAGTAGTGGTAGGACAGGAATGGCAAACCAGTGACTGATCTAACATGAGCCCTCCCCCCTCATGGGAGAGAGCCAAGCCCTGACACTATTAATGATATCCTTCTATGCTTGAAGACAGGAGCCTAGCATAACTGTCTTCTGAGAAGCTTCATTCAGCAGTCAATGGAAACAAATATAGAGAGCCATAGCTAAAAAATAAGCAGAGCTCACAAGTCTGGTATAAGAGTTGGGGAAGGATTGAGGGAGCTAAAGGGACCAAGGACACCATGAGAAGATGTAGAGAGTAAGCTAACCTGGGACTATGCAGGGCGAATAGACACTAAACCCCCAACGAAAGAGTAGGAGTCGAATGGGCTGAACATAGGATGCCTATACAAATGTAGCAGATGTGTGGCTTGTTCTTCATTTGGGTATTCTAATAATTAAAGCAAGGCCTGTAGCCTGCCTTTGGATCTCTGTCCCATGCCTGGGCTGTCCTGTCTGGCCTCAGTGGGCAAGGGTGCACTTAGTCCTGATGGGACTTGATATGCCAGGATATGTTGCTACCCATGGATAGTCTTATTTCCCTTAGGAAAAGGGGACTAGGAAAGGAGAGAGGGGTGAAGATGATAGACCTGGTAGGAGGGGAGGGAGGGGTTTAGATCAGAATATAAAGTGAATTAATTAATTGACTAATTAATTAATTAATGAGGGCAAGCACTTAAAATGGTAAAAGCAACATATGTAAATGGCATATACATCTGGCAATTTGAAAAAAAAATAGCATTGGACTTAACCTCTTATTGCAATTAGCCAATAATTTTTGAAAATATACCTCAGGAATAGTTGTTTTAGGCAACAGAAATTTAGCCCCGAATAAAAAATATAAATGAATAAAATTAATGACCCCATGTTGTAATCTTGGGAATATTATTTAGAATATAGGTACTGAAAATGGAGATATCTACTAAGAATACAATGATGGGGACCTGAGGAGGCTGAAATATTTTAAATTATATACAGCTGACTGTTTCACAAATAGAATACTACTTTACATATAAGAGACTTCTAAAAGTCCTGCTTAGTCACACTAATATAGAAGAATTCAAAAGACCAAGTAAGAATTATTATAGAATTGTCAATGTAAATCCCTGAGAGCCTACAGAAACAAGGTGAACTCAATTAAACCAAGTGAGAACGATCACAAAACTGTCAAGGAAAACTCTCAAGGGTGGGAGCCAGAGCAATGAGTCAGCTGTTAAGAGTAGTAACAGCTCTTCCAAAAGACCCGAGGCTCCCAATCTTCTCTAACTCAGTTTTAGGTTATCAGCTGCCATTGGATCACATAAGTTAGTACCATGAACAGGAGGATATTCGGACAAACACCCACTTACATTAAATAAATATAATTAAAAAAATTCTAAAAGAGTAGTACTTTTGTGAACTGACTTATCTCACTGCATACATAAGACATGCAGAAGAGAGCTAAGATGGTGACTCCTTATTGATAGATCTGAACAGTAGAGAAGCAAATGGGCTGTCCCAACAAAGCCTGCAAGCCAGTCTACAAACTCAATAATGTAATAGAAGCACTGTAGGAAAAGTATAAGTAACTATAATTATAACTATAACTATAACTATATATAACTATATATATATATATATATATATATATATATAAAACATATATATATATATATATAAAACTATAACTATATATATAACTATATAAGTAACTATCTCAGTTTCTATCCTTTTAAAAATGCAGAAATCATTGAGCATGGAAAAGAAAAAACTCATGTCAGCCAATCAAATTAGGATTCTAAGTGACAGAAATGGTTCAAATAATGAAAAAGAGCTTTAAAACAGGCACTGAAATATGCTATGGGTTTGAAAAAAAATACATGTACAACTTGATAAAAAGAAATGAAATAAGTAAAAATAAAACAAGTAGAAAATACAGAAAAAACTATCTCAATGTTAAGTGAAAAATTAGGCATATTCCAATGAATTTTGAGATGATTGTAAAAACAAAATTAATGACCTTGAAAGATCAACAGTGATAATACTCAAACTCTGTGCAAAATATAGGAGACAATACTAGCAAATAAGAAAGAATAATCCAATGCCATATGGGACAACATTGGTGATTGAATGTATGTATAAATCAGAGTGCAATAAGAGAAAAAAATTCTTGTAGAAATAAATTGGCATTTCTCCCCTAAACTCAATGATGCCTATATAGCATAGATCCTATAACTTGTTGGAATACAAAAATGAACATCAAGTGGAAGAGCCACACAGAATATGTCATAATTATATCAGGCCACCTGCAGAACTTCTCCTCTCCCTCCTCCTCCCCCTCTGTTTTTCAGACCCAATCACCCAGTTACGAAACTAACACTGCAATAAAACTCCATCTACTACCTTTCCCTGGTCCCCTTCTGACCGCGACTCCTGTAGATATCACTGACCATCTATCTCCTCCTAACTTTGCTCCCCAGACTAGTTGCTTTGTCACCAAGACCAAATCTAGCAGGCACCTCCTGCTCATTCAAGTGCAGCTTCTCCCAGGGTAACACTTATGCTGCAGGCAGACTCATACCTGTTTCTGCTCTAAATTTGTAGAGTCTTTGATATCTCTGTGCTGCCTTTTTTCATCACCTCTTTAGCAGGTGTGTTCTCAGGGAATGTAACTGCTCTGAGATTCAATCTCCCTAGTCTAATACCTGCTTTGGTCTTGATTTCCTCCAGAAAGTCTGGGACACTATGTGACAAAACTTAATAACAATTATAGAGGAAGAAAAATAAACCCAGATCACAGGCCCAGAAAATGTTTTCATAAAAATTATAGAAGAAAATTATCCTAACCTAAAGAAGGAGAATGCCTATCAAGGTATGAAAAGTTTACAGAACACAAAATAGATTGTAACAGAAAAGAAGGAACCCTTGCCACATAAAAATAAAACACTAAGCATACACAACAAAGACAGAACATTAAAAGTTGCAAGTGAAAAAGATGAAGTAGCATATAAAGGCAGACCTGATAAAATTACACATGACACCTCAACAGAGAAAATAAAGGCCAGAAGGACATGCCCATGTGCACTAAGACTCCAAGAGACAAAATACAGCAACCCAGAATTCTGTGCTCAGCAAATCAATCAACATAAATGAAAAAACAAAATATTCCATGATAAATTCACATTTAAACAATGCTTATCTATAGCTCCAGCTGTCCAGAAGACACTACAAAAAAGAAACACCAATCAAAAAGAATAAATAAAAACAAATCCAACCCAAGCAGGTTAACTACACACATGAAAACACAGGAAATAAATAACATCATGCCAGCAAACAAAACCCAAAGCAGGGAACCACACCACCACATGCACATACATACTCATACTAGCAACACTACTATCACCATCATTATCACCACTGATAATAAATATCAGGAGTCAACAATGATTGTCATTTATCTTTCTCAGTATCTATGGCCTCAATTACAAAATTTAAACACACACACACACACACACACACACACACACACACACACACACACACTACCACCACCACCACCACCACCTCCACCACCACCACCAAAACAAAACAAAACAAAACCAGATATTTGCAAAACATTTCAACAAAACACTATTCACTTCATGGCATTTTCCCCCAAATTGTCCACAGACATGAACACAAAACAAGCTCAAACAGATAAAAGAAAATGGAAATAACTGTCTACATCCAACCTAATGGGACAAAATGAAAGCTGTGCTAAGGAAAGGAACCTTTATAGTACTAAGTGCCTCCATTTGGGAGTGGGTGGGCAGGGGAGCAGGGAGGGGGGAGGTGGGAGGGGATTTTCGGGATAGCAGTTGAAATGTAAATTAAGAAATGTAAATATCTAATTAAAAAATAAAATGTAAAAAAAAAGTAAACTGGCAAAAAAAAGAGAGAGAAACTGAAGAGATCTCACACTAGCAACTCAACAGCACACCTGAAACCTCAAGAACAAACAAACAAACAAGAGTAAGCACACCCAAGAGGACGAAACAGCAAGAAATAAGTCAAATGTTGGCTAAAGTCAGTAAAATAGAAACAAAGAGAACAAGCCAACTGATGGCTAAAATCAGTAAAATAGAAACAAAGAGAGCGATATAAAGAATCAGTGAAACAAGGAATTGGTGGTTTGAGAAAATCAGCAAGATAAAAAAATTTATCCATACTAACTAAAGACAGAGAGAGAATAGACAAATGAATTAAATCAGAAATGAAAAGAAGAACATAACAACAGACACTGAAGAAATCCAGAGAATCATAAGGATATATGTAAAAATCTACACTCCATTAAATTGGAAAATTTAAACTAAACGGATAATTTAAAATTAAATTGTGACCACAAAAAAACAATTTAAATATGCATATAACACCTAAGGAAATAGAAGCAGTTATTAAAAGTCTACCAATTAAAAAAAAAAAAAAAACCTAAAAAAAAAAATCTCGCCAAGCATGGTAGCACACGCCTTTAATCCCAGCACTTGGGAGGCAGAGGCAGGCAGATTTCTGAGTTCAAGGCCAGCCTGGTCTACAAAGTGAGTGCCAGGACAGCCAGGGCTACACAGAGAAACCTTGTCTCAAAAAACCAAAACCAAAACCAAAAAAAAAAAAAAAAAAAACAAAAAAACTCAGGGCCAGATACTTAGCACAGAATATTAGACTTTTAAAGAAGAGTTAAATTCAATACTCCTAATGTTAATCCATAAAATAGAGACAGAGAAACATTTCCAAATGAGTCCACAGTTAACATAATAACCAAAGTACATAAAGACTCAACAAAGAAAGAGAATTAAGATTAAGTTCCCTTTTCAAAAATTATGCAAATATACTTAATAAAGTACTTGTAAATCAAATCCAAAAATATACCAAAAAGAACACTCACCATAATCAAGCATGCTTCAACTTGGAGATACAGAGATTGTTCAATATATGAAAATCAGTAAATTTAATACAACATAAAAACAAACTGAAACAAAACAAACATTTGATCATTTCATTAGATACAGAAAAGGTCTTTGACTACTTCAAGATAAAATTCCTGGAGAGATAAGAATACAAGAAGCATACCTAAACATAATAAAGACAATTTACAGCAAGCCTAAAGCCAACATCAAATTAAATGGAGAGAAACACATAACAATTCCACTAAAATCAGAAATAAGACAAGGTTGACTACACTCTCCATATCTACTCAATATAGCACTTCAAGCTTTAGCTAGAGCAATAAGTCAACTGAAGTAGACCACATCCACAGTGACACACCTACTCCAACAAGGCCACACCTTCTAATCCTGCCACTCCCTGGGCCAAGAGTATACAAACCATGACAGTAACTAACCAGTAAAGGCATACAGAAATTCAGTGTTACAGCGAAAGTAGAGCTCAGGGAGAACTCTAGAATCCTAAAACACGTGTAGAAAACGGGCTGAAATATCAATGGTCTAAGCATTTGCCTCCAAATATTGAATGAAGATATCCCAGATAGCTAGAAGAAATTTCTATGTTTCTAAATATAAAGACAAAAGCTCAATTAAATCAATAAATGAGGAAAGCTAAAGACTGAAGCTTTGAAAAAGACAACAACAACAACATAAGAATAGCAACAACAACATAACAAAATTAGTGATTCTGAGCAAGACTGATCTAAGAAAAAAAGGACAGAAAACATAAACTGCCAATTTTAGCAACAAATACATGTTAACCCTTGACTGCCTATGAAAGGCACCAAGAATGAAGTGGAAGAGAAAGTGGGTGCAAGTAATTAGTTTTGAGATCTCCCATAAAGATAACATTTTAGATTCTATTATATTCAATTTAATGCAGTAGCATTTGCTAGACAGCAACACAGGCTACTATCAATTTGGCAATAAAAGCTCAGAAACGAAAAAAAAAACAACCTATCAAATGTTGTGGACTTTGACAGAACTGATTTAATTCCAGATGTAACCATGATCCTAAAAATTGTGACTTTAGGAAAATTAATTATCTCTCTAAACCCCATTTTCTCCTGTTTAAAAAAAGGAAAATAATGTTCAAATTTATCAGGGACATGTTGGGTTAAAGATTAAAGCACAGGGCATGTGGTTAGTTCCACAGAACACCTTCCCTATAATGACCCTATGATCTCAGGTTTACCATGTGACTATCTATG
>LR750796.1:2259-288992 GCA_902729485.2 Mus minutoides | reverse complement strand
TGAAAGGTTGGACTATCCAGAGACTACCTCACCTGGGGATCCATCCCATAATAAGCAACAAAACCCAGAGACTATTGCATATGCCAGCAAGATTTTGCTGAAAGGACACTAATATAACAATCTTGAGTGAGGCTATGCCAGTGCCTGGCAAATACAGAAGTGGAAGCTCATAGTCATCTGTAGAATGGAACACAGGGCCCCCAATGGAGGAGCTACAGAAATTACCCAAGGAGCTAAAGGGGTCTACAACCCTTTAGATGGAACAACAATATGAACTAACCAGTACCCCCAGAGCTTGTGTCTCTAGATGCATATGTAACAGAAGATGGCCTAGTTGGCCATCATTGGGAAGAGAGGCCCCCTGGTCTTACAAACTTTATATGCCCTAGTACAGGGGAATGCCAGGGCCAAGAATTGCTAGGGGAGCAGGGCAGGGGAGGGGGGAGGGTATAGGGTACTTTCAGGATAACATTTGAAATGTAAATAAAGAAAATAATTTTAAAAAGAAAAAAAAACAATTAGCATCAATAGCAGTCAATATAAAGAAACACTCATGCATATACATATACTGACACCAATGATATATTTAAAAATATGAGCTTAAGGTATGAACAGAGAGGTCTCAAAAGAAGAAATAAAATGACTAATAGTTAAAAAAGAAAGTCTTATTGGCCCTAAAGTCATAGAAGAACACATTAAAATGCTTTTAAATTTTCACCTGACTTAAAATTAAATGGAAAGAATCTTAAAGCAATTCCATTAATATCAGGGACCTGACAAAGCATTCTCCTCACAGCTATTCAATGCAGCAGGAAATTGTCTCCATCGCCTTGGTGTGTAGACATGATAGTGTGGTATTTTGTCATTTTTTTCTGCGTTCACTATTTTTGTTGTTATTGCTGCTGCTTACTCTATTTTATTCCTAGCTAGAGCAATAAGTCAGCTAAAGGAGATGAAGGAGATATAATTGTAAAGGAAAAAGTCCAAGTATCTCTATTTGCAGATAATGTGATAATATATTTTTATCACATCATGGTAAGCAGAATCTGTGAATGGAAGTCCAAGAATCTAGAAGTTGCTCAGTCTCACAAGGCAAGCAGGTGAAGGAGAGAGTAAAGCTCCCTTCTTCCAATGTCCTCTTAAAGGTCTCCAGCAGAGATGTGGCCCAGATTAAATGTGTGTGCCACCATGCCTTTAATCCAGATGACCTGGAACTCACAGGTTTCCCTAACTTAATCTTCTGGAATTCATAGCCACTAGCCACATGATCTCCATGCCAATATCTAGGTCAAAAACTAGTATCAGTTAACCTCCAGATTAGGATCACAGATGAGCCTTCCAATTCTGGATTTTAGTTCATTCCAGGTATAGTCAAGTTGATAACAAGGAATAGCCTCTAATATATATATATTGAAAATAGCATATTGAAAATATATTGAACATTGAAAATAGCAATCATATGAAAAACAATCCACAGTGTCAATGCAATTACCATCAAAATTCCAGCATAAGTCTTTACTCCTTGAAAGAGCAATTCTCAACTTCATATTAAAAAAACAAAAACAAAGAACATGAAAACTAAAACAATTTTGTACAATAAAAGAATTTCTGCAAGTATTACCATCCCTGATTTCAAGCTATCTTACAGAGCAATAATATTGTAAAATCATTATTTTATTGGCATAAAAACAAACAGGTTTATCAATGTAGTCGAATCAAAGACCCAGAAGTAAAGCCACACACCTAAGGACACCTGATTTTTGGCAAAGAAGCCAAAACCATACAATGGGGGAAAAAAGGATATTAAACAAGTGGTGCTGAGCTAAAGAAATGTCTGCATGTAGAAGAAAACAATTAGAGCCATATCTATCACCCTGCACAAAACTCAGATCCAAGTTGATCAAGGATGTCAACATAAATCTGGATACACTAAACCTAGTAGAAGAGAAAGTGGGAAATATTCTTGAACACAATGTTATAAGAGACAACTTCCTGAACAGTACATCAACAGCTCAGGCTCTAAGATGAATTAGTAAATGGGACCTCATGAAACTGCAATGTTTCTATAAGGCAAAGAACACTGTCAATAGAACAAAACAGCAGCCTACAAAAATGGCAGCCTACAAACCGAGGAAAGGTCCTTACCACCCTTTTATCTGATAGAGGACTAAATCCAAAATTTGTAAATTTATCAAAAAATCAAACACCAATTAACCAAATAACCTGATTTAAAAATGGGCTACAGAGCTAAATAGAGAATCCTCAGAGTAATATCTAATGGTTGAGACACACTTTTAAAAAATGCTTAATTATCTTAGTTACCAGAAAAGTGCAAATCAAAAACAAATTCAATTATTTTTGTAGAATTTTTGCTCTTATCTCTTGAGGTTGTGATTTTTCTTAGTGAACTTTTGCTTATGTATCATGGTTTCTGATTTTGTGATTTTTATGGTGTGTGTGTGTGTGTGTGTGTGCATGTGTGTTAATTCTTTTTGTGTCTTTTTGTTTTCAAAGAGAGAAGAAGAGAGAAATGGTATAGAGCTGTGTAAGGAGAAGGGTGGGTAGGAGATGGGGGAAGCAAAAGTTTGATCAGAATATAGTGTATCAAAACTACTTTGTGAATAAAAAAGATTTCAAAGAAATCATTAATAGAATAAAATAGAGTAGGCAGCAGCAAGAACAACAAAAAATAGTGAATGCAGAAAAAAAAAAAACAATGAAATACACTATCATGTCTACAAACCAAGGCGATGGAGACAATTTTCTGCTGAGGTTTCTTCTTTCTCTGTGTTCACTTAATAACCAACATTAGCCATGACAAGTGTACCCCTTGTCAACTAGACCACATACACATCACTGTTATGACATAAAATTTTAGTCTATAAAATCACACATCCATTAGAATACAGATCAAATTATAACTTTTAGTCATAACTTTTTCCTTTGATATTTTGAGGTTTTTTCCAATTTTTATTAGATATTTTTTTCATTTACATTTCACATGTTATCCCGAAAGTCCCCTGAACCCTCCCCCATCCCCCGCCCTGCTCCTCTACGCACCCACTCCCACATATTGGCCCTGGCGTTCCCCTGTACTGGGGCATATAAAGTTCATGTCTCTAG
Source organism: Mus minutoides (assembly GCA_902729485.2). NCBI lineage: Eukaryota > Metazoa > Chordata > Mammalia > Rodentia > Muridae > Mus > Mus minutoides. The sequence goes on along the minus strand of LR750796.1, from coordinate 285,869 downwards.
CTACATATATAGAAGAAGATGGCCTAGTTGGCCATCATTGGGAAGTCATAACTTTTAACATTCCACCTCTTAAAAGTTTAATGTCTCTTAAAAGTAAATCACTGTATTTAATTGTGAGTGCCTGCAAAACAAAACTAAAGAAAGCAAACCAACCAACCAACCAACCAACCCACCAACCAACCAACCAACCAACTTCCCACCACACCAAAAGATTTCTTATTCCAAGAGGGAAGAACATGGCCACAACTATAGCCAAATAAAAGCAAAGCAAAAGCCACACCCATCAGTGTAAATAAAACTCTGTTCATGACTTTTCTGGTAGCAGGAATTCATTTATTATCTTCTGGGGTCCAAAGCACTTTTGGAATTTGACTTCTCTAGTTTGACTTCTTCCATAGGCATCACATAGCATCTCTCTTAGGCTCAAGCCACTTCTACTCCATACCTGCTGTTATTCTTAGCAATTATCCCATGCTAGTAGAAGCTCTTGGGGACTCCACTAAAACTGAGGCTTCAATTCTCCAAAGACTACACACAGGTGGTTCAGAGATTAATCTTATTTCCATTACCCCTTTAATCTCATTATCTCCTTTAGCATATTACTTCACCATCACTTTCTCCTTATCTCTCATCACAGAGACTCTGATCCTGCCACAGAGACTAACCTTGAGTTGTTTTGCATATGCACTGAATAGTACCATTTGAGAGATTCTTACACATTACCATGTTAAGCTGGGAACTTCAGATGTAGTCTCAAGCCTCTGTGTGATGATACTGAATAAATTCCAAACTACTTATATGATATCGAGATAAAAGTTGACACATGGAGTAAGGATAATTATTTCAGTAACACAATTTATGAGTTCTGTGTCAACAGAACAAGAGCATCAGCATACAGCAAATGTTTTTTTTTTAAGTCAAAACATGCTTCTTCATTAAAAAGAAAGGAAAAGCAAACAACAGAAGCTGGGATTCTTATTTTGTTCTCATTGCTGTATGTTTATGTCAACTGATTTCTTAAAGTAAATTGTTTAAAATTTATAAAACTTATGGTGGAATTTTAAACATTTGCCATAATTTAGATATAGATTTAGCAATTATAATATTCAAAACACTGGATTCCTTTTTTCTATAGCTTATCTGTTGTAGTTTTTATAGTTAAAGGCATATTTAAATTTTTTTCAGGTTTACTAGTGTTGTCATTGGTACCCAGCAATGAAATAATCTCCACACTCATATTGTGAATGCTGATCATCTACTCCTTCCAAAACCTTCCCCATGCTCTTTGACATCTACCTGGGCTTCAACACCATTCTCCGATCTACTGCATGAGAGATTTACATTGAAATATATTGCTTTTCATATAATTGAATAAGTTGCTTGATTATTTATTAAAATAATATTGGATTTTTTTTCAGTAAGAATACTCATTTTCAGTTTTACCCATCCTATTTTTGTATATTAATATATTTTTATGTTTTGTCCTCAGTTGAATTTTATTGCTTGTCCTTAAGTTAAAAGCATATGAATAGCTCCTCTGCAATTTCCACAGTGTTTCATTCCATTAAAAAAAAAAAAAAACAAGATACAACATAAAAATTATTAGTATGGTGTCCTTTGATATTTTGGTAGAAGGGTATATTTACTATGTAGTGCTTATACCACCATAAATGTATCTCTCTACAAAGCTCCTACAATATATTAACAGTGAAACATTCAAAATTATAGATTTTGGTTTTAGATATTCAGCTGGTAGCTGTTATCTCTAACTATTTTGCTATGCAAAATCGCTTGGAATATTCTTTTCCTCTCTGTTTATCATGACTTATTGGTACCTTTTCCCACTCTTCTTCCCTCTCTGTTCCTCTGCAATACTCCCCTGCTACCATTATCACACATCTACTTTCAATTTTTATGAGATTACCTATTTCATGAACAATTGAGAGCACATGGTCGTTCTGGCCCTGGCTTATTTCCCATTAAAATGTCAGCCGAGAGTAAATTATGAGACTCTAAAGAAGACGAGAAACCCAAGTTCTTTAATCCCATGCCATTTTGTGAATATTTTAGTCCATAGCTAACCTCCAATCCTTGATATGTTGTCAGTATGCATGTTATATGCTCATATAAAGAATACTGTTCAAAAAGTATTCACAAAATGTGAAGAATAACTAGAAAGGACAAGGCATTATTCTATTTTTCCATTTAAACCGTGAAATGCTGATAGTGGAACACTTCTCAAGTGTTGTTCCTCTTAGACTGAGTAATTATTGTGTCTGTCCTATACAGACAAACACATAAGATAAAGTATCTGGATGTTATAAAGACATGGATAGTAAATAAATTTAAGACCGTAGGAAGTGATTAAAATAGGGAGTTAAGGAGATGGTTTGGTGTTTGCTGTTTAAACATGAAAAAAAAAAAAAAACAAAACCATGAGTACTTTAACTTGGATTCCTTGCACCTAAGTACAAGCCAAGAGTGGGAGTGAGGGTGTGAAACCCAAGGGAAGAAGAGACAGGAAAAGACAGCAAATGCATAGCCTCTCTGGGCAGCCAGTGTAACTAAAATGGTTAGCTCCCCATTCAGTGAGAAACCGTTTTTAAAAATTAATATGGAGAGTGATAAATACTAATGTTGGCTTATGGTCTATGCACACACATATTCACATGCATACACATGCATGTTTACACACATGCACCCTTGTATACAAAATCAATAAAACAAAAGGAAATGAATTATACAGGACTGTGCAATAGTTTCTATTTCCCTTTTGTTTTAATTAAGGATATTTCTCTTTTCCCCTTGTGTCTGCACATGTTCACTAATATGGTAACCTAGGCTAATAAGCTTAAAATGTAGTTACAGGGAAATTTTCATTTAAGTACATATTTACATGTATTAATAGAAGATAATATGATTCCCTATGACAAATTTTGTTCTAATTAACCTCCTCAATTTCCCATTTACATCTTCACACCACTCATATTATTCTCTACATTGTCTCTCCATCAGTGGTCCATTTTTACTTTCCTTGTTTCTGAAGTACTCCAAGTTAGATAGACGTATTTGACAGTTTTAAGCCTGGAACCTCAAATGAGATAATATGAGACATTTGTCTTTATGGATCTGGGTTAGTTTACTCAATATGTTATATTCTAGTTCTCTCCATTTACTTACAAACTTTCATGATTTCACTTAATAGAATTCCATAGTATGCATACACATTTTTGTTAACCATTTTCCAGTTGAAGGGCACCTATGAGGTTTCAATTTCCCAGACATTGTAAATGAAGAAGCAGTGAACATGGTTGAGCAAGTAATTATGCTTCCAAGTCAAGTCCCTTCGTACATGTTGATGATGGCAAAAATAGGATCATAGCATAGATTTATTTTGAGCATTTTGAAAATGTAATAGAGTGATTTTCAGAATAGCTAAAGCAGTTTTCAAATATAACAACAGTCAATGAAAATTCCTTTTTTTTTCTCACAATTTTTCCAGTATTTGATATCAGTTGTCATGTTCATTTAGCCATTCTGACTGTTGTAAGATGAAATTTTCTTTTATTATTAATTTGTTTAGTTATCCACTTACATCCCCATAGCAGCCCCCTCCTTTTTATTCTCCCAGTTCCACCTAACCACCCCACCTTTTCCATTTTCCATTCCCCTTCTTCTCAAGGAAGCCCCCTCCCTCTATCTACCAACATGCCTTGGCCCTTTAAGTTGCATCGGGACTCAGGGCATCCTCTCCCACTGAGGCTAGACAAGGCAGTCCAGTAGAGGAAAAGATCCAAAGGCAGGCAACAGTCAGAGACATCCACCTTACCAATTGTCATGAGACCCACATGAAGACCAAGCAGCACCTCTGCACATATGTGTAGGGCACCTAGGGCCCTGCATGTTCTTTGGTTGGTGGTTCAGTTTCTGTTGGGACCCATGAGAACAGGTTAGTTGGGTCTGTTGTTTTCTTTGTGCTGTTTTTGAGGCCTTCAGCTCCCTCAGCCCTTTTCCCAGATTCTTTCACAAGATTCCCTAAGATATGCATAATGTTAGGCTGTGGGTCGTGCATCTATTTCCATTAGTTGCTGGATGAAGCATCTCAGATGACAGTTCTGCTAGGCTACTGTCTGAAAGTATAGCAGAATATATTTAATAATGTCAGGGGTTGGCTCACTCCATAGGACGAGTCTCAATTTGGGTCAGTAATTGATAGGCCATTCCCAAAATATCTGCTCCATATTTAATCCCTAAATATCTTGTATGTACTGGAAGTCCTGCTTAGGTATAAGGGGTAACCACTTCAGTCTTCATATCCTTTGCTGCTAGAATTTTCAGCTAGGGTTACCACCATATCCTTCCAGGAACCTCCCTCATCCTAAATCTCTGGCTTATCCTAAAGTAATCCCTACCCACCAATTTCTTTTCTCTTTCAGCCTTTTCACCCTCTCTTCTGCTCTCTTCACAACTAATCCCTATGCAGCTCCTCTTTCCACCTCCTTTCCCACCAAGTTCCCTCATTCCATCCACTTCTATTTTATTTTCTCTTCTGAAAGAGTTTCAAGTATCCTCCCTTGGGACATTACTGTTACTTAGCTTCTTTGGGACTGTGCATTGTAACATGGTTATCCTGTAATTTATGGTTAATGTCTACTTATAAGTGAGTACATACCATGAATGTCTTTCTGGGTCTGGGTTACCTCACTTATGATATTTCTTAATTCCATCCATTTGTCTGCAAAATTCATGATGTCCTGTTTTTAATACCTGCATAATATTTCATGGTATAAATGTACCAAATATCCTTTATCTATTCTTTGGTTGAGGGAAATTTGGGTTGTTTCCAGTTTCTAGCTATTATGAATAAAACTGCTATAAACATAGTGGGGCAAGTGATCTTTTGAGATGGTAGTGCATCTTTTGGGTATATATTCAGGAGTCGCATAGCTGGTTCTTGATGTAGAAATCTTTCCACATTTCTGAGAAACCACAAGGTTGATTTCAAAGTGTTTGTACAAAGTTGTACTCCCATCAGCAGTGGAGGAGTATTCCTCTTGCTCCACATTCACACCAGCATATGTTGTCAGTTGAGATTTTGTTTTGTTTTGTTTTGTTTTGTCTTGTTTTCTAGTTTCTTGTTGAGTATTGCTTCAATTTTGTTCCTTTGTCTAATGACTCAATTAGATGTAATCCATTCCTGGCATTGGTAGTGTTCTCTGTGCTCGTTGGCTTGGGCCTAGGCAATAATAGTTAATTGTGTGTCTGGAAGTGATCTAGTAGCTACCATTTCTATATGCTTTCTGCTTCAGTTCCTATCTCCAATTTCACACCTTCAGTTTTCATCATCTTTGCTTCCCTTCAATGCTCTACTATCCCATAAGCCAAATAATTCCTTCCTCTCTATGTTAGTTTTGGTCTGTGTTTTACTATAGCCACAAAAAGTAAACTAGAACAGCAAAGAAGTAACAAAAGGGCGTAAGCAAATTATGAGATTCTTATTACATAAAAGATGGCTGGAGTTTACCAGTGAAGAAACAAAACAATTAGTAACAATTACTACAAATTTTTACAACTGTGAAACATTAATTTAGTATTCAGACAGCATAACTCAATATGATACAAAAAAAGTGGAAATAAAGTTGTATTTGTAAAAGAAAACCCTTTAAAGATAAAGTTACATTCGATTTGTTACATTAGAACTATTTAGCAATTGGACTTTAGACAAAAGAACAACAACAAAATACTCAACTTTTGAAAAAAAATTATAATAACCTCTACATCAACAACTATCTTTTTTCTTATACAGTAACCTTTGAATAAAGCCTTTACATTTATTTGATTCAGAAGGGAACTTTTTTTATTCAGTTTAGAGCTTTATGCCACTGTAGGATCTACCAGGAGGATATAAAGAAGTAAAAATAGAGAGGGTAATATAATAGCAATTCAAATAAGTCCCAAATGATATTGTGAAAGAAAAGAAACCATACCCTTCTCTGAGAGTTTACATATATTCAGACTTGCGAGTCTTTTTTCCCCATTTTTATTAGATCTTTTCTTCATTTATATTTCAAATGTTATCCCAAAAGTCCCCTATACCATCCCCCATCCCCCGCCCTGCTCCCCTACCCACCCACTCCTATATCTTGGCCCTGGCGTTCCCCTGTACTGGGGCATATAAAGTCTGTATGACCAAGGCACCTCTCTTCCCAATGATGGGCAACTAGGCCATCTTCTTCTATATATGCAGCTAGAGACATGAGCTCAGGGGGTACTAGTTAGTTCCTGTTATTCTTCCACATACAGGATTGAAGATCCCTTCAGCTCCTTGGGTACTTTCTCTAGCTCCTTCCTTGTGAGTCCTGAGTTCTATCTAATAGCTGATTGTGAGCGTCCACTTCCATGTTTGCCAGGCATTGGTATAGCCTCCCACAGCTATATCAAGGCATTTCAGCACTATCTTGCTGGCATATGCAATCGTGTCTATGTTTGGTGGCTGATTATGGGATGGATCCNTTCAGCTCCTTGGGTACTTTCTCTAGCTCCTTCCTTGTGAGTCCTGAGTTCTATCTAATAGCTGATTGTGAGCGTCCACTTCCATGTTTGCCAGGCATTGGTATAGCCTCCCACAGCTATATCAAGGCATTTCAGCACTATCTTGCTGGCATATGCAATCGTGTCTATGTTTGGTGGCTGATTATGGGATGGATCCCCGTCTGCTGCAGTCACTGGTTGCAGACTTGCGAGTCTTTAGAGTTGCTCAGTCATCATAGAGATCTGTTTCTGAATTCAGAGTATCTTTGATATCCAGAAGTTTCATCAGGAATAAATTTAGAACAAGAAGCTTTCCACCAGAATACTTTTGGTGTTAATTCCTTGCCTGATGTAAACAGATTTATTTAAACTCAAAGTCTGTTCAGACCATTTCATATCCCATTTCACCAAAAATTTGTTGACAGATATTCAGAAAATTTATAAAAATAATGACAATACAATGAAAATTATTCATACTCTTATTTTGTTATTATTTTCCAGGCAAAATAATATATTTTATTGCTAATTATTCATTTATGCTATAAGAAATATATATTATATATTATATATATTACACTACTCCACTCCACTTCCTCACATTCATTGAAATGTCAACGAGTAAAATGAAAAGTAGAATTTACCAAGATCTTGGAAATATAGCAAATATGAACGAAAAGACAGTTAGCAGCTGTATCCTCTAGTTCCTAGTGGAATACTGTTATATGTGATTAAGGCTAGTTGTTAGCAAATAGTTTCTCTATATGTTTTTTGAAAAAATGAGCAGAATCAACATATGAGTTTATATTGTACATCTAAACAATTATATAATAATCCTACAGTGATCTGAGGTGGTGGAATATAATTTAACTTACTAACATTTTGGCATTTAAGTTGTGAACACGTCTATAAATATGGACAAATAATTTGATTTCAGTTCAGATCAATTTTTTCAGAAGTTAAATCATCTATGTTTTGATAAAATAATATCTAACAACTTTGGCTCTAAGAATAAATTTTCTATGTTTTTGTTACTGAGTTCAAAATGGAAGATTTTCTTTTGTAATATTAATTACGCAATTAAAATTTTTATATTCATTTCATGTTAACATAAGACAAATGCAGGTTACATATCCACTAGCAATATTGAGGTGTTATTATTACTCTTACTTAAAAAGTGTTACAATTGAAGAAGTAGCACTGATAATTTTTGGAAACAAAATAACAGAAGGTGAGTTAATTTAGAATTGTAGTAATTATGATAAAATCAACAATTTGAGTATACACACACACACACATATATATATATATATATGTGTGTGTGTGTGAGTATATATTTATGTATGCATAATATATATATATATATATATATATATATATATATATATATATATATATATATATATATAATGTGTATCTGTATATATTCCTATACAGTATATATGCTCATATATGCAGCATATTTACATTATTTAAATATGCATATGTGTGTATATATACTTCCTTCCCTTTGGATTAAATACCCTCATATTGAAAACACTTTGTATATTGAGGTTTTATTATTACTCTTACTTAAAAAGTGTTACAATTGAAGAAGTAGCACTGATAATTTTTGGAAACAAAATAACAGAAGGTGAGTTAATTTAGAATTGTAGTAATTATGATAAAATCAACAATTTGAGTATACACACACACACATAGATATATATATATATATATCTATGTGTGTGTGTGAGTATATATTTATGTATGCATAATATATATATATATATATATATATATATATATATATATATATATATATATNAGAGAGAGAGAGAGAGAGATTTGTGAATTTATCTATTTTCTGAGTTTATTAACATATCTTATAATATATACATTATAGTAATTTTCTATTTTTCAAAAATAAAGACAAAATTGAATGGTCCAAAAAATGAGTTGTTTGAGTTCCAAAACAATGACAATTTAGGGTATAAAATGAAGCTCCTCAGTGCTTTTCCTCTGTCAATCATCACCTGGTAAAAAGACTGTGACTTTACATCATGGAACATTTTGATTGGGACATTTCAAGATCTCTAAGATTCTAATAATGAACTTTCTGTTATTTCTTTATCTTGTCATATAAAATTAAAACTAAAGAAAGAATGGCCTTTAAGAATTAATATGTGATAAGATTACAGTATTTTTATTATAGAACATTTTCTTGTGATGTTGTGGGGACATAAAGATTTATTGTTGAAAAACAGTGACTAAATATTTTCTTACTATTCTTCTTCAGCATGGTTAAATTAATACTTCCTTGTGCCATATTATGTATTTGATTTTTTTACTTTAGGGTTTGAGCTGTTTAATTGAATTATAGGAAGATTATTAAATGAATTTTGTTTTGACATGAGGACAGAATTTCTAATAAATTTTGAAATGGCCCTAAATGTATTTCTGTAGTTTTAAGCAATATATATATATATATATATATATATATATATATATATATATATTATTATAGCATTGACAATTATATATATAAAACTATTGATTTAATCTGGAAAAACTTGAAAATTATATATAGTCTTGTACAATCAGGCAGATCAGGTAATCAGCCAAAATATAAATATCTATATAAAAAAATAAGCATAACTTATTATTATGTAATGCTCCCCTCTTTAAATAAGTGATACAGTACCATATATTTTTTTAGGGTTATACATTTATACATATCAAAAAGTCATTTAAAATCTCTTTGCAATTTATTATAAGTGTTTCATTTTTTCTGTTCTGTCCACTTATATTTTGGGGGTCACATAAAAATCTATTGGGTAAAACCAGGTAGAGAGTTAAAAAGGCTTAACATGCCCTATTTTAGGCTGATGTAGAATACTATGTTCATCAGTTCGATTTCTGACAGCACAAACTAAATCTAGCTTCATTTTATTTACACAATTGTATGAACATATTTGTAGAGTTCCAGTTTTACTTACAATATTTTAACTATTTCCTAGTTTCCTACTAAATGCTGAGGTATATATATTTTTTTAAGTTTTGCAACTCTTTTAAATAAATGAACCTATGCAAATATATTAGCTGCCAAAAATGAAACAATGCAACAGGAAAAATGTTCTATGTATCCATCAATAAAATAGGCACTGGCATGGAACTGGTGGATGTCATTTACCATAGATGTAACTTTAGTTCTTACTTTTTCAACATTGAACAACTGCAAGAACATCCAAGCCTTTATGAAAAAGAAACTAATTTTAGTACATGAGTGTGCTATAGAAACATGGAGTGTGCTATAGAAGCATGGAGTAAGCCAACCCCACCTAAATGTTGTCCTTACAACAGTTGCCTTGATCATAGTGTCTGTTCATAGCACTAAAATCCTAAGACAATTCCTATCACCAAATATTAAAAGATATGTGATCATTTAATAAGATGTAATATTATCAAAAAAAATAGGTTTCATTAAACATTTTCGTTCAGAAATAAGCGATGGAATTTTGAGACACTTAGAACCATCTTTACCATACACATAAGTACATATTTTATATATTCAAATTTATGAGAATTTATACTCAGAGACATAAATATTCACAATATACTGAAACATTACATATACATATAAGAAAACTATAGTAATTTAAGATGTTTTTGTTTTGAAGAGTTAAATTGAACAATAACACACAATGCTAGGAAAGATTCATACTTGTTTATGGTTGTTATCTGGTCTATACCATCTAGCTATTACTTTTTTGCTGTTTTTAGTTATAAGCAACTATAACACATATTCTGTAGCACATGAAACTTCCAAGTATTTAAAACTGTGGTAATATCTATGCATACTTATAATAATTGCTTTGATCAAGCATTTGACTTCTACAAATTTATTCAACACATATAATCATAGATTAATTGAATAGGTAGGTAGGTAAATAGGTAGGAATGTAGGTATATAGATGATAGGTAGATAATAATGCTAAATGATTGATGATAGATAGATTATAAATATGATAACAAGAAGTTGAATGTAGATATTTTTATGAAGTAGATAAAAATCATTCTTAGCTGAATATTATCATTTTCATCAATCCTTTTTACTGTTTAACCAATTTCCTTTGTACACAATATTTATTTCCTGTGTATTTAATCAGTGGTGCTTAATTGTATTATGTTGTTTACTAATTCTTAATGATTAATGATTAATTATACTATTAATATATCTAACTAGTTTGGCATCCTAAAACAAATGTATTCATATTATACAATTAAAATATATTATAAAATTTGGAGCATTATAAAAATCTCCAAACTTTATAAAATATATTATAGTTCCCTAAAGTACAATATGGCTTGCTCAAAACACTAAAACATGTCTTTAAGCCTGTATATTCTGTGCTTAGTTCTCAAATTTTTATATCATAATTTAAATATTATGTGTACATATTAATGTCACATATTAGGTGCAATAGAACAAAAATATAAGTAATTTCAATGAACAAATGGCTAAAAGATGAATGAAGATAATTTTATATATGAGATAGGTAGCACAATCAAACTATGCTCTACTCCTTTGGTAAACAAAAAAATTACAATACCCTAAATTCACCATGAGACTGATATGCCTGAAGCCAAATGAATCTTTATTCGTTCTCATTGGCCAGTTCATGATGGCAATGTCTACTCACCAAAGAAGAGGCAGCAGGCACTGGGATGAAACTGAAATGCTACAAAATTTTATAAACACACCCAATTCATCAATATTAATTCTTACCAGAAACTCGTAATGAAAATGTTACATTTTAAAACATTCAGAATATTTTATGGAGTATCATACAGTTTCCAAAACTGTTAAAATAATTGTTACATCTGAGAAGAGATACCATTTTTCACTAAGTTAAAATTCTCTACATGTTGAAAAAGAGAATCACATATCTTTGCTGAGCCCACATATTGACTTTTGCAGGGTAAAAGATGGATGAAACTGCAAATCATTTACTTGAAGAAGCCTAGTCATTGTCTGGAGGTGCCAAAAGATCACAACACATAGAACTCTTTAGGGCTGCTTCCCATTACTAAATTATTTCTTACAGGGATGGTAACTACACCATAGATTACAGTTTAACTCCATTTTCTGCAACATGATAGTTTATAAAATTATAGTCTCTGCTACAGCATTTCAACCTGATTTATGCCCAGCCCCAAGCACGAAATCTTTTTCCTTTCAGGAGGAAATTACACTTTCTTGAATGGAAAAGACAGATGCCAAACATAACATCACTCAGTTTCTAGTCTCCCTCCCTCAGTCTTCCTCCCTCGGTCTTTATTTCTCATAAAAATAAACGTAAAGAATTCTGAGATTACTAATGCACACTGGCCTAGTAGATGAGGGAACATTAACCTATTAGTTGCTTAGTTGTAAGATATGTTTCAAAACTTCATATTTTATCAGTGATTTTAAAGCAATTGATTAAGTCTAAAGCTATGTAGAAAAAAAGAGAGAGAGAGAGAGAGAGAAGAAATCCTAAATTTGTTGTTAATGTATTTTTATGGCACAGTACTTTTATGCAATAGTTAATCATTTTGACGTGGGCAATGATGTTCACAGTTGACCTTGGAAGGTCACCACTTAATACATTTCCCAATCACTGACATGTGTGAAAGTTTTCCATGAACAAAAGTGAGACATGTTAGGAATCCTTTTATTTAGAAGTTTGTTAAGTAAGTCTGAAGAAGCACTGTATTTTGATAGTGAAAATCAGAAAACAACAACAACAACAACAACAACAAACCCACAGAGGAATTGCACAAAATAGGAAATATCTAATATTATGTCCTTTAAAATTTTCTAACAGTAAATTCATCTTGTTATAATAATTGAATAAATCACTGAAATCTTTCTAATATTCTTGAGAGTTACTAAAGTTCTAATTGTGCTAAGACATGGAAGGAAGAAAAGAACAAGCTATCTTCTTCATTTAGCTTACAGAAAACAAGCAGCTATTTTTCTACTGATTATAATTCAGCAGAGACAGGTAGTTATTTAAAAAGGAAAAATGAAATGAAGAATGTTAAACTTTTCTTTGAATTACATCAATAAATTCGTATTGTCTATCACATTTCTGAGAAAGTAAAACTCTTACATTTTCATCTACTGGTTTCAATTATGAAGGACATAGACATGGGCACATATACAGGTAATAAGTCAGTGAAGGCTTCCATTGCAATAAATGAGCTGAGATCCACATGGAACATAAATGTCCCAACTTAGCTTTCTGAAATTCAAGCATACTTAGAATCCAATGCTCCCAAGTAGGTACTACAAGGTCAGCATCAAAATAATCAATGTAATCAGTCTTTCTCAAAATTTCTATTTCTCACATTGCAACAAATGTAAGCTGGGGAAAATATTAGATGAATTAAACAACAAAACTTATATTTGATTTCACCATCAATCAAATTACCTAAACAAATATCCTAACTCTAAAGGAATTATCTATATTTAATTAGAATAATGTAATAACACACCATAAGTAATAGGGCAGTGGGACAATCTAATGGATTGTTGGCTTATACTATAATGACTAGGAAGCAAGGCAAGCAGGAAGATTTCTTTCCAATTTTTTTATTAGATATTTTCTTAATTTACATTTCAAATGCTATCCCGAAAGTTTCCACTCCCCTCCCCCTGCCCTGCTCCCTTACCCACCCACTCCTACTCCTTGGCCCTGGCATTCCCCTGTACTGGGGCATATAAAGTTTGCAATACCAAGGGGCCTCTATTCCCAATGATGGTTGAATAAGCCATCTTCTGCTACACATGGAGCTAGAAACAAGAGCTCTGGGGGTTCTGGTTAGTTTATATACCCAATCCTCTTATAGGATTGTCGACCCCTTCAGCTCCTGTGGTACTTTTTCTAGCTTCTCCATTGGGAGCCCTATGTTCCCTCCTATAGATGACTGTGAGCATCCACTTCTGTATTTGCCAGGCACTGGCATAGCTTCATACAAGATAGCTATATCAGGGTCCCTTCAGCAAACACTTGCTGTCCTATGCAATAGTGTCTGAGTCTGGTGACTGATTATGGGATGGATCCCCAGATCAGGTAGTCTCTGTTTAGTGCATCCTTTCATCTTAGCTCCAAACTTTGTCTCTGTAACTCCTTTCATTGGGATTTTGTTCGCTATTCTAAGGAGGAATGAAGTATCCACACGCTGGTCTTCCTTATTCTTGATTTTCTTGTGTTTTGCAAATTGTATCTTGGGTATTCTAACTTTCTGGGCTGATATCCACTTATTAGTGAGTGCATATCTATTGATGTCTTTTATGATTGGGTTACCTCACTAAGGATGATATCATCCAAATACATCCATTAGCCCAAGAATTTCATAAATTCATTGTTTTTAATAGCAGAGTGTAAATGTGCCACATTTTCTGTATCCATTCCTCTGTTGAGGAACATCTGGGTTTTTTCCAGCTTCTGGCTATGATAAATAAGGCTGCTATGAACATAGTGGACCATGTGTTCTTATTACCAATTGGAACATTTTCTGGGTATATTCCCAAGAGAGGTATTGCTGGATCCTCCAGTAGTATTATGTCCGATTTTCTGAGGAACCGCCAGACTGACTTCCAGAGTGGTTGTACAAGCATGCAATCCCACCAGCAATGGAGGAGTCTTCCTCTACTCCATATCCTTGCCAGCATCTGCTGTCACATGAATTTTTGATCTAAGCCATTCTGAATGATGTGAGGTGGAATCTCAATGTTTTGATTTGCATTCCCTTGATGATTAAGGACATTGACCATTTTTTCAGGTGTTTCTCAGCCATTCCGTATTCCTCAGTTGAGAATTCTTTGTTTAACTCTACCCCATTTTAATGGGGTTTTATGTTTTTCTAGAGTCCAGCTTCTTGAGCTCTTTGGATATTAGTCCCCTATCAGATTTAGAATTGTCAAAAATACTTTCCAGATCAATCTGCTGGTGGCCTTTTTGTCTTCTTGACCTTATCTTTTGCCTTAAAGAAGCTTTGCAATTTTATAAGATCCCATTTGTCAATTTTTGATCTTAGTGCAAAAGCCATTGCCCTTTTGATTAGGAATTTTTCCCCTATGCCCATATCTTCTAGGCTTTCCCCCACTTTCTCCTCTAAAAATTTCAGTGTCTCTGGTTTTATGTGGAGGTCTTTGATCCACTTAAACTTGAGCTTTGTACAAGGAGATAAGAATGGATCAATTTGCATTCTTCTACATGATAACCGCCAATTTTCCCAGCATCATTTGTTGAAAATGCTGGTTTTTTTCCCCCACTGGATTGTTTTAGCTCCCTTGTCAAAGATCAAGTGACCATAGGTGTGTGGATTAATTTCTTGATCTTCAATTCTATTTTATTGATCTACCTGTCTGTTGCTGTACCAGTACCATGCAGTTTTTATCAAAATTGCTCTGTAGTACAACTTGAGATCAGACATGGTGATTCCACCAGAGGTTCTTTTATTGTTGAGAATAGTTTTTGCTATCCTAGGTTTTTTATTATTCCAGATGAATTTGCAAATTGCCCTTTCTAACTCAGTTGACAATCGAGTTGGTATTTTGATGGGGATTGCATTGAATCTGTAGATTGCTTTTGGCAGGATAGCCATTTTGACTATATTGATCCAGCCAATCCATGAGCATGGGAGATCTTTCAATCTTCTGAGATTGTCTTCAATTTCTTTCTTCAGAGACTTGAAGTTCTTATCATACAGATATTTCAGTTCCTTATTTAGATTCACACCAAGTTATTTTATATTGTTTTTGATTATTGTGAAGGGTGTTGTTTCCCTAATTTCTTTCTCATCCCTCTTATCCTTTGTGTAGAGAAAGGCCAACTACTTCACTGAATCTGTTTAATCAGGCTTAGAAGTTCTATGGTGGAATTTTTAGGGTCACTTATATATACTGTCATATCATCTGCAAAGAGTGATATTTTGACTTCTTCCTTTCCAATTTGAATCCCCTTGGTCTCCTTTTGTTGTCAAATTGCTCTGGCTAGATCTTCAACTACTATATTGAATAGGTAGGGAGAAAGTAGGCAGCCTTGTCTAGTCCCTGATATTAGTGGGATAGCTTCAAGTTTCTCTCCATTTACTTTGATGTTGGCTACTGGCTTGCTGTAGATTGCTTTTATTATGTTTAGGTATGGGCCTTGAGTTCCTGATCTTTCCAAGAGTTTTATCATTAATGGGTGTTGGATTATGTCAAATGCTTTCTCAGCATCTAAGGAGATGATCATTTGATTTTATTCTTTGAGTTTGTTTATATAGTGTATTATGTTGATGGATTTCTGTATATTAAGTCATCCCTGCATCCCTGGAATGAAGCCTACTTGGTCATGATGGATGATAGTTTTGATGTGTTCTTGTATTTGGTTTGCGAGTATTTTATTGAGTACTTTGTATCAATATTCATAAGGAAAATTGGTCTGAAGTTCTCTTTCTTTGCTGGATCTTTGTGTGGTTTAGCTATCAGAGCAACTGTGGCTTCATAGAATGAATTTGGTAGAGTACCTTCTGTTTCTATTTTGTGGAATAGTTTGTTGGGAGTTGGAATTAGGGCTTCTGTGAAGGTCTGATAGAACTCTGCACTAATACCATCCTGTCCTGGACTTCTTTTGATTCAGAGACTATTGATGACTGCTGCTATTTCTTTAGGGGAAATGGGATTGTTTAGATTGTTAATCTGATCCTGATTTATCTTTGGTACCTGGTATCTGTCTAAGAAGTTGTCCATTTCATCGAGGTTTTCCAGTTTTGTTGAGTATAGCCTTTTGTAGTAGGATCTGATGAAGTTTTAAATTTCCTCATGATCTGTTTTTTATGTCTCCTTTTTCATTTCTGATTTTGTTAATTAAGATACTGTCCCTGTACCCTCTAGTTAGTCTGGCTAAGGTTTTATATATCTTGTTGATTTTCTCAAAGAACCAGCTCCTGGTTTGGTTGATTCTTTGAATAGTTCTTTTTGTTTCTACTTGGTTGATTTCGGCCCTGAGTTTGATTATTTTCTGCAGTCTACACCTCTTGGGTGAATTTGCTTCCTTTAGTTCTAGAGCTTCTAGGTGTACTGTCAGGCTGCTAGTGTATGCTCTCTCTAGTTGCATTTGGAGGCACTGAGGGTTATGAGTTTTCCTCTTAGGACTGCCTTCATTACGTCCCATAAGTTTGGGTATATTGTGGCTTCATTTTCATTAAACTCTAGAAAGTCTTTTATTTCTTTCTTTACTACAGACAATTGTGATAAAACCTGCATGGTACTGGTACAGAGACAGACAGGTAGATCAATGGAATAGAACTGGAGACCCAGAAATGATCCCACACACCTATGGTCACTTGATCTTTTACAAACGATCTAAAACCATCCAGTGGAATAAGGACAGCATTTTCAACAAATGGTGCTGACTCAACTGGTGGTTATCATGTAGATGAATGTGAATTGTTCCATCCTTATCTCCTTGTACAAAGCTCAAGTCTAAGTGGATCAAGGAACTACACATAAAACCAGAGACACTGGTGACCAAAAGATTGGGAAAGGATCATTACCAATCATAAATTCGATAGGGGACTAATATCCAATATATACAAAGAACTCAAGAACCTGTACTCCAGAAAATTAAATAATCCCATTAAAAATGGGGTAGAGAGCTAAACAAAGAAATCTTAACTGAGGAATACTGAATGGCTGAAAGGCACCTGAAAAAATGTTCAACATTCTTTATCATCAGGGAGATGCAAATCAAAACAACCCTGAGATTCTACCTCATACTAGTGAGATCAAAAGGTGACAGCAGATGCTGACAAAGATGTGGTGAAAGAGGAACACTCCTCCATTGCTGGTGGGATTGAAAGCTGATACAAACACTCTGGAATGCAGTATGGGTGTTCCTCAGAAAATAGAACGTAGTACCACTGCAAGATCCAGCAATACCTCTCCTGGGCATATACCCAGAAGATGTTCCAACTTGTAATAAGGACAGATGCTCCACTATGTTCATAGCAGCTTTATTTATAATAGCCAGAACCTGGAAAAAACCCATATGTCCCTCAACAGGGGTTTTGATATGGAAAATGTAATACATTTACACCATGGAGTACTATTCAGCTATTAAGAACAATGAATTTATGAAATTCTTGGGCAAATGGATGGATCTGAAGGTTATCATCCTGAGTGATGTAACCCAATCACAAAAGAACTCACATGATATGCACTCACTGAGAAGTGGATATTAACCCAGAAACTTACAATACCCAAGATGCAATTTACAAAACACATGAAACTCAAGAAGAAGGAAGACTAAAGTGAGGATACTTCATTCCTCCTTAGAATGGTGAACAAAATACCCATGAAAGGAGTTACAGAGACAAAGTGCAGAGCTGAGATGAAAGGAATGACCATCCATGGACTGCCCCACCAGGGAATCCATCCCATAAACAGCCACCAAACCCAGACACTGTTGCATATGCCAGCAAAATTTTGCTGACTGGACACTGATATAGCTGTCTCTTCTGAGGCTATGCCATTGCCTGGCAAATACAGAAGTGGATGCTCATAGTCATCTATAGGATGGAACACGGGGCCCCCAATGGAGGAGCTAGAGAATGTCCCCAAGGAGCTGAAGGTATCTGCAACCCTATAGGAGGAACAACAATATGAACTAACCAGTATGCTCAGAGCTCGTGTCTCTAGCTGCATATGTAGCAGAAGATGGCCTAGTAGGCCATCATTGGGAGGAGAGGCCCTTGGCCCTTGGTCTTGTGAAGATTATATGCCCCAGTACAGGGGAATGTCAGGGCCAGGAATTAGGAGTGGGTAGGTTGGGGAGCAGGTTGTGCGGAGGGTATAGGGGACTTTTGGGATAGCATTTGAAATGTAAATCAAGAAAATAACTAATAAAAATAAACAATCATAAAAATAAAAAAAAAGAAAGAAACGAAACTCATTTTTTTGCAAGAGCTGTCCTTGCTAGTGACCTCTAAGCCACCTCTTCAGCATATCCCATTTATTCTTAGACTTCTCTGGGCTTAGGGAAAGTGTATTTTTTTCATCTCCATTGAGGGATGAGCTGTAAGGCAGAAGACACACAGGTGATTGGCCTCTGAGATAAAGGCAGGCTCAGTTTCATGAGGAAGTTTCAGTGTCAAAACCAGCTGAAATCAACCCTTGCCAATCCAGGATACTGAAGTCTCTTGACTCTGCACCGCATCTCTATTATGCCAATAAAGCTGAGCTGAGCTTGGTTCAATACTTAAATACAAAGCCATGTAGAAAAAGTAAGAAGGAGGAGAAAATTACTTATGAGGAAGTTTGAAGCATTTAAACATGATTTTCACTTCTGATTTCAGATTGCAAAAAATGTGTGTTGCCTGAATTTTAGAACTATCACTTTATTTTTTATGATCAAAAATGAATACAGAATATATAGAGAATTTAAAGACAAGCAAGAAAATCATCCTTCCTGAAAATTTAGAGAAGGGCCGAGTGATATTTCATCTCATGTTTTTCAAATTTTTAATTTTCTTTTGAATTATATTTAAATACTATTTTTAAATTGTTTAAGATAAAGTTTACTTGAAAAAATAATCTCACCTTTATTTGAAGAAACTTGTGTGGACCAAAGATACAGATATGATCATCTATTATTTGGGGTTTAACTTTTTTTTTTATCTCCAATTCATTAAAATTTAAATTGTTGGTAGGGGGATTTCTGAGTTTGAGGCCAGCCTGGTCTACAAAGTGAGTTCCAGGACAGCCAGGGCTATACAGAGAAACCCCGTCTCGAAATAAATAAATAAATAAATAAATAAATAAATAAATAGATAGATAGATAGATAGATAGATAGATGATAGATAGATAGATAGATAAATATTTAAATATTTAGATTGTTGGTAATAATTTTCCAGTGATTTCTTAGCAAATATTTATTAATATTTTATAATATTTATTAATAAATATTTTTAAAATCACTTGTGTCTAAAAACTTTTGTTAATATTTCCATTTTAGGACAATTTAGATCCTATGATCAGAATTGTTCCATTTAATAATTGTGATAATGATTTGTAAGGACCAAGTAATATAACTCTCATTTCCTTTTCTTTCCTGTATTATATGGGTAGTATACGCAAGGAAATCGTAGATTAAAGATTAAACATATTAATGCATAAGAAGCATTTCGAGATCTGACTAATACTTCAAAAGAGTTCACTGACCATATTCATTGGACTTTACCAGAATAATAAATGGCACGCAAGTTGATCTATATAGGATTCATTATCACAAAAACATCATTATACATATGGGTAGAAATAAAATTATATTTACCATCTGTATTTAAGTAATGTTGTTTATGACTAGTAAAAATGAAGAGTAACATTTGGTTTTGGATTTAAGCATGTGAAAGAACATTGATGACAGAGCCTGTCCTAATGATGTCACCTATTATGGTCAGTCCCTCTGCCCTACTGTGGGTTTTGCTATAATGAGTAATACTAGAAGAAGCTGAAGCTCCAAATATTAAGAAGGCATAGAGGTAAGGAAACCAAGCTGAAACTGGGGGGAAAAAAGGGGAATTTACACTTTTGATAAAATCTACAAGTGTGCATGCTGATGCATTGATGATATAAATGGTGATGGTAGATGGATCTATAGTAAATAAATATTTTTAATTATGGGAAAATTGGTTCACTAGTTAGAAACACTTGCTGCTTTCACAAGACCATGTTCAGATCCCAACATTCACATCAAGGAGCACACAAACAGCAGAAGATGCTACACTCTCTTCTGGCCTTCTCAGGCACCAGTAATACATGTGGCAGACTCAGACAGAAATATACACAAGTATGCATATAATTAATATTATAAATATATAATGATGAATAGTAATAGATGATAAAAAGTAGCATGACCCCCAACAATCCATTTCAAATGGGTGTCACAATTTAGAGATTATTTCTTATCTGTACATTTGTAGCTTAACAATGTTAAATTTCTGCATTTTCTGTACAATATTACTGACAGAAAATTAAGACTATGAAAGCTCTAACTATTAATAAGATAAAAAGAGCCAAAGAATGAAGACTTTAATGGAATATGGATTTTTGTTCAATTTGCCCAAAAATTATTAAGAAATATTCTCTTTTTCTGCTAAATAAGCAATGTTTTCCTTTATTCAATGAATATTCCAGTAATTTTATGCAATTTCTATATTGATCAGCTAATGAAATTATATCCATATGAGACTTTTCTGTGAACCCAAAGAAGATATATAATGAATGCATTGTGCTTATTCTGAGAGTTGGTCCCATTAATTCAGTGACATAATTATAAATTCATGAAACATATATTAAGAAATGCAACATCTTTAAATGTAACAAAAGTATACAATCTAAAAACAATGGTGATAGTGGCTCACATAACTCTGTGTAAATGACTGGAATGTCCCCAAATCACGATGTATTTTAAGCTCTAGTGATTAATTTTGTAAAATTCAGGTTAAGGTAAATGAGAATTAACATTAGTATCCTATGACATGTTACAAATGTGTCTATATATCCACAAGATACAAACTCCTGAGTCTGACAGGAACACAGAACTTCCTACCCAAAACATTCAAGTTTTCTTTATTTGCTTGTCAGTTGTAGCACATTCCTCCATTTGAAAGTGTCTCCTTTTTGATGAATATCAATTGCCATTTATGAAATATATAGATATTGAAGTATGAGCAAAGTCAGATATTAGTATCCCAATTAAATTGTTACCTCATCTTAAAATCATACAATCAGGGTCAGATTTTTATAGAGAAATACGTAGATTCTTACCACAATATTTTTACAGGTCTTTGTTTTTAATTGTAGAACACCTAGCATTGTCTTCTTAGGGCTGGCATGGAGCATTCAGAAAATATTACCCAGTGAATAAGTGTGTGGTGAGGCAGAAGTTTATAGACTTTGATGTTAATAATTCTTTGAGATCAAAAATTACAAATAATCCATAGTAACTTTTGTCTTCAAATTTAAAAGTAAGCTTAATTAAAGAATTTTGATTATGTGATATATTCTCAAGAGGCATTACCTCTACAGCTACAAGTTTTAAATCAATTCATCTCACAAATTATTAATTTCAATAGAAATACAGAAGAAAGATCTTTCATTTGCTACTTGTGTTCATTATTTCCCTAGCATATAGGAGATAATGGAAACAAGTGTTATGATGATTTTTTTCCATGACACAGTTATAGAATAAACAAAGCAAATGATGTCCTTCTAATTGACAACAACAGTTGAGCTAATCATAGGATTTGTATAATGGCTATAATTTTGCCTCATCAAGCAAAATGGAGCCATAGAAACAAGTGAGGGAGCAAGAAGCATGCCATAGGAGTTTGTGTGAATTTTAAAGTTATATCGTGTTTTGTATTGTGATATTAACATGCAATCTTATATAGTAACAAAAATAATAGATATACATAAATGATTATATGTTTATGTGTTCAGTTTAAAAGGGTTTCAATTGTGATCATTAATTTTGGTTAGAATAACATAGACTGTTGTTAAATAGGGAAAATGTCCCTCAAATGAACAATCACCTTTGTCATATTACTCTTTGGGCATGTCTGAAGGACATTATCCTAATTGCTAATTAATGTAACAGGGACAAGATCACCATGGTGCATGCATGTCATTCATAAGCAGATGTTTATTAGTCAAATAAAGTATAATGTAGGTAAACACAACAGGAAACCGTGTCATTCTTCCATGGTTTCTGCTTCAAATTCCTACTTTGGCTTCATATAAGTACTGGATCATATTTCATAAGTTAAGTAATCCTTTACTTCTCCAAGTTGCTTCAAGTCATGGTGTATATCACAACAAAGAAATGCTAACGAGGACACTGTAACTGTAACTTTTATTCGCATGATATAATTGTTACCTCTAAAATTTGCTCCTGAATAAGGTTGTTCTTTTTAGTTCTTTCTGAACTCTAGCTGCCTGGCTCAATGCAACTTTTCTAGCTCAAACTTCTCTCCAAGATGACTGATTCAATCTGGCTTTTTTTCAGCTTCTCACTGGAACTCTCTGCTTGACCTCAAACTGACTCTAGTAATCTGTTTTAATCATCTATCTCCCTCTTAATTTCTGATTTCAAATGACTCTGCAGAAACCTAACTTTCCAACACCATACTCACTATACTGATTCCCAATTGACTTTACTGAACTCCAACCCACTCAATTGAACTGACTCTCTCTCTCTCCTTGTGATGTTCTTAAATAGTCTCTTGACTATCTGATTTTATGAATTTTGGGAAAATTCTTCCTGACTCATGCTTTCAAAACATTCTCTGATTCATTACTTTGTCTGCCCCTCTATTAGACATCACTTTCAAACATGGGTGCTTCCTCCTACAAACTAACCTTAACTATGTTGTTGGGGATTAAGAGTATGTACTAATAGCCTGTATTCCAGTTGGATCACACAGACTTAGGTATTTGAATGTGATCTTTTGCTACAGCAGCCATATTGCTAGATTAAAATCCCTATACATTACATATACATTGTACTGCATACATTTTCATGTGTATAGAATGCCTAGATTGAGTAGCAATCAAAATAAATATTTCTATTTAAAAGAATAGCCAAATGGTAAACTTTATTATAAGAATAGCAATGCATCCAAATTGTTAAGCCCATCTTATAAAAATTTAAAATTGTATTTAATTTGCAATCATGTATTTGTGTCTATATTTTATAAGGGTATGCATATATGAATATGAGTTACCCTTGGAGGCCAGTGATGACTTATGTCCTGATTAGAGTTACTGGTGGTTGTGAGCATCCTCGTGTGGGTACTGGGCGCCAAACTCTGGTCCTCTCCAAGAGTAGGTGATTTCTTAACTGTTGAGCTATTTCTCCAGCCCCCACCATATGGAATATTAAATATTTAAAGCATGTGTTAAAGAAAATATAAAATATTACTATAACACTTGTACATAACTTCAATGTTCTAATATATAGGATGTATATTCCTCTTATATTAATAGAAAAATATACATAATCTATAGTTAATTATATTTATAATAAACATAGCATAATAATATCACTAAAACAATGAAGTGAAATTGTTCAATATCCTATTTATTTGCTTCTCTCCTCACTTTCATCCAACTCAGGGTCATCTACAATTTATATTGAACTTTAGCCCATTCCCTGTACTTCATTCCCACAAATATCGACTTTGTTCAATTTCAAATTATTTTGAATGATTTAAGTATTTTATGTTAGACTCTTGGCCATGAAAATAAACACTATAAATTGTATGAATTAATTTACCTTTTGTTTATGTACTTAAAATGAAAGTTTTCAGATATGATATGATAATTAACATAAACAAAGAAATTGGTTAAATCGTTTTGATTAAATATGTAAGCTAAGAACACACTCAGAAACGTAATACTGTGAATAACACCACCAAAGAATGTTAAATGAATCACATGGCTGCAAAAGTAGAGATTTACAATTAACTTGCATTTATATTATAGTCAAAATGTTAATTCAAGATTTTCAAATAAATTAGTAATGTAGGATTTCATTTAAAAGACTAAACTTTACTGATATTTTTCATTTTATCACTCAATGTAGAGTGATTGTTAGCATAATCTCTTTTTGACACGTTTTGAAAATAAACGATATGACAAATTTCACCAATATGTTTAATAGAAATTTTTGGAGAGTACCAAAGACAAGCCTTGGCTAGGAAGAGGTTCCTGAAAGAAGGTGAAAACAAAGAACTCAAAATCAAATTGTGGGTTCAAGCTAGCGCCTATGTTTTGGTGGAATGGCTTTCAAGACTTCTGTGTGTTTTCTACTCCGCTCCAGACATGTTTTTTTCTTGCTATTCTAAAAAATTCTTGTTGAGACAACTTTCTGCTTGAGACAGCTCTCTCTGCTTGTAAAATTTCTAAAAGCTTCCTGACCAAAGTCAGAAAGGCTACTATAAAAGATTATTTTATCTTCTGACCAAGTCAGAAAACATGTTGGAGAAACTCTAGAAGTAATTCTTAGGTTTTCTGATCAAAACCAGAAAGCCAGAAAAAAAATCCTAAAAGTACTGTGCTTGTTATTCAGACAGCCTTCTCTGCATAGCTGCGAGAAAACATTCTAAAAGAGCTGAGTCAGCTCTCTAAGTAATTTTGAGGATTTGACTCTGACCAATGTCAGAAATCCTATTAGGAAAAACATTCCTAAAAGAGCTGTGTTCGCTCTCCATAAATTTTCCAAATAAAATCAAAACTCATGTTAGAAAAAAATTCATGAAGACCTGTTTTGGCTCTCTAGAAATCTCTCCAGAGAACTTAGCTCTAGCAAGAGAAAAAATGCTCCAACTTTCTGCTCACTCATCTCATGCAGACCAAAAGACCAGTATTTTATTTACATATCAATTCAATTATTTATTCTAGATTCCCTTTTGATTATACTATGAATGAGCATCCCATTACTGCAGTCCATTAAAAAGGAAACAGCTACAATTTTTTGTTTTGTTTTGTTTTGTTTTGTTTTAACATTGCAAAAGAATTGAGAGCTCTGTCTGCTTTTATAAACTTAGCTGAGTGAGACCTTCTCTTAAGAGTACCATCCTTGCCATTACTAGATCTAAATGTACTCTGTCCTTACACTGACCTTGAACTCAGTAATCTCCCTCTTTCTGTGTCTGTCTGACAAGCTGGTTTATAGTATAGTTGCTTCTGTTCCTTTAGATCTGTGAAGCTCCTTATACAATTCATATTGTAACCTTATATTTTTGCCTAGTTAAGTAATTTTCAAACTCATGGTTTTTGAGAGTTCTTTTCCACCACTTTAAGGGCTGTCCTGAAGGTCCCACCACTTACCATTTTGCTGGAACATTGCCAAACCTTTGCCTACCAGAAATATGCTATCTCTCATTACCATGGAATCATTAACATTAATAGGGAGTACACACTTCAGAGGAACATGAACATATATACATTATTATACAAGCAAGCCTTATCTCCACAGCAGCTATCAACAATTGTGGAAGCCTATAGCTGCTGGCCTTGTCCCAGGAACAGCAACCTTGTCATTCTCTCCCTGCCAGGGTCATGCTGGACTCTGCAGGAAATGATATGTTGTTAAAGATTTTTTGGTTAGGACACCTTTAAATGATGAAAATAATATGAGAATATTGAGAAGCAGGTAGTGTGTACACATCCATGGTTCCACCCCTGAATATTCTGAGATAAGAGGAGGGTTAGTTAGAAGCCAGCCTGGTAATGTAATGAGATTCTGTTACAAACAAAACAGAAACAACAAAGACAACTGAGAATGTAGCACAGTTTTTGACCATGTACCTCTCTCTCTCTCTTTTTTTTTTTTTTTTTTTTTTTTTTTTTTGGTTTTTCAAGACAGAGTTTCTCTGTGTAGTCCTGGCTATCCTGGAACTCACTTTTTAGTCCAGGTTGGCCTCAAACTCAGAAATCTGCCTGCCTCTGCCTCCCATTGCTGAAATTAAAGGCGTGCGTCACCATGCCTGGGTTCCTCGTACCTGTCTTGTGCAACATACAAGATAGGATCTCTGCCCACTGCAAAAAAAAAAAAGGAAGAATTGAATATGCTATAATTTTTCTTGCATTAAATCTATCATAAACACATAGACCCATAAATGATGATGATAGATAGGTAAACAGAAAAAATAGATGATAAATAAAGTGACATCTTTTGATGTTGATGATTATCAAAATTAGACATTGAAACTAAACAATTATTGTGTTAACTCTATAAAGTTTAATTGCTTATACTATTGTTATAGAAAAATATATATTAAAAGCATGTTATTTTGCAAATAATAAATACATTCCTTGTTGAAAATTAACAGAAAAGACACTGAGTGTTGTTCCCCTTATTGAGGTTATGCTATGATGAATCCATCTTTAATTAATAAGTGTGAAGGATGCCAGCCACATATACCTATGTAATTGAAAAAGGTAGTTATTTAATCTTTCTCAGAGAATTGTTAATATTCTTCTTTGAAACTAAAACTTAACCATGCTATAGAAAATGAAAGCATCAACACAGTTTTGCTCTGATATAGGATATTCACTGATCTATTTTGAATTTGAAAGAATTCTTTGAAAATTCAAAAATGTTTAACACTGGATGGAAAACATTGATCACTAGGATATTCAAATTGTCCATTACATAATATTAGACATTTTTATTATTAATTAATATTATTAAGTATCCCCATTTAATTAGAGAAACTACTACTCATTCATGGATTAAAAAAAAGTTTCAAAATTCTTATTTGCTTTCACATCCTAAGTGTCATCACTAGTCACAACTATTTTCAGATAATTTCCCTGAAATATACATTATAATACATTCATCTATTAGACAATACCTGTGTAAAATACCTAAATCTGAGAAGTCAAGGATTTGTATAATATTCTCTCAAGTGATAACAATGATACAAGAAAAGGATAACAAGTTCACCATCTTCAATCTCAAAGACTCTTCACAGCAATGACCATGATAACCCTACACGTAGACATTACTTGTTTGCTTTATTTGGTTTTAATTTTATGATAAATCAAGAGTATATCTTTGATTCATTTACTTAACAAGATTTACTAGTGTATCATGGACATCCTTAGGTATGATGGTTGTTGTTTGTTGTTGTTATCATTGTTGTTGCTTTTGCAAATGTATAGCAATGAAGACAAAAAGGGACTTGATGAATTATACTAGGCTTTGAATCTTTACCACAACCCACACAATCAAAGAGACAATGTGTTAGTAATGCTGTTATGCAATTATTCCTGAAACTTTAGACCACTTGGATGGGTCTCAGAAGGTACTCTACCTAATTCATTCTATGATGTTTGGATTTCCTTATGTTCTGTTGTTATGTCTCCTTTTAAATTTCTGATTTTGTTAGTGAGGACACTGTCCCTGTGCAGTCTAGTTAGTCTGGCTAAGGGTTTGATATATCTTATTGATTTTCTCAAAGAACCAGCTCTTGGTTTGGTTGATTCTTTGTATAGTTCTTTTTGTTTCCACTTGGTTGATTTCAGCCCTGAGTTTGATTATTTCCTGTCATCTACTCCTCTTGGGTGAATTTGCTTCCCTTTGTTCTAGAGCTTTTAGGTGTGCTGTCAAGCTACTAGTCTATGCTCATTCCTGCTTCTTTTTGGAGGAACACAGATCTATGGGTTTCCTCTTAGGACTGCTTTCATTTTGTCCAATAACTTTAGGTACATTGTTGCTTCATTTTTATTAAACTCTAAAAAGTGTTTAATTTCTTTTTTCATTTCTTCCCTGACCAAGGTATCATTGAGTAGAGTGTTGTTCAGCTTTCACGTGAATGTTTGCTTTCTATTATTTATGTTGTTATTGAAGATCAGCTTTAGTCTGTGGTAATCTGATAGGATGCATGGGATAACTTCAATATTTTTGTATCTGTGGAGGCCTGTTTTGTTACCAATTATATGGCCGATTTTGGAGAAGATACCATGAGGTGCTGAGTAGAAGGTATATCCTTTTTTGTTAGGATAAAATGTTCTGTAGATATCTGTTAAATCCATTTGTTTAATATCTCCTGTTAGTTTCAATGTGTGTCTGTTTAGTTTCTGTTTCCAGGATCTGTTTATTGACAAGAGTGGGATGATGAAGTCTCCCACTATTTTGATGTGAGGTGCAATGTGTGCTTTGAGCTTTATTAGAGTTTCCTTAATGAATAGGTATGCTCTTGCATTTGGAGCATAGATATTCAGAATTGAGAGTTAATCTTGGAAGATTTTACTTTTGATGAGTATGAAGTTCTCCTCCTTGTCTTTTTTAATAACTTTGGGATGGAAGTCAATTTTATTTGATATTAGAATGGCTCCTCCAGCTTGTTTCTTCAGACCGTTTGCTTGGAAAATTTTTCCAGCCTTTGATTTTGACTTATTGTCTGCCTTTGTCCCTGAGGTTGGTGTGCTTTATACAGCAAAATGTTGGGTCCTGTTTATGTAGCCAGTCTGTTAATCTATGTCTTTTTTTTGGGGGGGGGGTAATTGAGTCCATTGATATTAAGAGATTTAAGGAAAATCAATTTTCCTTCCTGTTATGTTGTTGTTAGAGTTGGGAGACTGTTCTTGTGCCTACCTTCTTTTATGTTTTAAAAGGATTAATTTCTTGCTTTTTCTAGGGTATAATTTCCCTCCTTGTCTTGGAGTGTTCCTTTTATTATTCTTTGAAGGGCTAGATTCATGGAAAGATATTGTGTGAATTTGGTTTTGTCATGGAATACTCTGGTTTCTCCATCTATGGTGATTGAGAGTGTTGCTAGGTATAGTAGCCTGTGCTGGCATTTGTGTTCTATAGGGTCTGTATAACATCTGTCCAAAATCTTCTGGCTTTCATAGTCTCTGGTGAGAAATCTGGAGTAATGGCATTATGTGTTACTTGACCTTTTTCCCTTATTGCTTTTAATATTCTATCTTTATCTAGTGCATTTGTTGTTCTGATTATTATGTGTCAGGTGGAATTTCTTTTCTGGACCAGTCTATTTGGAGTTTTGTAGGCTTCTTGTATGTTCATGGGCATCTCTTTCTTTAGGTTAGGGAAGTTTTCCTTTATAATTCTGTTGAAGATATTTACTGGCCCTTTAAGTTGAAAAATCTTCATTCTCATTTATACCTATTATCCTTGGGTTTGGTCTTCTCATTTTGTCCTGGATTCCTGGATGTTTTGGGGTAGGATCTTTTTGCATTTTGCATTTTCTTTGATTGTTATGTCCATGTTTTCTATGGAATCTTCTGCACCTGAGATTCTCTCCTCCATCTCCTGTATTCTGTTGGTGATGCTTGCATCTATGGTTCCTGATTTCTTTCCTAGGATTTCTATCTTTAGAGTTGTCTCCCTTTGGTTGTTCTTTATTGTTTCTACTTAAATTTTTAGATCTTGGATGGTTTTGTTCAATTCCATCACCTGTTTGTGTTTTCCTGTAATTCTTTAAGGAATATTTGTGCTTCCTCTTTAAGGACTTCTCCCTGTTTAGCAGTGTTCTCCTGAATTTCTTTAAGTGAGTTATTTATGCCCTTCTTAAAATCCTCTACCAGCATGATGCGATATGATTTTAAATCCGAATCTTGCTTTTCGGGTGTGTTGGGGTATCCAAGACTCGCTGCAGTGGGTGTACTGGGTTCTGGTGATGCTGAGTGGTCTTGGTTTCTGTTAGTAAGTTTCTCATGTTTTCCTTTAGCCACCTGGTAATCTCTGGTTTCAGATATTCTAGCTGTCTCTGGCTGGAGCTCGTTCCTCCTGTGATTATTCTGTTAGGCTCTATCAGCACTCCTAGGAGTCCAACTCTCTCCTAAGTCCCAGTGGTCAGAGCACTTTCTGTAGGCAAGCTCTCCTTTTGCAGGGAAGTTATACAGGGGTATGGAGCTCAGAGGATGAAGGCCCAAAGGTACCTTGTCCAAGAAGCTCTGTTGCTTCTGTGTCCCATTTGGTCTCCTGTGTGGACTTGTCTCTGTGAGACCCCGGATACAAGATGGCCCTCTCACCTGAGTCCCGGGGTCAGAGCCCACTCTGGAGCCCGACTCTCCTCAGTGATTCTAAGATCCTGGGTGTGCAAGGTCACTTGCAGTATCGTTAGTACTCTGGGGACCTTGGGACCTTCCACGGAGTTCTTGCCCAAGGTGGCATGTGGTTGGTGCTGACTAGAAAGAACACCAGGTGCTTATAGGACTGGTTTCTTTTATACCTGTTCCTGCTGGCACAGGGCCCTCCCAGTTGTTTTTAACAGATGTTATGTTCCACTCACCAGTGATCCCAAGGTCCTGGGTGTATTTGGGTGCTTGTGGAGCAGAGAGTCCTCTGGGGACCTTGGGACCTTCCCCTGAGTTCAGGTGCAAGGTGGCGTGGGGGTAATGCCTACTGTAAGAAACCCTAGATGCTGGTCGGGCAGGTTTATTGGGTCACTGTTCCTGCTGGTGCGGATGTTCCAACTTATAGTGACACATGCCCCAATATGTTCATAGCAGCCTTATTTATAATAGAAAGAAGCTGGAAAGAATCCAGATGTCCCTCATCAGAGGAATAGATACAGAAAATGTGGTATATTTACATAATGGAGTACTACTTAGCTATTAAAAACAATGAATTCATGAAATTCTTAGACAAATTGATGAATCTGGAGGACACCATCCTGAGTGAAGTAACCCAATCACAAAAGAATACACATGATACTCAGTGATAGTGGACATTAGTTCAAAAACTCAGAATACCCAGGTTACAATTTTGTGAAATACATGAGATTCAAAAAATAAAGACCAAAGTGTGGACACTTCAATCCTTCTTAGAAGGGGGAAGAAAATACCCATGGAAGGAGTTACAGAGACAAAGTTCAGAGCAGAGACTGAAGGAATGACCATCCAGAAACTGCCCCACCTGGGGATATATCCCATAAACAACCACCAAACCCAGACACTATTTCAGATATCAACATGAACTTGCAGACAGGAGCCTGGCATAGCTGTCTCCTGAGAGGCTTTGCCAGTGCATGACTAATACATAAGTGGATGCTGACAGTCATCCTTTAGTAGGAGCACAGGGTCCCAAATGAAGGAACTAGAGAAAGTACCCAAGGAACTGAAGGAGTTTGTAGCCCCCTTGCAGGAACAACAATATGAGCTAACCAGTAATCCCAGAGCTCCCTGGGACTAAACTATCAATCAAAGAAAACACATGGAGAGACTAATGGCTCTAGCAGCATATGTAGCTGTGGATGGCCACATTGGTCATCAGTTGAAGGAGAGGCCTTGTGAAGGTTCTATGCCCTAGTATAGGGAAATGCCAGTGCTAGGAATGGCAGTGGGTGGGTTAGGGAACAGGGTGAGTGGGGAGAGGATAGGGGATTTTCGGAGGGAAACTAGGAAAGGGGATAACATTTGAAATGTAAATACAGAAAATAACTAATGAAAAAAAAATTCAGTGATCTTCAGACCACATCTAAACAACAGTAGCTTTAGAAGAAAAAAATGGCACGCTTTAACAGTGAGAGAGTAATTTCTTCCCAAAATCATTGGCTAAGTCAGAGACAGAATTTATAAATGCAGATAAAGGAAGAAGACATTCTTATAGATTCATTCTCTCTCTCTCTCTCTCTCTCTCTCTCTCTCTCTCTCTCTTTCTCTCTCTCTCTCGTGTGTGTGTGTGTGTGTGTGTGTGTGTGTGTGTGTGTGTGTGTGTGTTCATTCTGTTCATTCTGTTCATTCAGGTGCCCATGGAGCCCTCAAAATTTATATCACCTGGAACTTATATGATTCAAATTTGTGAGCTGCCTAATATGAGTGCTAGGAACAAGACTTGGGTCCTCTATAAAAACAGCGAGTGCTCTGAAATAAAATGAGATGTCCTTGCCTTGTCAGAAACTAGAGCTGTCTCCAAGCACAGTTCTTGACAAGGACCCCATCTGCCCCATAGTCTCCCCAGTTCAATCTAAATGTAGTATTTTATAATATTTATATCATACATATAAAGGCTATAGACAGCATGGAAATTATTCCTAGCTAATATGTTCATACATATCTATTTTTCTTTGACTTTCTGAGTTTTCAACTCAATTTCGAGAACCCTTGCTAATATTTGTTGATTTACCACATTGAAAGAGTTAAAGGGAGCATTTGTGCAGCTCAATCCAAAGGATGGTCCCAATGACTGCGGCTGCCAGGGATCCATCCCACAATCAGTCACCAAACATAGACACTATATCATATGCCAGCAAGATGGTGCTGAAAGGGCCCGGATATAGCGGTCTCGGGGGAAATCATACCAATCCCTGGCAAACATGGAGGTGGAAGCTCACGGTCAGCTTTTAGATGGAACACAGGGTTCCCAAGGAAGAAGGAGCTAGAGAAAGTACCCAAGGAGCTAAAGGGGTCTTCAACCCTATAGGTGGAAGAATAACCATGAACTAACTAGTACCCCCTGGGCTCGTGTCTCTAGCTGCATATATAGAAGAGGATGNTAGTTGGCCATCAGTGGGAAGAGAGGCCCCTTGGTTATGCAGACTTTATATGCCCCAATACAGGGGAACGCCGGGGCCAGGGGGTGGGAGCGGGTGGGTAGGGTAGAAGGGCCGGGAGGGGGGAGGATATAGGGAACTTTCTGGATAACACTTGAAATGTAAATGAAGAAAATATCTAATAAAAGTTGAAAAAAAAAAAGAAAAAATATCCAATAAAAAAAAATATTTGTTGATTTACTAAGGGAGGATAAAGGTACACTGAGAGGAAGGTCTTCTAATGGGGAAACCTGTCTGTACTTTGAACTATAATAATAAAATTGGCTGACTGAATGCGGGGATTTATGTTCACTGAGCAAAGGAGTGTATAGGGCATTGATTCCATGTGAACTCACTCTAAGAGTTTATTTCCTTCCAAAAATAGGAAGGAAAAAAAATCACAGGGCCTATGTGATTGTCATCTTTGTTAGCAGTTACTCTCATCTGGAAAAGAAGAATGGTAACTTGCATACAGACCTATGGTATCATATTATATTTATTTCCATGTACATATGTATTTCCATATTTCCATGCATCAATGGTCACAGAGCTAGGAGGTTTTGTTAAGGGCCAACTTTGGTAAAGTTCATAATAATCTTTCTATTAAAAACAAGTGTAAGGGATTATAGACAGTATTTATTGTTTAGCTGACTTTTATATCAATGATACTTCCACATATTGTTAAATTTTTAAAGACATATACATATAATAAGGGATAATCCACTATTAAGTCCTATCTATACTATACACTTCAAAGAACAGCACTGTAATAGCTGAGAAAAAATAAGGTCATATTACCTTTCTAACTGCCACCAAGCAGTGTGTGTACAAATAGTTATTTTGATCTTTAAAGTTTGGGGAATATATATCTTTGTATTAAACAAACTCTCATATTCTGTATTTGTTTTGTTTGATATTTGTTCATAAAACAAAAGCTTTATTAAGATGCTTTATGGGAAAGCACTTGATAATTGCAAGTTTATAGCAATGGTGCCATTTTGCTAAGAGTCTTCTATCTTAACTATCTCTATCTTAATATTGGAAGTTACTCAAATAACTTCAGTGGTCTTATAAACATATTGCTGGAGAGAGAAGGATCAACATTTAAAATCTCTTGCTGATTTTGCAGAGGAACTGGGTTTGGTCTTAACACGCAATCAAAGAGCTCACAATCACCTATAACTCCTTTCAGGGAATCTCAAACATTTTTTCTGCCTCTTCCTGTGCAAGGCATGGGCATGGTGCGTATTCATACACACTGGCACTCGCATAAACGAAAACATTTGAAAACTAATTTTATTTTAGATATCTGTGGAAACATCCATGTGTGCAGCTCTTTGAGGCAATGTTCTTGAATGCATTTTTTAATCTTATTTCTATCAGCCAAACTTTGAAATTATGTAGAGCAAGGAAAATACCTTACAAACTTTAGAGAAAATAAAGAGGCAATCTTATCCTAGAGAAATAAATTATTACTCGATCCCACGTAACCAATGTACTAGTAGAGTAAATGTACTGAAAAAGATTTAAAGCAACTTTCTTTTTAATTTCATGAATGAATCGCATTGCATCATGCTGAACGTTTACTTACTCATGATTTATCTCCATAGAAAATAAATTACACACATATATGAATCAATTCTTATTCAAATTCAGTAAATGTTTTCAAACCAATAAAGAAAATATTAATGGTAGGATTTTATTTATTTTTCAAAAATATAACCATTTCTCGTGTGTGTGTGTGTGTGTGTGTGTGTGTGTGTGTGTGTGTGTTGAATTAAACTGTAAGTAAAGACAAAGAAAAAGTTAGAAAAGTATGTGTCAACTTTTTGTTTGTTTGTTGTTTGTTTTGTTTTTTTTTTTTTTTTGAGACAGGGTTTCTCTTTGTAGCCTTTGCTATCTTGGAACTTGCTCTGTAGACCAGGCTGGCCTTGAACTCAGAAATCCTCCTGCCTCTGCCTCCCAAGTGCTGGGATTAAAAGGCATGCGCCACTATGCCTGGCTAACTTTTAATAAGTAAAACTCACTCTGACAGCTGTAAAAATAACCACGGCTGCCTGAAATGAACTTGAACTTGATTTCTATTAGATTTCTTTCCTTCAGTTAAACTTGATTTTGAATTTTAAATATCCACTTTCTTTAAGTTCACTCAAACTCTAGTGTAGGCAGAAAAATTTGGAAGCCTACTTTTAATAAAGGTTCAACCTTCCCTCTAGCCCACTACCCAGCAGAGATAGAAGAACAGAAATGTTATTTGGATATGAGGAAGTGGACCTCTTCAGCAATAGCTCTTTGGGCATGAGCTCAAGCTTCTTTGTCAACAGTTCAGTCCTGTCACAAACACCAAATATGACCTAGCAGCTGCAAACCAGTCCTCTGGGCAGGCAGACAGAAGGCAGTAGTCCAATCCCAAAGGAACTGCCAGGCTCTCCAACTGGGCTGAAATGAGGCTGCTGAAGAGGCAAGATGCCACAGGAACCTCAGGTCCAGTTCTTCATCAAGATTATCTCAATGGGGATGTTCCCAGAAGCAGAGCCCAACAACACTAAAAACCAATACATCCATCACACAGTCACACTGCAAACACTTCCCCTCCTTTCCTTGAAACAGAGGGCACATGCTTTTTTTTTCTTGGATTATGGAAATTTTTGATTTTTTTTTTACTGTATTGTGATTATTTTATGAGATCTATTTTTTTACAATTTTTTTTTTTTACTGTAGCATTATCACAGATCAAATGGCATCAATCATCAAATCATCAATGCTCAATATCATCCCTGATTTCATTGAGCGTACATGGCTCAAAGCATCTTATAAAATAAAGGTTGGAAAGTGAAAAAAAAAATACATCCATGTCCTTAGTGAAGAATAGCAAGGCTGAGAAAACAAAGTGCTGTTCAGTGTCTGTGAAGGTCATATTTATATTCCTTCATTACAGGTCCTTTTACATGTTTGGTATATCAAAACATCCTTTCACCTATTTCTGCTTCAGGAAAAAAAAAATTCTTTCCCATGTCTGCTTTAGCAAGACATTCTTTCACCTGTGTACACCAGGAAACATCATTTGACATGACTAACTTTATAAAGAAACTAGAAGTTTTCACCTTACTCCTATCTATAAAATGTTCTGTATATTTAGTATTTGATGTTATTTCTTCTTAAATGTGTTTTAAAGGCATATGTAAAAGCATTATGAACATGAAATAAAAAAATCATCAAGTAAATTATAAAACAAACTATAAAAATTGTGGAATGTTCAATGGATAATAATAATTAATAATAAATTGTAATAGTAATACCACTGTAGCACAGCTGTTCTCCGGGTAATGCAACAGCAACTAGGTGGATGATCTTGATAGAAAGAATGAAGCCAAGCAAAGTTAAGCCACAAGTTCCTCTCTTTTGTATTTTTATATGGCTAACACCAGATGGTGATTAGTGCAGATCTTGCTAGTCATGAAAACACCTCACAAGAATGTCCAGTGGCTTTATATTTAATTGTTTCCAGGTATGTTGCCTTTAGCCTGGACAGCTCTCTGCCGACCCTACCTGTCCTTGGGTGTTGGGGACAAGTTGTCACAGAGTCAATGGCACAGACTCTGAGAGCAGGTGACAAATGCTGCAGCAAGCTCATCTTAGCACTGCTGCAAGCTCATTTAATAGCCTCCACCTACAACCCCTTTGGTCTCAAGAAAGTGTCTATTCAAAACAGCAGTTCCTGATTGCTTCTATTAGTTACATCAGCAATCTTTGCTCTCTCCAGCAGTCCTCAATTAGGTCCTCCAGCAGGAATGCTGGTGTCATAGGCAGTCCTCAATTAGGTCCCCCTGCAGGAGATGCTTCTGCAGCTGCATGGCCCCCAGCTTTTACATAGAAGCAGCCCTGCCATTCCTGCTACATATCTACCCCGGTTTTTTTTTTGTTTTTGTTTTTTTGTTTTTTTGTGTTTTTAGATTTTTACAGCCAAGAGGGATCAGAAGTGCAATTGCCTCGACCTTGTTGACTTCACATTGAAATATTACCGGTATACTGTACTGTGCCTATTGTAGGTCATACTGTCTTCTAGGATCTTACCTGTCATTGACTACACGCCTTCAAAGAGATATCACTCTGGAGTCATGTCACACAAGGGGGAGACAAGGAAGACAAGGGAGACAAGAATTGGTGATTGTTTCACCAATATCTGCCAACCATACTTTGATCACTTCCTTGGGGGGAGGGGCACAATTGGGTTTTTCAAGAGTTATCAGCACCTGGAAGGTCACCTTATTTATAGAACCCTTCCTGGAGATATGTATGCTGTATGACACAATTAAAGTAACTATTAGTATGACAATTCCTCCCCATCATAGCATAAATGGCTATCCACAAGGGGTCTTAATATTGTCCCATTAAAGATATTTCCACCCTTTTGGAGATTATGGGGGCATAAATTAAGACAATTAGAGGGGCCACATAAAACCCCATTGTACCTCCAGTGGGGTCATATAGTGTTCTAATGGGATCCCTGTTAATATAGGGAGTTATATTGGAAGCATCATGTGAGGTAAACCTTCATAATGTATGGTTAGATGACAATGCCAGGTAGTCTTCGGAGAATTTTACACCTCTCTATCACACAGCATCATCTGCTTTGATATGATTGAAGAGGCATACATGACAAAACCTGGCCACAGCTTTTGCTATAAGTGTATTCATCAGAGTTTGGAGGACAGTAATAGATGCTGCAAGTATAACTATGTTGTGGACAATATTGACCTTCTCAACCCTAATTACTTGGTGAATGAGCTCATTCTCAAACAGAAGCAAAATTTGACGAAAGAGTTTCAAATTTGACCACTCAGTGAGTAGCACCATTGGGCATCGGTGGCAAATTTTTCAAGATTTGCTAGGAACAGATCAAGATAACCTTGATTTGGCCAATAACAAACTCATGTTGGAAATATTAGTGCAGGCTGACAGTGAGGAAAACTTGAGAGACCCTTGGAGAGCAAGGCAAGCGTAGACATGATATCATTGGGGAATCCTTTGTGGATTTTTAGTCAGTAAGGGGAATGTGAAGTTCCATGCCTAATATGGTACCATAAGTTAGATTACCATGAAATTCCTCTTAAATTATACCAGGGGTAAGCGGGTTGTGTATGGGGGTACCTCCAATGGAGTGGAAATGAAAGGGCTAGTGAGTGAGGGACCTTAGACAGTGGCTTGGAGCCTTATGGGTGGAGGGCTGGAGCAGAGGTGCCCTCATCCTCATTGCTAAAATTCAATCTGTTTGCCTGGAGAAAGTGGGACAGGGTCAGTAATAGAAAGGTGAATATTATTAGCATGATCCCTACAGTGTTTGTAATAGGCAGCCACTTCATCTAGG
The DNA here is from genome assembly GCA_902729485.2 of Mus minutoides. Lineage (NCBI taxonomy): Eukaryota > Metazoa > Chordata > Mammalia > Rodentia > Muridae > Mus > Mus minutoides. Next base: position 247,884 of record LR750796.1, on the reverse strand, counting down.
GAAGAATTCTTTTTTTTTTTTCCCCTAAGACAGGGTTTCTCTGTGTAGCTGTCCTGGAACTCACTCAGAATTCTTAAGACTGGCAATGACTGCAATGAGGAACGGGACAAAGAACAAGGGAGGGATAATCCATGACTGTACCTTGTGCTTGCAGGTGAGGAAGTGAACGTGAATCCAGAGGTCATGGTCCTACATGTTCTCTGGGGATACCCAGGGAGCCAATATAGCAGCCTCCTCCCCAAATTGGTCTAATCATGAATCTTATCCACAAGTAATCAAAAGGGTTTTCAGAGCCCTGATCTGGGGTTCCTTGAAAATAAAGGAGAAAGAACCGATGATGATGATGTGCACAAAGGAAACAAATGACAAACAGGTGTGACAAATATGAAAGTCACAGCATACTAAGCAGGGGACTCCCTCAGGTGCAGCTAAAAGATCTTATGCCTGGATGGTTTACCCAGGAAGGAAAAAGGTGTTCAGCAGCCGATCCCTGGTACCACTGCTTGGGAAATCAGCCCCTACGTCAGGTATTAGGACAAATCCAGACCAAAAGTGAAAATGAAAGTACAAAGACGAAGAAGACAGAAATGATGGCTGCTGCACGCTTATTGCAGCAGCACAATCACCCAAAGACAAAGAAGAACGAAAATGGCTGCTGCATACTTTCTGCCCCTTCATCATAGCATGCTCACTCAAGGAGAAAGAAAAATGAAAAGATGGCCTCTGCACCCTTGCTTACCCTCAGTGCATGCTCATCCTCAAACTGAACTAAGACAAAACTGGAGATTACCAGCATGGACAAACAGAAAAGACAAAGAACACAGAAATGAGGTCCACGCACTCACCTTTGAGGGACCCACAACATAATACACTAAGGGGCTAACTCACCAAAGAAGCAACCAAAGGGCCACACAGCAGCACTGAGAGGAGAGGTAAAGCTGGCCAGGTCGAACCACAAGCACAGTCCTTGCAGCAACAGGCAAAAACAAGCCTCTAAAAATGTAGGTTCAAAAGCAGTGACAAAACAAGGACAATGAAGATGTCCATCAGCCACATTGGGTGACAGATGTTACCTGTACCCTAGACAGCTCTCTGCCCGACCTTCCCTTCCCTTGGGGGTTGGGAGTGATACACTTCAATTAACTATCAAAATTAACCATTACACCAACTTTTGCTATTACAGCCACAAGTAATTAAATGCAATATGTACCAAACTCTCTGCTAGATATTTTCAATAAGTCATAATAGTTGATCATTAAAAGAAACCAAAAACTTGCCTGTTCCTACAAAAGGAACTAAGACAGGTAGGATGTGGTGCTATTGAAAGTTTCAAAGGATATTTAGTCACTCAGGCAGCAATTTTATTAGAAGGCAATATAATACCATGTCCTAAAATAGTCCACAACATGAAAATTTTAGAACACCAATAGCTTAGGCTCTAAGATCAAGAATTGACAAATGGGACCTCATAAAATTGCAAAGTTTCTGTAGGGCAAAGGACACTGTCAATAGGACAAAATGGCAATGTGCAGATTGGGAAATGATCTTTACTAACCCTGCATCTCATAGAGGGATATCATCCAATAAATCAAAGAATTCAAGAAATTAGACTCAAGAGAACCAAATAACCCTATTAAATGGGGTACAGAGCTAAGGAAAAAATTCTCAACTGAAGAATACCAAATGGCTGAAAAGCACCTAAAGAAATGTTCAACATCTTTAGTCATCAGAGAAATACAAATTAAAACAACCCTGAGATTCTACCTTACACCAGTCTGAATGGATAAGTTCAAAAACTCAGATGACAGCAGATGATCATGAGAATATGGAGAAAGAGGAACACTCCTCCATTGTTGGTGGGATTGCAAGCTGGTATAACCACTCTGAAAATTATTCTTGAATTTCCTCGGAAAATTGGATATAGTGCTACATGGGGACCCAGCTATACCACCCCTGGACATATACACAGAAGATGTTCCAACTTGTAATAAGGACACATGCTCTGCTATTTTCATAGCAGCCTTATTTATAATAGCCAGAAGCTGAAAAGAACCTAGATGTCCCTCAACAGAGGAATGGATACAGAAAATGTGGTACATTTACACAATGGAGTAGTATACAGCTATTAAAAAATGAATCTATGAAATTCTTAGGCAAATGGATGGATCTGGAGCATATCATCCTAAGTGAGTTAACCCAGTCACAAAAGAACTCACATGATATGTACTCACTGATAAGAGAATATTAGCCCAGAAACTTAGAATACCCAAGATACAATATGCAAAACACATGAAACTCAGGAAGGAAGACTAAAGTATGGATACTTCAGTCCTTCTTAGAATGGGCAACAAAATACCCATGGGGGAGATACAGAGGCAAAGTGTGGAGCAGAGACTGACGGAAAGGATATCAAAAGATTGCCCCACCAGGGGATCTATCCCATATACAATTACCAAATCCAGACACCATTGTGGATGCCAAGAAGTGCTTGCTGACAGGAGCCTGATATAGCTATCTTCTGAGAGGCTCTTCCAGTGCCTGACAAATACAGAGGTGGAAGCTCACAGCCAACCATTGGAGTGAGCACAGGGTCCCCAATGGAGGAGCTAAAGAAAGGACCAAAGGAGCTAAAAGGGTTTGCCACCCCATAGCAGAACAACAATATGAACCCACCAATACCATCAGAGCTACCAGGGACTAAAGCACCAAACACAGAGTACATGTGGAGACACCCATGGCTTGAGCCGCATATGTAGCAGAGAATGTCCTTGTCAGACATCAATGGCAGGAGTGGCCCTTGGTCCTGTAAGGCTCAATGCTGCAGTGTAGGGGAATGCCATGACAGGGAAGCAGGAGTATGTGGGTTGGTGACCAGGGGGAGAGGCAATGGCATAGGGGGATTTTGAAGAGGAAACCAGGCAAGGTTATTTACATTTGAATTGTAAAAAAAAATCTAATAAAAATTTTTAAAAGAATATTTTTATTATTAAAAAAAAAAGAAGAAGTCCATGACCCTGTATATTCTGAATCCTGGGAGCCTGAGACAGAGAGATGTTATACGCATAAGAAAAGAAAGGTAGAACACCGGCCATGTTGGAGGCCTGAATCGACCTCCTAATACTTTCACTCTTCAGCCTGCAACTATGTTGTCAAATCTATGTCATCTCTTTACCTTGTGGAGCAGAAATCACTCATATTAAATGGTCAATGTAAGTGTAGTTAGAAACTGACCTAGAATTGAAGTTCTTTCTTCAAAACAGTCTTCACCTTGTTAAGCATCTAAGTACTCACTGAATATTTACCTCAGTGATTTCTCCAAAATACCTAACAAAGGAGAGTGACAATCCTTAGAGGCCACCTCCAATAGATAGGCATGGCCACAAGTTGGGGGATAGGGTTACCCATGCACCTCAAAAGTTTTAACCCAGAAATGTTCCTGTCCAAAGAAAGACAAGGAAAAAAATGGAACAGAGACTGAAAGAATGGCCATTCAGAGACCATACAACCTAGGGATATATTCCATCTGCAGATACCAAACCTCAACCCTATTGCTGATGACAAGAAGTGGTTGCTGACAGGAGCCTTATATGTCTATTCCCTGAGAGGTTCTATCAGCACCTGAACAATATATATGCAGATACTCACAACCAACCATCTGACTGAGCCTAGTGACCGGAATAGAAGAGTTAGGTAAAGGAGCAAAGTAGCTGAAGAGGATTGAAACCCCATATGAAGAACAATATTAACTGGACACTCCTTCCCAGAGCTCCCAGGGACTAAACCACCAACAAAAGAGTATACACGGAGGGATCCTTAACTTTAGGTACGTATGTAGCTGAGGATGTCCTAATCTGACATCAATGTGAGGGGAGGCCCTTGGTCCTGTGGAGGCATGATTCCCCAGTGTAGGGAAATGCAAAGCAGTGAGGCCAGAGTGGGTGAATGGGTGGATGGGTAACCCTCATAGGGGCAAAGAGAAAAGGGGAAGGGGGAGATGGGATGGGAGGTTGTGGAGATGTAACTTGGATGGGAGATATTCTTTGAAATGTAAACAAATTAAATGATAAATTGAAAAATGAGAGAAAACACAGTAAAAGAAAATAAGAACTGGATGGTCTTTCTACTTCACCTTAGAACAAATGCAATTCTTCTTGGTAATGAACTTGTTTCTCCTCCAAAATTGACATCAGTGGTAGTGGTAGTGATATCTGTGGCCTGAGTGACAGACAACTCCAGGATTTAGGAATTTGTAAAAAGGAGCATTCTGCTCCTCCTCTCTTAAGGAAAACAATCTCGATTGTGCATGCCTCATGGGGAAAAAGTGGTTGATTCACACTTGCTGGGAAACAGCTGATGCTACATGGCTCCCTGTGGTCAGAGAGGAGCCTATCCTGGCATGGGGGATCCTAGTAATGTGCCAACAATGTTTTATAAGTAAATGTTTAATATCTGTACAAAATTGGTGTCAAAGTTCATATCTATACCAAACCTCTTTGTTTTCACTTAAAATTCACACATTTCATAATCTACATATTGCATCTATATCCACATAGTTCTGACCTTTATTTTGATCTTTCAGATGCAGAAAAATAAAAATGTTATTTCTAAATTTATTGCTCCTGATATACACTGTCATTAAATGGGAGGCACTATATTTATTCAGTTAGCATTTACAGTCTACGTATTGTGGGCCAGAATATGCAGTAGGATATAGGAATTTAATATTAAATGATTCAAAGTTTCCCTGAATTTGTTCTTGTGAGAATACAATGCCTCCTAAATAAAATCTGTAGCAGGATGGGCACTATTCTTCTAAATATGTCTTCTAATTTATCAGAAACTTACAGCTGAATTAGAAGTACAAGGACATCATTTTGTTCAATAGCTCCTCTTTGCTTTCTTTATTAATTTGCTGTTCATGTCACTGAAGTATTGCAATGTTATTACTTTTTACATAAGAATCCATAGAGAAAATAAATAATTAGCATTTATATTATATCCTCTTTAAGGTAATCATATAAGTAATCTTCATTTTATTCTCTAATATCTTGCTTTTGTACATTCCAATACAAAAACTATTTTACAAAATTGATGACTTTATCTCCTATGCCTTTTGCCACAATAATCAGTATTGCCAATATACCAAAAAGATAAATACATAGTTAATTATATATGTTTTCTGATAACAACTTCATTTGGTATTTATATTAATAATCTTACACAATTAAAAGTTACTACGACCATTCCAAATGTACTAGAAGACCTAAATCACATGATGATCCTATTCAGTTAACTATATACTATATTGAAGGTTGAAAAAAAGTAATTTCAAGAAATGATCCATATGATTAATATATTTAAAAACAGTACATCATGATTTTGGAAAAATGTAGCCTAATGGCTGAATAGTAACTCGTTTCCAGAAAACAATGTGTGAATCTTTGCTTTGATGCTTACTGAGGGATGCTGAGTAAGCAATGGGATTTCAGAAAATGAGGACATAGGGGAGACTGAAGATGAAGATAAGGATGTCCAACAAAGTATGCTCAAATTCAACTTCCTTGGATACCATCACCTAATGAAGCACTTAAAGAGTATAAGCTCTAGTGGTTATGATGCACAGTGTGCTAGGTAAAACCTTTTTCTAGCATTTCTGACAGTGTTCTTAGACAGCTAAAGAAGTTTTAGATAAGTCTTTGCAGTGGATATATAAAGTCTTTGTCATTTATTTTTGAGGTTTGACAGGGAGTATTCCTGTGAGAAATACAATTTTCAGAGGAATTTGCAAACCTGCACAACATGCACATTATAAATAATTTCAAACATTTTCTCTCTGTGAGAAGAAATGTAAATCTAGTTTTTAAAATTGCAAATATTTCTTAGTCAATGCTAAAAAATATTGCTTTTGATAGAAATATAAAAAGCCAGTGGTTATGCCCAATTAAATCCTGTAAGTAAATTAAATTATGGCCAATTAATGTACATTACAAAAGAAAATCAACCTCAAGGGAGTTTTGGCATTCATGAAGCTGGATGACTATCACTAGCCATAAGGACAGTATCCAAGAAGATGACAAGAATTAACCAGTGTGTGAGGCTTTGATACTATAACCTACTATCTATAACTATACTATCTATAACTATGCCTAAATGTCACAGAGTGCCAAGGACTGGACTCAGTTGGTCTCTTAGCCAGCAGGAGAATCCGGGTTCCATTACACAGGCGGGCAAGGAGTCAACAGAAAAATGACAAACAGACATGAACACAAGGAAGTGTTGATCTGAATGTGATTTCTGGTTTTGGTTTTTCGAGACAGGGTTTCTCTGTATAGCCCTGGCTGTCCTGGAACTCACTTTGTAGACCAGGCTGGCCTCAAACTCAGAAATCTGCCTGTCTCTGCCTCCCGAGTGCTGGGATTAAAGGCGTGCGCCGCCATGCCCGGCTCTTGAATGTGATTTCTGAAAGCAAGCTTCAGACTTATATTACAGAAGTAGACAAAGAAGTTAGGTGACACATTAGCCAAGGTACATTGAAGTTTATCTGACACAAAACAGAGAAATGCATACATAAAGACTGGCAGGAACCAGGCAGTTGTTACATCTGAGATAACAGGCAGCCCTTTCTAAAGTCACCCATTATAGGAGCCAGGTGAGGATTTCACACCCTAGTTACAATTTATGGTATTCCTCTGAGCCTTGTGAAAGCTTGCACCAGTGGGTTCTGCTCTTGCTAACCTTTTCATGAATAATTCAATACTATAGCTCCTCCTTAAACCACAATCCTCCTTCTTCCTAGGCCATTGTAAATTCCTGCATATAGGCTGTTGCTTTAAGTTTACTTTGTTGAATTAGCCCAGAGAGTCTTAGCTCTTATCCAGTAAAATACTGCAAGAATACATGGAAGGCCCTCCACAGTATCACAGGAACAAATCTGGTTATGGGACACCAGAGACTTTCCAGGACACAAGTTTCCATGAAACTTTTTGCCTCAGGACTGCGTCCAAGCTTTTGGACTTGGTATGCAGACTTCATTGGATTGGGTATGGCAACAGAGGTGATCTGGAGGGGACAGGTAAAACTGATGAGAATGGCTTCGGTGATGAAGAGGGTACCTGTGGAACTGCTTGCAGGCATTTCTTGTATAGTAGAAAACTTGATCAGGAAGGATAATGTTGACATGTTGATAAAGGAATACTTTGGATACCTCTTTCTTATTATAAGTTGTCAGTGAAGAAATCAATGGGGTTTATAGAAATTTCTTGTTTTTCATATTTTTGTGAAATATGGGTGCTACTATTCTCTGAGTCTTTTTTTTTAATCAAACTTTATCTAAAGAATCTGTAGGACCATTCATTGTTATAAGAAGGTATGGAAAATATAGGATTCAGCCTTCCCATGTAAAATATATTTGAGATGAGAAAAGTCTTTGTCATGAAAACTCATCATGTACATCTCTAATATTTGTGAATTTAAGAATTAATCATTAAATATTGTTTTATGTCCTCAGTCAGGGACGTTTACATATTGTTTGTCTTTATTCAGTGACACTTACTCCAGAAGGTATAGTTACAGTTATTTGGGGGCCAGAGGATCTTGGAATATGTTTTATCATGCCAGGAGTTCTTGATAAAGCAGTCCTATTTAGGCACATTGACTTTGAGTACAATCTTTTTCCCTTTTAACTTTGGAGTGACAAACCTAACACCAGAACCCTAGGAATTCACTTTTTTTAAAAAAGCAAGATTCCTTTCATTAATGTGGTATCACATTTAAAAGTATTTATCAGAAATTCAAATACTTTTTTCCATGAAACTTGAGCACTTTTATGGTCATTGAAATACTGTTTCCAGTAGCTCCACTACTGACCAACTGAAGCAAATATGGTAAATACAGAGAGTATTTATAAAAAGAATAAAATCCTGTCATTTGTGATACCATAGATGGAACTTTTGCTCATGAAATTAGATGAAATAAGCCAGGCACCCAAAGACAAGTCCTGAATGAGTTCAGTCACATGTGAAAGCTGACATCTGACCTAGTAGAAGTTCAAGGTACAATGACAGTTATCTGAAGTTGAAGAGTAGAAGGAAGGAAAAGAAGACAAAAGGTGAACTATGTTGTTCTGTTACACTTTGACAGAAAGAAGGTTCCTGGACAATAAGAAGTACAGAAAGGTGATTAACTTTATTTTTTAATTGTGTGTTTATATGGTATGTGCATAGGCATCTGTGTGTGCAGAAGCCAGAGATAATGTTAGTATCTTCATTGAACTTGAAACTCACTGAGTCACCAGGACTGACTGTCAGTGAGCACCAAGGAGGCACCTGCCTCTGATGTTCCAGCACAGAGCCTAGAAGTGTGTACCACCACAAAGTCTTTTTAACATGGGTTATAATCACCAAAACTCAACTCATTATGCCTGTGTGATAATCACTTTGTAACAGCCACCTCCCCAGTCCATAACGGTGAGCAGACCAAACTGAATTTATCACAAACTACAGAAAGAAAGAAAAACAATTTATAAAACTTTTATCCTGAATGAAAAATATTTGAGAAAATATATGTCTGCCTTGATTTAAACATTATGCAATGTGTAACTGGAAATATTCCATAGTCCCAACCACATATACAAATTTTAGTGTTTCCATCAGGTATAATAAACAAGAAAGGAATTATATGACCATACCTTGAAAGGACAATAGTACAGTCTATAATAGAATATAACAGGAATAATTTGGGGAAAACAGAAGTGTTAATTAACTAAGTGTTAATTAGAAGAAGTGATATCCTGGTAAAGCTGTCTATACAGCTTGGTACGACATCCATTTGACCATTTATTTAAAGTAATTCACAATCTTGCTCTGCTTACTTGGGCTCTTATTTAGTATTTATGCTTTTATTTTAGCAATTCTTCTTCTCTTTCCCTTACATGAATTGTTACTAAAGAAGGTTTGTATACATTCTGTATGTTTTATAGTTTTATTTCTACTTATATTTAAGTATTTATAACTAGTAGTTTAAAAAATACATAGCTTTATTCTGTAGCATGCAGAAAGTGTTTAAGGATCTCATTAAATACAGTTAAGACTGTGTTGAGAAGAACTCACTCAGGATTGAGATACAGGAGAGTGTGAAGCAACCTCTCACACAAGTACTCTATTGTAATTTGCTCCTGCAATAGAAAGAACAAAAGTGCTGCCCTTCTTTGACTTGAGCTGCCTAAATGCTTTAGTGTCATATACTGAAGGCATCTTACAAAGTTCTGACTGATATGAGAGAACAGCTCTCGTATGATTCATCTACAGCAACAAAATAATTTCTAACAGAAAAAAATTCCCTGAGATTGTTCAAAATGTATATATGAGTAAGAGCAGACCACTCGGCAGGACTTCCTGCACTTGCATATGAGTTCACTGTTTTTTGGGCTTTTTTGTTTGTTTGTTTGTTTGTTTTTGTTTTGGGTTTGTGTGTGTGTGTGTGTGTGTGTGTGCGCGCGCACGTGCACTTTTTCACTTTATACACTGACCGTGAAGATGTTTATGACCTTGACTCAGCCCCGAATTCTGAGCTAAGGTCCTAATTAATCAGTATTAGTGTGTGTGTTCAATAAAATAATCCTTTCTGACTTAGATCAGCGTTTATGCAGTTTGTGGGAAAATTCATGGATACACAAAATTATAACAAACCAGGAAGAGCCTAAAGGTCAGCACAAGTCATGTGAGACCTCTTGTAGCAAAGCAGAGTTGAGGAGACATTTGTCCTATAAGCTGACTTTTTAACATTTAAGAGCACCATGAACTGCTTTCCAGGGATTTTGAAGAAGTTAGACCTTTCTTTTTTCTCCTAGACCAACAACTATTGAAATAATTTTGGAGCTGAACTCCCAAAGGTCATATTTTTAGTTTTCCTTATACATATGATTATTTGTCTCACACTTATTAAAATATTTTATCAAAACAGATCAATCACATAGTGGGTCATAACAAAAATTTTGAAATGAAACTGTAATATATCTTGTATCATTCATTCTGTATCTTAATCCAGTAACACTGATATCTTTATTTAAAGTTGAAGCCAAATTTACATAGTTGGAATGCTGTTTCTGTCAGGACCTTGTTTTCTTTAACATAAAGTAAATCTCTTAAGTACTGTATGCCTCAGCTTCCTCATGTGTCATTGGGTAGTATATTTGACACAATTCCATGATTTATTTGTGAGATTAGGTGAAATTACTCACTGTTTAAAACTATCCAATTATAGAAAATGTTCTACAATTAACATGAAAATTCCATATCTTTTGTGGCCTGTCTTCTTAACAAGGGACAAAATGTGTATATTTAGATAGAGAAGGCTAGACAATCTTTGCAGGATTAAGAGTTGGCTAATGGCACACTAGCAGTAGATTGATAATTACAAATTATAAAAGTCCTATCACATAATTTTGGAAAGTAACCATCTTAGAGAACATGAATATTCTCAGAATTCATAAACCAACTATTTTATTATTTTAATTCTATCTATCCTAACAAGTACTATATTTGGAAATAATGACATACATGATTGAACAAAGCAGAAATCTACAGCAATCATGGAGATCAGAACATCATTTAGTGTCTTAAATATTTTTGTTAGAACAGCTGTTAAAGTAAGCCATGTAAAAATAACATTTTCTCTATTTTTTTTCTGTCAAGACATTGTGAAAATAGAGTTGTAAGATGTGATCCACAGGGTGGACATCTAAGACTGAAATTTTCACCAAAATCCATTTTTTAAACATATAAATTTTGCCTAAGACAGGTGTACTACATAGCAAGCATTTACTGATTAGGTAAGGAAACACAGAGAGTAAGGTTCAAAAAACTGGAAAGCCTGAATTGGTTTAGGAATGTTATCACCTCATGCACTACTTTTATTAAATGCATCACAGTGGTTCTAGGCATGTTGAAATTGCAAAAGATAACTCCTTTATAACTAAAGTAAACAGAAATTACAATAATTTATAGAGTAATATTATCGTTTTAAGAAAAAAATATCAAAATCAAGACCAACAATGAGCTAGCTAATCCTCTAAATACTTCCCATAGGCCACCTGAAATAATCCTCAAACAATTGTGAAACAGGAAGTTCTTATTTTACCACAGAGAACTGAATAGTCGCAAAAGTACATCTGTACAGGAAAAAAATCAGAGAAAGCTTATGCATTCTTCAGTATTTTTTCTGTGACTTGATTTAATTTATATTTATCCAATTCTCCCCCAATATTGTGTATTATTCTCAGAAATGTAAATTAATTAGTAAGCTAACTGCTTGAAGTGGTCATTTTTGTTCCCAGCAAAAATAGCATGCCTACTCTACAAAGCAATCCATCATGAAACCACATTGTGTTTGAGCAGAGCAGAATCTTCAAAGCCGACACAAATGGTTGGCAACTCAAAGAACGTGCCTAAATCCTATTTATTTATTATTTTATTTGTTTACATTTCAAATGTTATTCCCCTTCTCGGTCTTCCCCCACCATGAATCCTCTACCCCATCCCCCTACCCTTTCCTCTAAAAGGGTGTTCCCAGCATCAGTGGGAGGGGAGGCATTTGTTCCTTCTGAGTTAAAAATCTAGTGGAGCAGATAAGAAAAATTTTGAGTCAGATTTTCCTGCAATGTTATTTCTTTTTCTATAGTAGAACACCATGACTAATCTCAAGTTAATGTTTATTTGGCTTACAACTCTCTATCACTGTCTATTTCTGAGCTAGCAAATTGTCTCAGCCAGCTATTCACATCACATCCAAAGTCAAGAGTAAAGAATAACAAGCGAGCTTTCTTGCTTTCATTCAGTTTTTGTCTGTCTTATAGAGCTCAACCCTACCATTTGCCAAAGAAATTGTCCTTCCCATGCTGGACTGTGTATGACCTGATTAACAATCAAGATTATTCACTACAGACATGCTTACAGACCAACCTAACCTATATAATTTCTCAACTAATTTATCATCTTAGGGTATTCTTCATTGTGGTGAGTTCACATTTAAAATTAACCATTATTATCTTATTTCCTAAGTTACAAGATTTAGGTGGGACATGTTCTTATGTTTGAAAGACAAACAAAGCAAACATAATAATAAGCCTCTAGTCAAAAACTCAATGTTTCCATTCTTGTATTCACCATTCTTTGGGGTATTAATGAGGCATTAATTAGTCACTGGTGCTTGCAAAAACTGTAAATGTTTTACTACATCTCTACTTAACAGTGAGCATATTCTCAAATGTGTATATTTTAAGGTATTGTTCACAATTTCTAAATATTTTTTGTAAAAGTTCCAAAAAGTAAATATCACTGCTTATTCCTGTACTATGAAGATTATCATGTAGAATTCCAAATTTCCTTTTTAAAAATCTTTGCCTGTATTTTATTCATTACTATGATAAAACTGTTCGGTAACTTTGGAATTGACTAAAGTATTCAAAAATACATTATTGACAATAATAAAGCATGATTCTTCTATTGAAAGTCTTAATAACTTTCCATTATCTAGGGAAGTAGAACAAAATATATGTGAAATGTATGTAATATATATTTTAAGTATCATTTTATACATCCAATGAAAAACTATTTAATATCATTAATACTAACCACACAAACAGTGCCAATGGTGCTATATCCCTGCTAAATAGTGCTTATTTTGCATTTAACTTTTCAATTGACTATGTGAAATTTTCCTATGCATTCACTTAGCCTTTACAAAAACACTTAATGAGTAAGTGATTTCACATTCCAAAAACAAATTGAACAATTTTTATGAGATAATCCTGCCACTTCAATGGGCAAAGTAACTTCTGAGGCTAGTAAAGCAGGAGATATTTGTTAGGTGACACATTTACAGATTCCCAAATAGTATAATATGATACATTCATTAGTTAAATAACACAATGGGAAAATTGTGAAAAATCACAGAACAAAACTCTTCGAGTTTAGAACAAAACTCTTCGAAATTAAGAAATATAAGCTATAGCAGAAAGAGAAACCCAGGAATTAAGACTTATTAGTAATTTGAATGCATTACTTATGATATGGCACAAATATATACATGTTTACAGTGAGGGTATTGGAATGTTTTATTTCCCTTCCTTGTACCAAGGAATCATATTCCTATCTTCTCATCATAAACATATATATATATATATATATATATATATATATATATATATATATAATTTGCATATTATATAAAAATGTGGCATTCCTCCTTTCAGAGTTGGTTTAACATTGCTTAGCATAGTTGTTTTTATTTCACTATGAATATAATAATTGTACTCATAAATATGGCTGTAAATTCTCCATTACTTATGTGTAATATTGATTCCATTTGTTGATGACTATCCATGCTTTGTCACATCTTGGTAGTTATGGATAACACCTCAATAAATATTGTTGTACAAGTATGCCTGTGATATGCTGACTTTCTTTTCATTTTTTTAGGAGCTACTCACATCAGTTTTCTTAGTGGGTGCACACATTTACATTATTAAATGTTCTTTTTCCCCTCAAATCCTCAGCTCCATCTGTTATTTCTGTGTGTGTGTGTGTGTGTGTGTGTGTGTGTGTGTGTATGTGTGATAGCTCTTCTGGAGGACATAAGAAGAAGGACGGTGTAATTTTGATATGTATTTCTTTGGTAGATACTGATGTTAAACATTTTTTCCTATCATTATTGGATATTTGGACATTTGCCCATATTGATAGAATTTTTACGTTATATTTTTAGTAACTTTGAAAATGACATACAATGTAGTTTGATCATACTTAACCTTCTCATGTATTCATAGATTCACTCAACTCCATTTGTTTTTTTTTTTGTTTTGTTTTTTTTTTTGGTTTTTAACCTATCCAGTCAAATTTAGCTAGGTATGTCTCCTGCCCAGTACGTGATAGGAGGGTCTGTGCTTATTCTTATTGTAACTTGTTATGCAGTGTTTGGTTGCTATCTCGGGGAGACCAGCCATTTTCTGCAGGAAAATGAAGGAATGGATCTGGAGAAGAAGGGAGAAAGAGCTGTGAGGTAAGAGGAGTGGAGAAAGGAGATACTGTGGCTAGACTGTATTATATGAGAGAATAATATATATTATCTAAAACCATAAACAAAAAAGAAAGATGCACAAAAAATATTTTGACTGAAAAATTATCAATATATATGGCAATTCTTTATGTAAATGTGAAGCAAGTTAAGTGTAAGAGATACTGACTCATTGTAAGGCTTGAGAAGTTTTCTTTCCTGTTGTTAAAGAGATTCAAGGGAGTCTTAAAATACTGTAAACTATTTCATTTGACCCTTTTCTACCATGTCTAGAGTAGAAGGTAAGATTCTATTGCTGAAGATACATACTTTAAAAACAGGACTGGAAGAATCAGAGCATTAGCTCTCATAATACCAGATGATGACCATTTAAGATGACAAAGGAGAATAACATCCCAAAGACACAACAAAAAAGATCAAAGTGAATGGATATTGTTGTATTTTTACTTGGATATTTTAGTTTTTGAGACAGAATTTTTCTGTGTAGTTCTGCCTGTCCTTAAACTCACTCTGTTGTTCACTCTGGCACTGAACTCACAGAGATCAGCCTGCCTCTGCCTTGTGAGTTCTGGGATTAAAGACATACATCACCAAAGCCTGGCTGCTGTTATTTCTTTTATTATTATTATTATTAGATATTTTCTTCATTTACATTTCAAATGTTATCCCCAGAGCCCCCTATACCCTCCCCCCCGCCCTGCTCCCCAACCCACCCACTCCTGCTTCCTGGCCCTGGCATTCTCCTGTACTGGGGCATATGATCTTCGCAGTACCAAAGGCCTCTCCTCCCATTGATGGCCGACTACTACATATGCAACTAGAGACATAGCTCTGGGGGGTACTGGTTAGTTCATATCCTTGTTCCTCCTATAGGGCTGCAGACCTCTTTAGCTCCTTGGGTACTTTCTCTAGCTCTTTCATTAGGGACCCTGTGTTCCATCCAATAGGTGATTGAGCATCCACTTCTGTATTTGCCAGGCATTGGCATGAACTCACAAGAGAGCTATGTCAGGGTCCTGTCAGCAAAATCATTCTGGCATATGCAATAGTATCTGGGTTAGGTGGTTGTATATGGGATAGATCCCTAGATGGGGCAGTCTCTGGATGGTCTTTCCTTCCATCTTACCTCCGAACTTTGTCTCTGTAACTCCTTCCATGGGTTGTTTTTGTTCCCCATTCTAAGAAGGAATGAAGTATCCACACTTTGGTCTTCCATTTTCCTCAGTTTCATGCGTTTTGCAAATTATAACTTGGATATTCTAAGTTTCTGGGCTAATATCTGTTTATCAGTGAGTGCATACCATGTGTGTTCTTTCGTGATTGGGTTACCTCATTAAAAGGAGCAAACAAGTAGAACATACATTTCAAAACTGAGGTGAAATGTTTGTTTATTTTTTCTGGATGTTTTTTAATTGGTTATTTTATTTACATTTCAAATGTAACCCTCATTCTGAGTTTCCCCTCTACAAGTTCCCCACCCTCTCCCCTTCCTCCTGCCTCTGTGAGCATGCTGCCCCACTGTTCCACTAATTCCTGCCTCAGTGCCATAGCATTCCCTTATACTGGGTCATCGAGCCTCCACAAGATGAAGGTGCTCCCCTCCCAGTGATGCCCACTAAGGTAATTCTCTGCTATATATCCAGCCATGGGTCCTGCCATGTTTATTCTTTGGTTGGTGGTGTAGTCCCTGAGAGCTTTTTGGGTCTGGTTGCTTGGTAATTTTTTTCCTATGGTGTTGCAAACCCCTTCAGCTCCTACAGTCTTTGCCCTAAATTCTCCATTTGGGGTCCCCTTGCTCAGTCCGATGTTTGGCTACATACATCTCTGGCAGAGCCTCTCAGGGGATAGCTATACTAGGTTTCTGTCAGTAAGCACTTCTAGGAAACAGCAATAATGTCTGGGTTTGGTGTCTGTAGATGGGATGGATCCCTAGGTGGGGCATTCTCTGGGCGGCCTTTCCTTCAGTTTCTGTTCCACTGTTGGTCCCTGCATTTCCTTTTGACAGGAGCAATTCTGGATTAATATTTTTGAGGTGGGTGGGTGGCCCCATCACCCAAATGGCAGCCCTGCCTATCCACTGGTTATGATATCTACAGGTTCTCTCTTCCCTTTGTTAGGTGTTTTGGCTAATGTCCTCCCTGTTGGGTCCTGAGGTGAATTGTTTAAAGGCATTGGTTCACAGCCTTTTATCTTCTACCATCGCTATTGATGTTATATTGTCAAGGTGGTAAGAGGGGCACTTATATATCAATGCCTTTTGCATGGTTGCCTTAGATATATAACCTACAATATCAAGGTCCATGAACAAGTTCTTGCTTCACACCTGAAGTCAAGAGTCTTTGAGCTCTCTTGGAAATGAAGAATCTTGTGAGGTCCCTGATATCCTGAACAGATAGCAGATCACAGACATGCTTTGCCAAGCAGTGGATCCTCCTTGCTAACAGGGGGAATTGCAAGCACCAATTCAGATTACCACTCCATAATAAAAAGTTCAATCCATCAACGGGTCTCCATAATCTTTTATTTGCGCATGGCTACAGAAACTTGGTCTACTACACTGTGCTGCAGCCACTCTCCTCCCAAATATACCCGGCAATAAAAACACAGCACAGTTAATGTGATTACATGCTGTGTGCCTAGATTGGGCAGATCTACCTCTACACTACCATCTTTCACATCTATGAGACCCCTTAGAACTTGTGGTTTTCCTCTTTTCTTCTTCCTCTTCCTGCTCAGTGTTCTCTCCCTCTTCCATTTTTTTCCTTCTTCTCTCTCCCACCTTCTGCTCCACCTTCCCTTTTATCTGCCCAATCACCAGCTCTCCTTTATTTTACAAATTAAGGTGGGAATCAGGTTTACAGGAAATCACTCCTTGTTTGCAACTCCCCACAAGAGAACAGATTTAACATCAAATATAATTAGCCCCAGGGCTATCCACAACAATGCTGGAGTCACTACTTTCTGTCACACAATGCTTTTTACACATACAACACCCATGTCATTACTTTAACATTCCATCACCTTACATTAAGAGTGTCATCTAGCAACTGTCATGATAACTGACTTGATACATCAGTCTCTGCTGGTCCTGTACTTGTTGAGTGAAGGATGCTATATTACAGCTTACAGGAAACACTGTGGAAAACTACCAGAATCTTACCATCTTTTAATTTTGAAGCTCCATGTCAATGCCAGCTGATCATTCATATTTTGTAAAAACTTCCAAACATATTAATAAACCTTATCATTGCCTCTAGGATTCTGGACAGAAATTGGTTAACAGTAATCTATATTTGATAATCTATTAGGCCCACTATCCATTATCCCATTTGTCTTTTCTTATTGGTTAGAGATGGTTTTACTTCTGAATAGTAAAGTAAAATCAATGACTTTTTCTTAGCATATCCTTGCTGTAGTATTATGTTGGACTTTTTTTTCTCCACACACCCCACTATAACACTGATATTGTTATGCCTAAAGACAATTCTAAAAGGAAAACATTACATAAAAATGTTAGCGCCTCAAAATAAATTGCCAAAAGAGGATTCTTTTCCAACAAGCCCAACAAAAATGTATGCAAACTAAAAACTTTCCAAGGGGAAAACATAATATGACATGTAAATTTGGGTTAAATATTAAACTTAAAATAATAATTTTAGAAATTCAATAGCAAAAGTTTACTCTATATTGAAATGATATATATTTTGACACTCTAAAGTCATATAAATTATTTTGATGCCATTTCTCTTGGGAGATTCATATTGTAACAGGTAACAATGAAACAGATAATGTTTGAGCTATTTTGCAAAAGATATACTAGGGAGAAAAAAAAAACTTCAAAAATGTAATGCTATAGTTCAAAGCCCCTTCACAACAGAAGCATGGTTTTCAACAGGTTGTCTCACCTCAAGTTTTAGCATGACTTACATGGAAAATAACTCTGCTGGGATTATTCCCTGTACAGCTATTAAAACACACCACACACCGCTCTGCCAGCTATCTCTTCAGTCTGAATGTTGATTAATGACAAGAAACCTGCCATTACAGTGGATGAAGGAAGTGCATGAGGGAATTTGGTTAGGATATTTATTGAAGACATTTACACTGCTTTTAGGTCAGAGCTTGCAATGTGCAATCTATTGAAAAATAGCCAAGTTGGAAACAGGTCTTTCTTGTTTATGGACAAAGTCCTGCAGTTTCACTGATTCATAATAGAAGTACAGCCTCTTTATTCTGACAGCTTAAGGACAGACAAGAAAAATAAGACTGCCCTGCAAAGTCCTCCCTCATAAATGACCCCACATTCAGACTTTCTATCTACAGGTTCACAATTATGAGCCACAGCAAGTTTGTTATTTGGGGAAGCAAAAGTTTCCTTTGGGATAACAAACTGTATTTCAAAGAAGAGAAAGCTGATAATGCTCAGTAAAATATGCATGGCAAACCATTTTTTTCAGTAAAATTAATATTTTATAAAACCAAAGGAAAACTCCACATGGCATTTTCCAAAATGCACAGAACTGCTTTCATCTTCACACTGAAAATCAAAATATGATCTTCACTACACTTTCAAATACTTCTACAGAAATAGCTTCAGCGTATGGATTAGAATGCACAAGCTCTCTAGAGAAAATGAATGTTTTTACCATTTGCAGCCCACAAGCTCAGCTCATAATAAGAGACAACACACATTAATAGCTTTATCAAAAAAGGAGAAGGAACATTTAGAGATGCAAACCATCATTTTGAGGTTTTACAGGTACCATAATGATAGTTTTTCTTACCACTGAATATTCATGACACCTCATAAAACTAATGATAAACATAAAAATTGATGTGAGCGTTTGACTAATCTGCTCTTATTTGTTTGGAAGAGCTGTCGTAATTGCCTGGTTTGTAAATTAAACATCTGCTATGGGAATAAACAAAAACATAACTGAGCATATTCAAATAAATTGAATTCACTCTGCGTCCATAAATTTTATTATATGGTCTCATCAATTTTATTACACCTGAGCATGGCATTGCTGCTAAAGCAATGCATTCTTGGATGTTCTGTTTGTAAGATTGAATGTTTCTATTTTCTAGGAAAACACAGATCTTATTTTTTATCTGCTAGAGAGGAATGATCCAATAGCCATTCTCCAGTGATTGCAGTGACTTAGAGGAATGATCCAATAGCCATTCTCCAGTGATTGCAGTGACTCGTCATACCGGGGCTGACATGACTTGCAGTTCCACATACTCTCCCCTGGAAAGAACCAGAAGGTCCTCAAAATCATTTCTCTGCTGTAGGAACACATGTCAAACAAAATAGTAACCATTCCATTTGAGCAAAATGAATCTGCATGGTGTTAGAGTCAGTCTTATTATTTAAATTCTAAGCCATAACAATGAAACATACAACAGAACAGTGAATGACATAAAGGAACCCAGTGAAGGAAACTAAAGAGTGGAATTGGCAAAGTGTGGAAACAATAAATTTGATATTATGTATAACATTTATTCTAGTAATAATCCCTAGAAGTCGCAGATAAATCACCACTTGTATTAATCAGAGTTTTCTAAAGCAATAGTATTTATAGACTTAATCTCTCTCTTTTTATGTGTGTGCATGGGTGTGTGTGTGTTTGTGTGTGTGTGTTAGGTATTCCTTAGATATGAGATGCTCTCTTGTCTGTCTATCATCTATGTATCTCTGCATCTATCTAAGTACCTATGTACCTATGTATCTATATATCTATATACCTATCTATTTATCTATGTGTGTTATCAGATATGGTTATATAGCATATGAGATAGTAATAATATATACAGATATATATACATATATACACATACACATATTTATATACTCAAATATAAATATACATATATATACATACTCACATATGTTATAACATTTATACATGTATCACATACATATTTATATGCATATACAATTACATATAAATATATGGAAATAGATGTATTAATATCAAATATTATATATTTATACAAATATATGTTTTTTATATATTTATTGTATTACTTACAGACTTTTGTCCAGCTAATCCAAAACATGGCTGCCTATATAGAGAAGGTCCAGTAAATTTTTAGTTCATGATGTTTTAACTTGCCACCTGGATACTTAGGGAATCCTGAGAAGGGTGTATTCCAGTAAAGAAAAGGCCTTGCAGTAAAGGAATGACCTTGCTAGTGATGGCAGGAGTAAGCGGCAAAAGGAAAGAGCCTTCCTTTTCCCTTTTCCATATCCTTTA
This sequence comes from Mus minutoides, assembly GCA_902729485.2. Lineage (NCBI taxonomy): Eukaryota > Metazoa > Chordata > Mammalia > Rodentia > Muridae > Mus > Mus minutoides. The sequence continues at coordinate 227,554 of LR750796.1, read as the reverse complement.
TATAGGTTTCAAACAGAATGAGTTGCCCAGAATTGGGCGGGTCTTCCCACCACCAAAATTATGAATTGAAGGTATCTTTGGACTGAAGAGACCCAGATTATAATTAGATCTTCCTACTTCAGATGATTCAATTAAAGAAACATCACTCACAGGTATACTCAGCAATTTGTGGTTTTGGTAAATTCCAGATGTAGTCCTGTTAAAAAACAAAAATTGCCACTCCTTTATTTAAATGTTTTTTAGGGTATTGCTGACAAAAATTTAAAAAAAAAAATACAATCAATAAAGAATGAAAATAAATGATATTTTCTACTTGTAAATGCATTATTAGGACAGTGACCTCTGGGAGTAAACTGGCATCATGAAACATACAATAAACAATAGGAGAGCTGAAAAATCCTGATTTTATTCAGAAAACATGCTTTATATTTTCTGCGAAGTAAGAAAACGTATAGGTCACAATGACAGCTATGCTAGGTGACAATTTCACTTAGCTTTTACGTAAAGCAGTCACAAATATGCTGACAATTTTAAAAGAGAAACAAGTTTGTGTTTGTAATAATAAGGAACCCAGAACAATCCATTTCTTCTACTTATATCACAGGTGCTGATCTATAGGCTACCATTAGCCACTCATTTTTCCCTCCCTCTCCTAGATTCTCTGAAAATAACAGCCATTTCATGCTGGGTGAACTGGGTGGTCTGGAATCTGGAGATAGCTTTTGAGAGCTTGGGGAACTTTGAGTTTACTTTGGTTTATAACCAGCACCATCCAATAACCTAGTTCACAGAGCACTTCTCATTCCTGAGCTCCAAAGCACAGTGACAATTGCTCTTGAATGATGCAGGTAGTGTCAGGATTCAAAAGAAGCTTCTAGGGCAATGATTTAGAAACTAAGCCATTAACTCAGCTGGAACATAAGTATAAAATATATTTTTTTAATTCTCCAAGCATTGCTCAGTAGCAAAATCAAAGACAATATATGACCTTATGAGATATGCTGTCTTAGTAATTCAAAAGTTACTAGTGTTACTAAAATAAGAAATGCCAGCCCAAATTTTAGATGAAGTGTTAAACTTTGAAATATTAAACTGCTTAAAGTCCTCATCTGTAGGACATTCATCATCCAAACACTGGTACAAACCTCATTTACATTGATGCAATTACATACACATAAAAGTAGCTTACCGTCCATCATGTTACCAAAGGAAGAGTGGTTGACATTTACATTACAGGTTATCATCAAAAACCAAAATATCATTTGCCTTTATTGCACTAATCATCTCAAGAATCATCTCACCACAGCATACCAATTACATAATTTTGTGAACTAAAACATTAGCATGATAAGAGTTTACATGTACATTTCATGTATACTTTGAAAAAGTATAAGCATTATACATTTTTAAGCTGTTGCTATAGCTGCATTATATTTTTCCTTGAAGGAAAATATATTTACCAAATTTCTCTATATACATAGGTCACATTCACTACCCTATTCTGAGAGATTGAGTATATAAGACTTCTTTGTTATATATAAAATAAGGATGTATTGATTGTTCAGTAATTCTTTTCTGAGGATCTATTCTGGAAAAGATGTTATATCAATAATTGGTGATGATGCAGTAAAATGATGGCTAATATCCTTGCTATTATAGAATCTACCCTCATCTCAGAAATATCTGTATATAAAGATGGGTTCCCTTTAAATCATTATAATGCAGGCTGCTTTGAGAATTTGGCTTATTAAATTTTAGTTTGTATTTTAGTCATTCACAGTTTTATTGTTGTTTGTTTGTTTGGTTTGGTTTTGTTTTTTAAATCCAGATTCTTTTAGAAATCTGGGGCAAAGACCAGAAGTTCTGTAATTTCAATAAACTTTTGAGTAATTCCAGGAACAGGATTTAGTTTGCACATCACACTTGAAGAAAAGAGGAATGAATTAGTTAACATGAATGAAGTATTTTGTGTAGAAGTGGAAGGAAGCACAGAGACACTGCAGTGGTGAAACCATGTCACCGTTGAGAACAATATGTCATGATAGCCATACCGAATTCAAGGCAGAGGGTAAGGGAGTTAGAGCCAAGCAGGAAGGTTCTGGCATAAATGTTTGCTGAAGTTTGAGGAGGTGAAGCTTGCAGGCTGTAAACTCTGTTTCATGGAGGAGAAAATGCAATTAAGAGTCAGAGATTGAGACATGGTTTCAGAGGAATTTTTTAGAGTTCAGAGTTAGAGATTGATCAACAGTGTTCAACAAGTTGCCTAGCAATCCTAGAAGGTGACAAAGCCCAGTGGAGCACAAAGGAGAGAACAGTCAAATGATCATTTGTAGGCAGTCTGACTCCCCATCTGTCGTGATGAATGATAGAATAATACATGAATCTTCAGGAATCAGTACTTCAACACTTATCATTCTAGTCCAACCCCGCTTTAGCATTCTTCTGTCCCCACGAGTGCAAACAATGTCCTTGATTTATCTTTTGGAGAGGGTCTTTTCTCTACAAAGAATTCAATGCTGAATTAATACTATTCTTGTGAACATCAAGTGTGATAAAACATGTTCAGGGAATCATCATCCATGGAAACTGTCAGTACATGTTGACTATTATTACTTATTTTCTTATGTAAACCAAATATTCTTGATTATAAAGAAATTAAGATTTATTATAAGTTCCCTAATTAATTCTAGAAAAAGTACATTTATAATGTAGGTTTTTAAAAAATCAATTCCTCAGCCTCCCATTCAAAAGTATTTATTCAAATGTAGTTTTCAGATTTGAAATTGATCTTCATTATCTAAGTGGTTTTACAGTTTTTACTGTCAACACTAAATGTGTATTTTTTCAACTTTCATGAAGTAAATTGTCTAGGATAATATGTCCACAAATATCTTTCTTTTCTAATACTTTTCAATAATGTGAAGATAGCAATTTGACATATCTCTCCTCTCCCTTTCATTTTCAGAAGCTAAAAATTACGATAGTTTTCTTCCTTCCTTCCTTCCTTCCTTCCTTCCTTCCTTCCTTCCTTCCTTCCTTCCTTCCTTCTTCTCCTCCTCTTCTTCCTCCTCCTCTTCCTCCTCTTCCTCCTTCTCTTCCTTCTTCTTCTTCTCCTCTTCTTCCTCTTCCTTCTTCTTCTTCTTCTTCTTCTTCTTCTTCTTCTTCTTCTTCTTCTTCTTCTTCTTCTTCTTCTTCTTCTTCATCTTCCTCCTCCTCCTCCTCCTCCTCCTCCTCCTCCTCTCCTTCTTCCTCCTCCTCCTTCTTCTTCTATAACATCAACATTTGTATGTACCTGAATGCATGTGTGTGCACACATGTGATCATGCAAATGAGCTTATAAATCAGAGAAAGCATCAGCTCTCTGGAGGTGGAGTTACAAGAATTCAAGAGCCACCCAATGTGGGTACTAGAAATTGAAATGTGATCATCTGAAAAGCAGCAAATGTTCTTAACCACTGAGCCATCTCTCCAATCCAAGACCCTTTCCTAAAGCCAGTCATGATAGTGCATTCCCATAATCATAATACGTAGAATAGGGATATGAGGATCACCAGGAGCAAGGGCAGCAGGGATACACAATGAGAACATTTCTTTACAACAAAACAAAACAAAACAGAAACAAAAACAAAAACAAAAAATAATCAAAATCTTCTTTCCTCATCATCCTTGCTTATAAGGAGACATCAAGTGACTAAATATTTGACTAATGAATTACACAAGCAAATGCTATGTGAAAGTTTATAGTACATCCATCTGAGTTTTTCTTAGTTTCTCTTCATGCATCTTCCTACTTAAATGGAATGTTTATAAGAAGCCTACACTGAAGCAGGCATGTTAAAGAATATGAAAGTCATAGCAACAACAGGAAAGATGTTTTCACCACAAGCCACCATTCAGTCAAAGTCATATTTACCTTAATTTTTTCATGTGACTGAACAATCCATCTATATACTTGTTGTGGGAAATATTAAAAAAAAAAAAAAGCACCACCCTACACTAATTCCAGCTACTCTCTGCCCTAGTGGGCTGGCTGGCCATGCACAGGCAGGCTATGGCCCGCCTGTTCTTGTCTCCTGGAGATTCTCTGACTCAGCACTCCAAATCTCTCCACTCAGCTCATTAAGATTCCACTGGTAGGTCACTACCATACCAACCCATGCTTCAAAACTCCCATGGCCTTTGTGATGCACATCAGGCAAACCCACACTTTGCCTCTATACCTTTGTCTCTGCATGAAGGAAGACACCACACAAACTTAGTTCAGAAACAATGCTAACTCAATCTCTGGGTGCAACAACTAGAATCCTAATCTTATAAACTATATTAAATGTAAATCCCCCGGTGGCAAATCCTGGTGGATCCACCATTGAAAACAGGAGACGTTAGTAGCTACATCTTGTCCTCTCACTATCCTTGTCCTAAAGCTCCTATCTCTCTCTTGCCCATTCTCTTCTCCTATCCAGTCCTGAAGTCCTGCCTACTCACCCAGTGATTGGTTCCTTTATTCATTATGGGATGGTTCACAAGAAGTCACCTGAGGTCATAGCAGGTCATTCATAATAGCCAGAAACTGGAAAGAACCCAGATGTCCCTCAACAGAGGAATGGATACAAAAAATTTGGTATATTTACACAATGGAGTACTACTCAGTTATTAAAAACAATAAATATATGAAATTCCTAGGCAAATGGATGGATCTGGAGGCCATCATCCTGAATGAAGTAACCCATTCACAAAAGAACTCACATAACATGTACTCACTGATATGTGGATATTAGCCCAGAAACCTAGACTACCCAAGATACAATTTACTAAACACATGAAACTCAAGAAGGAAGATCAAAATGTGGACACGTCACCCCTTCCTAGAATTAAGAACAAAGCACACATTGAAAGAGTTACAGAGATCATGTGTGAAGCTGAATCCAANCACCAAACATAGACACTATAGCATATGCCAGCAAGATGGTGCTGAAAGGGCCCGGATATAGCTGTCTCGTGGGAGACTATACCAATGCCTGGCAAACATGGAGGTGGAAGCTCACAGTCAGCTATTAGATGGAACACAGGGTTCCCAAGGAAGGAGCTAGAGAAAGTACCCAAGGAGCTGAAGGGGTTTTCAACCATATAGGTGGAAGAATAACATGAACTAGTAACCCCTGAGCTCATGTCTCTAGCTACATATATAGAAGAGGATGGCCTAGTTGGCCATCAGTGGGAAGAGAGGCTCCTTGGTCATGCAGACTTTATATGCCCCAGTACAGAGGAACACCAGGGCCAAGATGTGGGAGCCGGTGGGTAGGGGAGCAGGGCCGGGAGAGGGGATGGTATAGGGAACTTTCTGGATAACACTTGAAATGTAAATGAAGAAAATATCTAATAAAAGTTGGAAAAAAAAAAAAAAAAAAAGAAGTCACCTGAGTAAGTACCTCATTCCTTGGTCCAGACAACCCCTCCTGGGAAAGGGAGATTAACATCAAAATACAAACAACACCAGGGCCATCCACAACATATACTTTCTAATCTGATGATTTGCCATTTTCATTTCTACCCTTTAGCCTTTTAATCCAGTTACTACATATACACACATATAAATATATAAATGTATACATATATCATATGTTTTTATCATACATATATATACATATACATATGTGTAGATATACACATATACATATGTATATGTATACACATATACATATACATATATACATATATACACACACACACATATATATGTGTGTGTGTGTGTGTGTAAGATTGTGGTCTTATTTAAATTATTTAACTATTTATAATAAAATTATTTAGACATTTTAAATAAATATTAAAAATATTTTTTAAATAATAAGAGTGTGTGTTCATCAAGGAAGTAACTGATAATTTAACACTTGTGAAGATAAACAAATAATATATCAAACATAAATTTTGGACATATTTAATTAATGACAAGATGTCTCATTTCAAGAAAAATACACTTATTTAAATTATTTTAAGTGCAAAGAACTATGGAAGGGAACATTTGAGAGTTTAATTGTCAGGGTGCTAAGGTTGGAATGTGTATATATATCACAGTCTCATGTGTTTAAGCTGGATTCCCAGTTGATAATGATGTTTCAGGAAAATGTGCAACCCTTAGAATCTGGGACAATAACAACAAAATTCTTAGATGAAATCTATGTTTTAATCAAGAGATTCAGGAAATCCTTACCAGCAATGAGTCCCTAAATAAATAAGTAAAATGTGGTCTTATTACCAGATGATGAATATGAGGATATTCTACATTAGTGAGTTTCATCACATGTCTCAATATATAAAACACTGCATAGTCATGACATAATTCAATGTTTGCATATTAAAATTACATGCTTTGGTTAAATATTTTCTTATAAGTATTAACATATTTTTTAAATAGCTTTTATTGAATTTATTTATGACAATTTCATGCGAGTACAAGTTGCCTTAAGTGCATCAAGGGAGTTATGCTCACCCCATAAAATCTCCTTCTTACTCGTGATTCCTCCTCTACAAGTCTTTTTCCCATATATATGTCCTTTGGTTTTGCTTGTAATTTTTTTACAGGCTTTTGCTTCTTGTTGTCCTTAGAAATTCATTTGTTTGTGAGTGTGTGGGAGGTGGGGGGTGGGAGAGTGGGGTGATGCGTGCATGGTTGTGTGTGTGTGTGTGTGTGTGTGTGTGTGTGTGTGTGTGTGTGTGTTTCAAATCAGCTGGGTATTTGTTTTTCAATTTAAAAACTCAGACTGCATGTAAACTAACTATGTATTTAACCGAGATACATGTGTTTGAAGAAGTGTTAATTATGGATATTTTTTAAAGATTTATTTATTATGTATACAGCATTCTGCTTGAATATATGACTGCAGGTCAGGAGAGGACACCAGATCTCATTATAGGTAGTTATGAACTACCATGTGGTTGCTGGGAATTGGACTCAGGACCTCTGGAAGATCAAACAGTGTTTTTAAGTTCTGAGCTATCTCTCCACCTCATGTCCTGAATATTTTTACAAGTGCTTATGCTTTACAGATTATAGTTGAATAAACTGGGAGAAATTTATATATATCATTTAAACCGGGAGAGCTTTCATAGAGAACACCTTTACAAACCACTAGACCCTGGGTAAAAATCACTACATATTTCAATTATGATTTTCATCTTCAATTTTGGTAATAGTGGCTGTTTTGAAACCCAGCAAGTTATCAGGATTGCGTGTGTGTCATCATGGGTCTGGAACTGTCCCTGTCCAGTTGATTCTACTTTTATTATTTCAATATCACCCATGATATGTAGATATTCATCATTTTATACATGTTAGATCTCTGTGTTTTGTGTGTGTTTTAGTCTTTTTTATTTTGATGGCTTGGTGGGTTGTATTGTTGTTTGTGTTGAGTTTTGAGAGAGAGAAAGAGAGAGAGAGAGAGAGAGAGAGAGAGAGAGAGAGAGAGAGAGAGAGGATATAGCTGGTTGGGTGAGAAAATGAAAAACATATGGGAGGAGCTGGGGATGGAAAAGAATATGACCAAAATACATCCTATAAAGACTTTAAAATAACAGCAAAAAACAACCAAGAAAAAGTAGAGTGTATAGGATTCACTGTTCTTCATGTTTGCAGAAAGATAATTGGGGTCTTTGGGTGTATTTTCTGTGGATAATAAGAAGCTACTACTATATGGATGCTAAATACCACTTAAATACATCTGAGGTATCAGTCCATGAATCAATGGAAACATATATTAAAACCTACCAAATCATATATGGGGTTATAAGAGTAAGATATCTTGGAACCTTGGCAAATAGAGAAAGTAATTAACCAAAACCAATGTGCTTTATTCTTCTTTCCATTATTTAAAAACAAGGTCAAAAGTCCAAATTTAAGATCTAAATTCAAGGCTTTGGAGAGAACTGAGAAATACAATATATAGATTTTCCCATCATAGACAGGGAAATCATTCAAAAGCCATTCCATAGCCCAAAACATAGATGTGACATCAACACTAAATTGATTCATTGGGTTGCATTTATATATTTGTACATCATAATTTTAAAAGCTAGGGGTTTGTGAAGTAGTGGCTCTGAGGAGAGGACATGGGAGGTGTTGGATGGAAGAAAGAAAAGGCAAAAGATATAGCAATGTATTTAAATTCCTATTGGTCAACATTCATTTTTTGTGCAAAGTAGTAACTCCCAATATAAGATGTGCTCATTAAATTCAAAATTAATATATGATTACAAAATTAATTGGTTCTTCTCCAGCACTGAAGCATGAATTATAGCATCAGCTATATCCTGTTTCAGCTGTATCCATGCACTAGATGTCCATAACACGGGGGTGGGGTGTGGGAGGGGCTGGTGGACCTAGGGAAAGTAGGGGAGGACAAGATGCCGACTGCCCCACCAGAGTTTCCCTATTCTCTGGTCAGTCAAGCGTGGGAAGGGTGCTACTGACCCTATCCACTCATCCCTGAGTGGGCATTCCTCTATCCCATTCTTCAGGGGGTGGTCAAGGGGCAACCCTGCCTGGGGACCCACCTGGAGCTACTTAGATAAAGCCACCAGGGTTGTGGGAGATAGGGAATAGGGGAAGAAGTTACCAACACTAACCAGAGTGAGCAGCAGAACTTGAAGGACAGACACTGTCTATGGTTTAAGAGCTTTATTATAGAAATGTAGGGGAAAGAGAGAAGGTAGAAGAGAGAGAGAGAGAGAGAGAGAGAGAGAGAGAGAGAGAGAGAGAGAGAGAGAGAGAGTCAGAGAAGACAAAGAGAAAGGGAAGAGGAGAGAGAAATGAGAAGACAAAGGAATAAGAGTAAGAGTGAGAGTAAGAGTAAGAGAATGAGGTGTGGGCTGAGCACCCCCTTTTATGGTTTTCACTGTTGCTAGGTAACTGGGGAGGAGTTTAGCCTGAAGGTCAGAAGCTTGGGCCATTGCTTATGTGACTACTGACCATGCTTCTTTTGTGGAGGCTGTTGTAGGTGGTACCTTAGGCAGGGGCTGGAGTTCCAGGAGCATGAGGGAAAGCCTACTGCATCATGTAGGTGAATTAGGACCACCAGGGTTCAGACCTCAGCTCGACTGGAGACCAGCCTGCAATTTCCCACAGGTGTCAACTCTAGTTGTTCTCTGAGATGTTCTTGAATGCCCATTATCCTATTTTTTTTTTTTTTTTTTGGTAGAAAAGATTCAAACAACAAATAAAAATGCATTGAGGGAGTCTTAAATTAAAAAGAAACATACTTAAAATTTAATGTCATTGGACAGTTTTTAAAAGTCAGTTTCTCCAGGCATGGTAGTGCATACCTTTAATCCCAGCACTTGGGAGGCAGAGGCAGGCAGATTTCTGAGTTTGAGGCCAGCCTGGTCCACAGAGTGAGTTCCAGGACAGCCAAGGCTACACAAAGAAACCCTGTCTCAAAAAAAAAAAAAAATTCAGTTTCAGTGTTCTGATGTCTGTACTAATGTTGGTCCTCTAAAAAGGGTGGCAGGAAGACTGTAAACAGATCTCAGGGATACTTGAGCTAGTGACTTTTGACACCTAACTCTAAACAGAGGTCTCACTCAGAAAAGACAGATTTTAAACTGAAAGAGATTCTGTTCTACATTAAGTTGTAGTAACACACAATGAGCAAAAAGCATTAACTCTGCTGTTAGTATGACCAGGAAAACTAAGTGAACGTCTAGTAACTCATCTAACCAAGCAAATGTAATATTTAATACAGTTTGATGCAAAGCTCAGATTAAGCCCTGAGTGAATGTGTATTGTTGACATAGTCACAGCCATATCAAGGATGCCAATGCCTGACAACCTGGAGAAGCACAAAGATTTTCCTTATTCTGGCTCAGAAAAATTGGCAAAGTATTTTCCTGGTTTGAGTATGAGTATTGAAAGGGTGTACAACACTTGTACCACAGCATCTTCCTAGATGTTTACAGACAGAGTCCACCCACCAAGAGTAGCTTAAATCCTCCTGTTTGTGCTCTATGCAATAGGCAAAAAGGAATCCCTGATTTTGAGGAACTTCAAATGAACAAGTACACATAGTGAACACCTAGTGTTCATGCTCAGTGACATTCTCTGAAAATATTTACAAGCAGTGGTTTCCACCAGACCTGGGCACAGTTTTCTGCAAGAGTGTGTGGACACAAGTTTGTTCTCTAGTAGTGTACGAAGGACAATTTTTTACTTAAAGGAAAGAAATTTATAACAACCTCAGCAAACTCATCTTCTGAACTATATTGGCATTTACTGTCAAGCCAAGGCAACATGATTTAGGATCTTTGTTTCTGGGAAGTATGCGAACATAAGGGTAATTTTCTCTTTCTATCTCTTTCTTAGATAGATAGCCTCATAATGAATGCTTTAATCATTAAGAAACCCATTTAAGGACTCTCAATGCTGCAGGCACCCTAGAACACCCAGGATCTTGAGGTCACTGGTGAGTGGAACACAACATCTGTTCCAAAAAATCCCTGAGGGTCTTGTGACAGCAGGAACAGGGACAAAAGAACCCCACACAACCAGAGGCTGGGGATTCCTTCTGGTGTCTCCAGCCCCACTCCATCTTGGGCATGAACTGGGCAGGTCCTGCACACCCAGGAACTGGGATAACTGAGACCAGTCTAAGCAGGAGAGCAGGTGGGTGGCAGAAGCAACACAGCTTCTTAAATAGGTTCCCTACAGGTCTTCATCCTCAGACAAGAGGCAAAGAGGAGACCCAGACCCCTGGGCACCTTCCTTGCTGGAAGAGAGTAGGCCTCCAGGGAAGGCTCTGATCCCAGGACTCAGGAGGTGGATCTGAGCTCCAAATTTCTGGTCACCTTTCCTGCAAGAGGAGAGCTTGCCTGCAGATAGTGCTCTGACTACTGGGACTCAGAAGAGAGTTGGACTCCCAGGAGTGTTGACAGAGGCTAAAGAATCACAGGAAAAAAAGGCTTCAGCTAGAGACAGATAGAACATCTAACACCAGAGATTACCAGAAGGCAAATGGCAAATGTAAGAACTTTACTAACAGAAAACAAGAACATTGGTCATCATCAGAACCCAGTATGCATACCACAGCAAGTCCTGGATACCCCAACACACCTGAAAAGCAAGACTCACATATAAAATCATATCTCATGCTGGTAGAGGATTATAAGAAGGGCATTAATAACTCACTTAAAGAAATACAGTAGAGCACTGCTAAAAAGGTAGAAGTCTTTAAAGAATTACAGAAAAAGAATGCTAAACAGGTAGAAGTCCTTAAAGAGGACACATAAAAAGCACTTAAAGAATTAGAGGAAAACACAATCACATAGATGACGGGAATGAACAAAACCATCCAAAATCTAAAAATGGAAGTAGAAAGAACAAAAAAAACCCAAAGGGAGACAACTCTGGGGATAGAAATCCTAGGAGTGAAATCAGAAACAATAGATGCAAGCATCAGCAACAGAATACAAGACATGGAAGAGAGAATCTCAGTGTAGAAGTTTCCATAGAAAACATGGACATAACAATCAGAGAAAATGCAAAAGGCAAAAAGATCCTAACTCAAAAGATCCAGGAAATACAGAACACAATGAGAAGACAAAACCTAAGGATAATAGGTGTAATTGAGAATGAAGATTTTCAACTTAAAGGGCCAGTAAATATCTTCAACAAAATTATAGAAGAAAACTTGCCTAACCTAAAGAGATGCCCATGAACATACAAGACGCCTACAAAAGTCCAAATAGAATGGACCAGAAAAGAAATTCCTCCTGACACATTATAATCAGAACAACAAACATATGAAATAAAGACAGAATATTAAAAACAGTAAGGGAAAAATGTCAAGTAACATATAAAGGGAGACCTATTAGAATTACACCAGACTTCTCACCAGAGACTATGAAAGCCAGAAAATTCTAGACAGATGTTATACAGACACTAAGAGAACACAAATAGCAGCCCAGGATACTATAACCTGCAAAACTCTCAATTACCATAGATGGAGAATCCAAGGTATTCTATGACAAAACCTAATTCACATAATATCTTTCTACAAATCCAGCCCTTCAAAGGATAATAAAGGGAAAACTCCAACACAAGGACAGAAACTATTCCCTAGAAAAAGGAAGAAAGTAATCCTTCAACAAACTTAAAAGAAGACAGCCTTAGAACAGAACCCCAAATTTAACAACAAAAATAACAGGAAGCAACAATTAGTTTTCCTTAATATCTTTTAATATCAATGGACTCAATTCCCCAATAAAAAGACATAGACTAACAGACTAGATAAGTAAAGAGGATCCAACATTTTGCTTCATAAAAGAAACCCACCTCAGGGACAAAGACAGACACTACCTCAGAGTAAAAGGTTGAAAAACAATTTTTCAAGCAAATGGTCCAAAGAAACAGGCTGGAGTAGCCATTCTAATATTGAAGAAATTCGACTTCCAATCCAAAGTTATCAAAAAAGACAAGGAGGGGCACTTCATACTCATCAAAGGTAAAATCTTCCAAGATGAGCTCTCAATTATGAATATCTATGCTCCAAATGCAAGGGCATCCACATTCGTTAAGGAAACTTTAGTAAAGCTCAAAGCACACATTGTACCTCACACAATAAAAGTAGGAGAGTTCAACACCCCACTCTCTTCAATGGAGAGATCCTGAAAACAGAAACTAAACAGAGACACATTGAAACTAACAGAAGTTACAAGACAAATGGATTTAGCAGATATCTACAAAGTATTTTATCCTAAAACAAAAAGATATACCTTCTTCTCAGCACCTCATAGTACTTTCTCCAATACTGACCATATAATTAGTCATTAAACAGGCCTCAACAGATAGAAAAATATTGAAATTATCCCATGTATCCTATTAGGTCACCACAGACTAAAGCTGTTCTTCAATGACAACATAAATAATATAAAGCCAATATTAACTTGGAAGCTGAACAACACACTACTCAATGATAACTTAGTCAAAGAAGAAATAAAGAAAGAGATTAAACAATTTTTACAGTTTAATGAAAATGAAGCCACAACATATCCAAACTTATTGCAACAATGAAAGCGTTCCTAAGAGTAATACTTACACCTCTGAGTGCCCCCAAATAGAAACTAGAGAGAGCATACACTAGCAGCCTGACAAAACCCCTAAAAGCTCTAGAACAAAAGGAAGCAAATCCACCCAAGAGGAGTAGAATGCAGGAAATAATCAAACTTAGGGCTGAAATCAACCAAGTGTAAACAAAAAGAAATATTCAAATAATCAACCAAACCAGGAGCTGGTTCTTTGAGAAAATGAACAAGATAGATAAGCCCTTAGCCAGACTAACTAGAGGGCACAGGGTCAGTATCCTAATTAATATAATCAGAAATGAAAAAGGAGACATAACAACAGAACCATAGGATATCCAAAACATCATCAGATCCTACTACAAAAGGCTATACTCAACAAAACTGGAAAACCTGGATGAAATGAACAATTTCCTAGGCAGATACCAGGGACCAAAGTTAAGTCAGTATCAGATTAATGATCAAAAAAGTCCCATTTCCCCTAAATAAATAGCAGCATTCATTAATAGTCTCCCAACCAAAAAAAAAAAAAAAAAAAAAAAAAAAAAAAAAAAAAAAAAAAAAAAAAAAAAAAAAAAAAAAAAAAAAAAAAAAAAAAAAAAAAAAAAAAAAAAAAAAAAAAAAAAAAAAAAAGCCCAAAATGAGATGGGTTTAGTGCACAGTTATATCGGACCTTCAATGAAGACCTAATCCCAATTCGCCTCAAACTATTCCACAAAATAGAAACAAATGGTACTCTACTGAATTCATTCTATGAAGCCACAATTACTCTGATACCTAAACCACATAAAGACCCAACAAATAAAGAATACTTCAGACCAATTTCCCTTATGAATATCGATGCAAAAATACTCAAGAAAATTGTTTCAAACTGATTCCAAGAATAAATCAAAACGGCCATCTATCATGATAAAGTAGGCTTCATCACAGGGATGCAAGGATGGTTTAATATATGGAAATCCAACAACATAATCCACTAAATATACAAACTCAAAGACAAAAACCACATGATCATCCTGTTAGATGCTAAAAAAGCTTTTGATGAAATCTGAAACCCCTTCATGATAAAAGTCTTGGAAAGAACGGGAATTCAAGGTCCATAACTAAACATAATAAAAGCAATATAGAACAAACCAGTAGCAAACATCAAACTAAATGGAGAGAAAATTGTAGCAATCCCAATAAAATCAGGGAGTAGACAAGGCTGTCCACTTTAACCCTATCTATTCAATATAGTACTTGACGTCCTAACCAGAGCAATTCGACAACAAAAGGAGATCAAGGGGATACAAATTAGAAAGGAAGAAGTCAAAATATCACTATTTGTAGATGATATGGTAGTATATATAAGTGACCCTAAAAATTCCACCAGACAACTCCTAAACCTGATAAACAGCTTCAGTTCAGTAGCTGGATATAAAATTGACTCAAACAAATCAGCATGTTTATCCTTTCTCTAAACAAAGGATAAACAGGCTCATAAAAAAATTAGGGAAAGAACGCCCTTCACAAGAGTCGCAAATAATATAAAATAGCTTGTTGTGACTCCAACTGAGGAAGTGAAAGATCTGTATGATAAGAGCTTCAAGTGTCTGAAGAAAGAAATCTAAGAAGTTCTCAGAAGATGCAAAGCTCTCCATGCTCATGGATTGGCAGGATTAATATAGTAAAAATGGCTATCTTGCTAGAAGCAATTTACAGATTCAATGCAATCCCCATCAAAATTCCAACTCAATTCTTCACTGAGTTAGAAAGGGCAATTTTCAAATTCATCTGGTATAAAAAAAAACCTGGGATAGCAAAAACTCTTCTCAACAATTAAAGAACAATTAAAGGCTTCAGGGAATCACCATGCCTGACTTCAAGTTGTACTACAAAGCAATTTTGGTAAAAACTGCATGGTGCTGGTACAGTGACAGATGGGTAGATCAATGGAATAGAAATGAAGACCCAGAAATGAACCACACACATATGGTCACTTGATCTTTGACAAGGGAGCTAAAACCATCCAGTGGAAAAAAGACATTTTCAACAAATGGTGCTAGCTTAGCTGGTGGTTTTCATGTAGAAGAATTTGAATTGATCCATTCTTATCTCCTCGTACAAAGCTCAAGTCTAAGTGGATCAAGAAACTCCACATAAATCCAGAGAAACTGAAAGTTAAAGAGGAGAAAGTGGGGAAAAGCCTGGAAGATATGGTCAAAGGGGAAAAAAATTCTGAACAGAACACAAAGGCTTGTGCTCTAAGATTGAGAATCAACAAATGAGATCTCATAAAATAGCAAAGCTTCTGTAAGGCAAAAGACACCATCAATAAGACAAAAAGACCACCAACAGATTGGGAAAGGATTTTTCCCAATCCTAAATTTGATAGGAGAATATTATCCAATATATACAAAGAACTCAAGGAGCTGGAAACCAGAAAAATCAAATAATCCCATTACAAATGAGGGACAGAGTTAAGCAAAGAACTCTCAACTGAAGAATACCAAATGGCTGAGAAGCACCTGAAAAAATGTTCAATGTCCTTAATCATCAGGGAAATGCAAATCAAAACAACCCTGAGATTCCACCTCACACCAGTCAGATTGGCTAAGATCAAAAACTCAGGTGACAGCAGATGCTGGAGAGGATGTGGTGAAAGAGGAACACTCCTCCATTCCTGGTGGGATTGCAAGCTTTTATAACAACTCTGGAAATCAATCTGGCAGTTCCTCAGAAAATTGGACATTGTACTACCTGAGGATCCAGCAATACCTCTCCTGGGCATATATCCAGAAGATGTTCCAACTTGTAATTAGAACACATGTTCCACTATGTTCATAGCAGCCTTATTTATAAAAGCCAGAACCTGGAAAGAACCCAGATGTCCCTCAACAGAAGAATGGATACAGAAAATGTGGTACATTTTCACTATGGAATACTACTCAGCTATTAAAAGAAATGAATTTATGAAATTCTTAGGCAAATAGATGAATCGTGAGGATATCATTCTGAGTAAGGTAACCCAATTCCAAAAGTACTCAGATGATAAGTATTCACTGATAACTTGATATTGGCCCAGAAACTTAGAATACCCAAGATACAATTTGCAAAATACATGAAACTCAAAAAGGAAGACCAAAGTGTGAATACTTCATTCCTTCTTAGAATGGGGAACAAAATACCCATGGGAGTAGTTACAGAGTCAATGTTTGGAGCTGAGACAGAATGAAGGACCATCCATATATTGCCCCACCTAGG
Organism: Mus minutoides; assembly: GCA_902729485.2. NCBI lineage: Eukaryota > Metazoa > Chordata > Mammalia > Rodentia > Muridae > Mus > Mus minutoides. The sequence goes on along the minus strand of LR750796.1, from coordinate 211,246 downwards.
GATCCATCCCATAATTACCCACCAAACACAGACACTATATCATATGCCAGCACAATTTTGCTGAAAGGACCCTGATATGGCTGTCTCTTGTGAGGCTATGCCAGTGCCTGGTAAATACAGAAGTTAATGCTCACAGTCATGTATTGGATGGAACACAGGGCCCCCAATGGAGGAAGTAGAGAAAGTACCCAAAGAAGGTGAAGGGGTGTGAACCCCTATAGGAGGAACAGCAAAATGAACTAACCAGTACCCCAAGAGCTCGTGTCTCTACCTGCATTTGTAGCAGAAGATGACCTAATCGGCCATCATTGAGAAGAAAGGCCCTTGGTCTTGCAAAGATTATATGCCCCAGTATAGTGGAATGCCATGGCCAGGAAGCAGGAGTGGGTTGGTTAGGGAGCAGGGCACGGGGAGGATATAGGGGACTTTCAGGATAGCATTTGAAATGTAATTGAAGAAAATATCTAATAAAAATTTTTTTATATAAAAAAAAAGAAACCCACTTAAGTCTTTTACTTGGACTTTTCTGAATGTATTCATGGTTCTATATCAAAGTCATTGGCAAAGTAAATATAGAAAATATCCCTTAAATATTTTGTACATGCCAGTTGGAAGCTAAGATTTATGAAAATTCAAAGAAGTTTCTTTTCCATGACAGGAAGTAAGACATTACTTAGGATTGTGCTTTTTTATTTAGAATCTGATATATGAATAATATGAAGTGTCTTAAACCCAAACGCCTTTTAAGCTAAAATAAAAGCAAAGAAAAGATAAACCAAAGGTGAATTTTATGCTGAGAGCCTCCATAAGGTAAAATTCTTTTTTTAAAAAATGACTTTGGATGAAATTGCTTTGAGAAAATAAGAATTTTTATTCTAACAGCAGGTCCTCAAGGTATGTCAATCATACCGTCTTTATTTTCTGTCATTATGGTTACCTTCAGAATTTTTAAGTACAGTTTTCTATAGCAGTGCCACCATTGCTATTGCCCTATTGCCTCTACTTCCTGTCTTACACTGTCTGTTTACCCTGCTCATCCACCTTTAGGACCCCTAACAATATATATATATATATATGTGTGTGTGTGTGTGTGTGTGTGTGTGTGTGTGTGTGTGTGTGTATGTATTCCACAAGCATGCATGGTACCTATTTTAAAAGAGAGTGTCAGATCCTTTGGGACTGGAGTTATAGATGGCTCTGAGCTGTCATTTGGGTACTGAGAATGGAACCTAGTTCTTCTACAAGTGCAACAAGTGATCTTAGCCTCTGCTCTAACTCTCCAGCACTAGATATCTTATTTAAGGGATGGAGAAAATTAATTGATGAGCTAGTGTTTCTCTTTTCTTGGATTACACTTACTTTGCGTCAGGTATTTAAAATATTGTCTGAACTTTATCATGTATTAAGTGTGCTAGGAATTAATCTTCTCAGTAACAAAATGAGGAAAAAAAAGATATATTTAACAGAAACGATAACAATAAATCTAAGTGCATATTTCTGCAATTGTTGGTAAAAACAAATTCAGTAGTAGAGTAAATGTTTCAAAATACAAAGGCTGATGGAAGGACCTATCTTATAAAACTGAGAGATGCAGGGAAGTGCAAATATAGTTCAGTGCTTACAATTGCACACTGCTCTTGTTGAGGACCAGAGATGGATACCCAGCTCACAACAGGTGGTTCACAAGTACCTGTCACTCTGACTTTATGGGGAATCTGATACCTCTGGCCTCTTACAGTACTGACTTCTGTGAACATAGTGCCACCCAGGCACAAAATTAAAATATAACTTAAAACATTAAAATGTTCATACTTTTAAGTGAGGCAATATGAACCAGCAGGGTAATGATGTAGTGATATGTCACAGACAGTGGTTATATGTAGGTTTTGTGTGTGTGTGTGTGTGTGTGTATGTGTGCGTGTTTATGTGTGTGTGTAGTGAAATTACAGAGATCATGGTTTATTATAAACTGTGAATGTAAGGCTGAAGTGATAGATGGCTGAGTTATTAGTAATATTCTTGAGTTCAGGTCACAGCTATATGGGTTACATCACAACCAACTGAAACTCCAGATCCAGGGAGTCCAGGGCCCTCTGTTGGCCTTTGTATGCACAGTCAAAAAAATAGAACATATGCACATAAATAAGTATAAAAGAAAATATTTAAAACTAGAAGCAGTTTATTATTATAAAATTCAGAATTGCATTCCAAGTGAACTTTTATTTTTCTAATTCCACATGAGGGCAACAAAATTAATTGAATTTTGAGAACTATCTTTTTCCATAGAAATGCAAGGTATGAAAATGTAGAACTCAGAAAGTCCACTCTATAAGGGAGTTTTACTTAAAAAGGTATAGCTGTGTGAAGTTCCACACTATAGTGTGTAGGACTGAACAGGAAATTAACTTACCTTTTAAAAACACATTTGAGTTTTATGGATATCTATATTTCATTGACTATAAATTATATTCTAAGTCAGGTATTTCTTATGGTGATATTATTAAATGCAAGGAAACAATACAGTAGAGGCATAATGCCTTATCTCGAACAAAGAAGATGGAGAAAATAGTAAGAGCTGTTGTGCAGGGAGGGAAGAAGCAGGAAGAGTTATTCGAAAGATGGTAGAGACCTTAGGGACAATTAAGAAAGTGTTGCCTGGAATACAAAGTGTGTCCTGAGAATGGACAGGAAGAGACACAGACCCTAGGATCCAACCACATATGTAGCAGACAATGGAATTGTCTGGCATCAATAGGAGGAGACGCCCTTGGTCCTATGAAGGCTCAATTCACCAGTGTAGGGGGATGCCAGGGCTGTGATGTGGGAGTGGGTGGGTGGGAGGGGGAGCATTTTCATAGAAGTAGAGGGAGGGGGTATGACAGAGGGGGTTTCAGAAGAGAAATTTGGAAAAGGAATAACATTTGAAATGTAAATACATAAAATATCCAATTGAAAAAAAAAAAAAAAAGAAAAAGAAATGAAGAGCGACACAGTCTGTTTAAAAAGCCTTTCAGGGGTTATCACGCCAAAAATGAAGACTATATAAAATAATTTAAGGGTTAGATATTTAAAAGAAAATCAAATTACGCTATGGAAAAAGAGTAAAAGTAATATGAAAGAGAATTTTCTGGCTCTGGCATCTGCTGTGTCATTGCAAATCTCCTACAGTTATTACAAAACCATATCTAACACACGAAGAAACAGACCACCACTATGAACTATTGCTATTTTCTATGTGATCTTGCCATATGGCTTTTGTAGATGAGAGGTGTGTTACTGCTAATATGTTCAAAAGAAGTATTTATATTTTCATTTTTCATAGAATAGGGGTTATTAGGTTGGTGTGGCCATCTTCAGAAACATGTTTGCTTTATTTATTTTTATTGTTTTGAGATTATGGTACTTATTATTATTATATTATTATTATACTTATTACTTCATACTTCTTTTTCCTCCCTTCAAAAGCTCTGTATCCACTTCCCACTCTCCTCAAATCATGTCTTTCTTCGTTGTTATTGAATGTATATTTGTATTTGTCTGTATATACATGCTCTTGTTTATAAACCCTCTTTTTTTTTTTTTAAACAGCAAGAGGATTTTTATTTCAAGAGCACTCTCGGGCCCACATTTTGTGGCACCCCGAGTAGCTGAGTAAGGGGGTATTTAAAGGAAGAAACCACAACTCAAGGGGGTAGGGAGGGCATTGTTGAAAAATACCAAAAATACCAGTTAAGAGACAGGAGGAAGAGGAAAGTCAACAGTTTTCTATGAGCTTCTAACAATAGCACATTTGCATAGTGGATTCCAGCAATGGTCAGTGTGGGTCAGGGTGACTTTCTTTGAATGAAGATTCTCTGAAACCAGGAAGTGGGTGGGTGGAGGAATTTCTCTATCTGTTTTATGATTAGCATACCTTAGAGCATTGAGTCACAAAGGTCACATTCTCAACCCTGGGCCTAAAGGCCTAGTTTTTATGTTTCACTTTTTCTTTTCTTTTTTTTTTTTTTTTTCATTTTTTAATAGATATTTTCTTAATTTACATTTCAAATGCTATCCTGAAAGTCCCCTATACCCTCCTCCAACCCTGCTCCCCTACCCACTCACTCCCACTTTTTGGCCCTGGCATTCCCCTGTATTGAGGCATATAAAGTTTGCAAGAACAAGGAGCCTCTCTTCCCAATGAGGGCTGACAAGGCCATCTTCTGCTACATATGCAGCTAGAGACACGAGCTCTGGGGGTACTGATTAGTTCATATTGTTGTTCCACCTGTAGGGTTGCAGACCCCTTCAGCTCCTTGGGTACTTTCTTTAGCTTCTCCATTGGGTGGGGGGGGGTCCTGTGTTCCATCCTATAGATGACTGTGAGCATCCACTTTTGTATTTGCCAGGCACTGGCATAGCCTCACTGGAGACATCTATATCAGCGTCCCTTCAGCAAACTCTTGCTGGCATATGCAATAATGTCTGGGTTTGGTGACTGATTATGGGATGGATCCCCAGGTAGGGTAGTCTATGGATAGTCCATCCTTTTGTCTTAGCTCCAAACTTTGTCTCTGTAACTCCTTTCATGGGTATTTTGTTCCCTATTCTAAGGAGGAATGGAGTATCCACATGCTGGTCTTCCTTCTTCTTGTGTTTACTTTTTCATTCCCCACTTCTACTTGTTAGTAGTTCTAATCTTAGAACTAGACACTATCTTCTCCCTGATGCACTTGATCCTTTAGGGCATGGTACTGTTGTCTCAAAACTAAAAGCTTCACTGTACTAAGTCTTGATCTTTAACAAACATGGACCTATAATTAAAAGAAGCAGCAAAATCAAAAGGGGTCCCATAAGTGTAGAAAGTAGGGTGGTCAAGAGTACAAGATAAGGGCTTTTCCACCGAGTCTAAAGGTTTTCTGTGTGATGGCATCAAATATAGAACAAATCTATAACTTGGAAGAGATGTGTGGCTTGCAGGTCTCCTTCTCTTGAGTAGGCCTTCTGGATCTGCTTCCATGCTTGCTGTCTCACACACTTGAGCTCCTTGAGCCTAGTGAAGAAAGGCTAGGAACGCAGCATGTCAGCACTATGTACAGAGGCTATTTTTACCAGTGGAGGGGGTCCCCATAGAGTAATTCATAGGTGGTTAGTCCAAACTGTCCAGGGGTGTTCTTTACCCTGAAGAGCACAAAGGGTAGGAAAGCTATCTAACATTTATACTGACAGCAGGTATGCTTTTGCCACTGCACGGAGCAATATGCAGACAAATAGGGTTGTTGACATCTGCAGGGAAAGACATAAAAAATACAAATGAAATTTTGAGGCTCCCTGAGGCCATACATTTGCCAAAAAGGTGGCCATTATACATTGTTCAGGACACCAGAAAACTCGAGATGCTGTGCCTAAAGGGAATCAGATGGCAGATCTAACTGCCAAACAGGTGACCCAAGGAGTAATGATCCTGACAGTCAAATAGCCTAAAGATTATTATGATGTCAGAGAGACTAGCTTTAGTTACACTCCTGAGGACTATCAAGTTATAGACAAATTAGGACTGGTAAAGAAAACCCTGTATGGGTTAGTAGAAACAGGAAAAAAAACCCACCACCACCACAACAACAACAAAAACAAGACTAGTCCTCCACAAGAAAAAAGACACTAGTATGTTACCAACTTACATTACTTGACCCACTTGGGGGCCAAGAATTTAAAAGGTGTGGTTAGGTCCTCCAACTACTATGTTATAGGACCCTCTGACATGGCAGAAGAAATAGTCAAAAACTGCAAGGCCTGTGCTAATGCAGGACACTCCATGTATACTCCTGGGAAGAGGCTCAGGGGCGACTGGCCTGGAGCCTATTGGGAGGTAGATTTTACAAAATCTAAGCCAGCTAGATATGGCAACAAGTACTTACTAGTTTTTATAGTTACCTTTTCAAGCTGGGTAGAAGCTTTTCCTACCAAGACTGAGAAGGCCAATGTGGTAGCCAAGAAGATTCTAGAAAAAATCTTCCTGAGGTCTGGGATACCCAAGGTAACCTTTGTTGCCCAGGTAAGTCAGGGACTGGCCAAAATAATGAAGATTGATTGGAAGTTACTTTGTGTATACAGGCCCCAAAGTTCAGGACAGGTAGAGAGGATAAATAAAACCATTAAAGAGACCCTTACCAAATTGACAGCTGAGACTGGCATTAATTGTTATAAACCCTCTTGTTCTTTGTTGTATGTATATTGTCTGGGCTGACCATGTGGGACTGGGAAATCAATTGGTGTGCTCTTCCCTGGGAAGGACTACTTTTCTCACTCCTGTCTTTCCTCAGTTGCCAGTAGTTCTTTGTGTTGGGTTTCCCCTATCATGTTTTGCATGTTCATTGGTGTCCTTGCTCAGCTTATGTTTGAGCAGTCATGTTGTTAAGACTTTATGGGTGAATCTTCTGATGGTACTAGAAGGCACAATCCAACAACATATTCCCTGATATTTTGGGTTTTAACAAACTTTCTTTATTTTTTTTAAATCTTTCTGCCCACCCCACTTTTTCTGTGAGCAATTTGGACTTTATTTACATTTCACTGTGAACAGAGGGTGTTTCTTATATTACACTTTATCTTTTCAGTATTGGTCAAAAAACTGGAATGTGGGCTCTGACAGAACTCATGCAGACAGTAGCTAAAGGGACCCTAATGCCAAACTGGACCCTTGGCTCCATCTTCCTAGTGGATTTCCAATGGTGGAAACACATGAGATGCCATACAACCTTATTTGTGGCAATTTCATGTGCAAAGGTTTAATACCTAATTGAGGGGAAAAAAAATGTCCAATGTTATAGGAGTCTATAGATATAAGTTTTGTGGGCTTATTCTCTTTATTCACCTTACATGTATGACGCATGAATGCAATCATATGTAGCCTTTATATGGTCTATCAGAAGTTTGTCTCAAGTTTAAACAAGGTAGTATTAAGTATTAAACAATCTTAAACAATTCTAGGTGACAGACTAATTATGAAGGCATCCACCTTTAATCTGTCTTATTCTCCTACTCTTTCTCCTCATTCCTTTTACCTGGAATTATATTTCCAAAATAATATTGCATCACACAAATCTTTACTTTGTCCCTTTCTCTCTGAGAAAAAAGAGGTCCATTAACAGGCCCAAATTGGGATCCACCCCAAGGTCTGACACTATTACTGATGCTGTGGTGCGCTCACAGAAGCAGTCCTATCACTACTGCCCTCCAAAAGATCCAACAAGCAACTGAAAGAGTCAGATGCAGATATTTACACCCAAACAACTAAATGGACAGAAGCTGTTGACCCCTGTGGTTGAATTAGGGAAAGGTTGGAGAAAGCTGAAGAGGAATTTGACCCTTTATGAAAATGAGCACTCTCAACTAACTTGGGCTCTGAGTTGATGACACTAGCCACCAACCAGGTAATACATACCAGTTGATATGATCCCTCAACACATATGCAGCAGAGGGCTGCTGGGTTTGAACTCAGTCAAAAAAGATGCACCTAACCCTCAAGAGAGCTGAGGCCTCAGAGAGGAGGGAAGTTTGGTGATGTGGGGGTGGAGGGTTGGGACATCCTTTTGGAGAGGGATGCCAACAATGTGTTCTCTAAGAAGTGCAGTATTTCTGCTCTAAAGGAAAGTGCTTTGTTATGGGTTCACCATACAAATATCTTGCATTTCACATAGGCTTCTTTAATTTCTGTTTCCCCTTCTACTAAACTGAAAAAAGGAATATTAAGAAGAAAATTTTCTTATTTCCTGTAGACCCAACTATATCAATGCATCTGACATGAGTAATTTTGATTTTTAGAAAAATAAATTGGTACTGAAGAGTATTTGAACAAACAATAATTTTACAAATACCTGGAAAATATGAAAGGTATTAAGTGTATACTTTAGAAAATTTTCAATTTACCCAAGCATGATAAATAAAATACAAATTATACCTTGGATATTATAAGGTCACTGAAATCCTAGAACAAAAGGAAAATGTCGGTTTTCACTATTGTAATGAACAACCACAACGTGAGTGCTTATAGAACATTCATAGAACGCAGAGTTCAGGAAAAACGAATGGTATTTAAAGAGTTACAGGAGAAATGTTTTAAATTATAACCCTGCTACCATTTAATTGCCCTCTGCAGACAGATTATAAACATATCTGATAAAATGAGTCTAAGACAACCCATCACTTCTTGCTCTTCACTGATTTAACAACTGTTCTAAAAGTAGTTTTTAATCCTTAAGGGAAAGGATTTGAAGAGAAGCACAGATTGAGAAAAATGTTGTTAAACATTTACACACAGAAAGCTGTTTTACCTGTCAAATCTTATAAAATACAGATGAACAAAACAAACAGACAAGTCCTCAACACATATTACTATAAACCTCTAAGTTATGCTCATTGAAATAAGCTAAATACAGTTTGATCCAATATAGTTCAAAGACTTCTGCATTTTATCAGAAGTTATTTCTTGAATTAGGAGTAGACATCCTGTTTCTTAGAGAAATAACTACAGATAAATTTGAAAAGATAAGTACATTGAGATGATTAATTAATAACACTGACACTTCATTCCTGATGATGCCTGCAGCAGTGAGAATTCAAGAATATCTCCATGTCAATGTGCCAATTTTCATTAAAAAGCTATTATACCCCAGGGATTCTAAACTTTCACTCTTCCTCTTTTAGAGGAGACTATGAACAAATCTTAAAATCCATTGGCTGTAATTTTGGTGGATACTTTAAGGTATTACATATTGCTTTAGTACCCAAAAAATATTAGGCATGTAGAGAAAACACAAAATTACTTGGCTATAAATAATAAAATGACTCATTCCCAAGAGGATTGTTCAGGAACTTATTCAATATTGACAATATATATATATATATATATGAATTGATTCATTATAAAATATTTGGCATATACCAGTAATCAATTAGGTATTCAGAATTCTAGGATAGCCTTAAAATAACTAATAACTCAGTAAAAGTTAGGTTTAAATTATTGATGAACTTTTTGAAACTTTTAATAGCGCATTTGTCTGGCTAGGGGTGATCTGAAGTTATTATAAAGTGCCATAATACATCATTTTTATTAATTAGGATTTTGTGTTTTGAATATAGTAGCAATTACACAATCATAAGCATTTGCCAATATGCATCAAATTGGGCATTAAATAGCACTATTTTGTATTTAAAATAACAGCCAAACATAATAAAGCTTATACTTCAAAAGTTAATCATCATAGTAACAACTAGTCAACATGTAACAATTTAAATTTACCTGTGAACAAATTCTGATTTCTTCTAATTAGCAAAAATACAAAAGATTCCATGTTCTGGTTTCTACTGGAGTACAATTTTTGTTGTTGTTGATTTTATTTTTGTTTGTTTTCATCTTAAGGGAGGCAGCTATCAAGTAATACCTAGAAAAAAACAAGAAGGGGTCATTACAGTAGTATATTTTCTATGAATGGATCACCACAAATTTGGTATAAAGGTAGGCTTCAGGAAAGTAATACATGTAACTGAGAAAATAAGAGAGCAAGGATGCAGAAGCATCATAGAGCTGTGTTTAGGTCTATGTCATTACTATCAGAAAATACTGTACCAGGCTAAGTGGAAAGCTCTCATAATTACTCTCTGGGTTAATGTGATAACGTGATATTCAATTCTGAGCTAATTAGATACTGCAGGGTATTAACCTTTTTCTCTATCATTTTTTTGCAACTTAATATCTACTAGAATTTATACTTTCATAAATAGTTTATTTGGACCTTAGAAACAAATCAGTGATATTTTAGTGTAATGGAGTTGAAGTTTGTAGCCCATCATTTGATTCTGTTCACTACCATTTTTTGGGGGGGGAGAGGTATGTTGATATCTATTAATCAAACTATGCATAAAACCAGTAGGTTCTGGTGAGAAGAAAGAAAGAAAGAAAGAAAGAAAGAAAGAAAGAAAGAAAGAAAGAAAGAAAGAAAGAAAGAAAGAAATGCAGGCAAGACATCTGTTCCACACATTCTATGTAAGGAAAGTAGAGAAAGAAAACCAAATCACAGAGCACCAAAACAATTCAACTTATGTAAATTACCTAAATACTGATTCAAAGCACATGTCAAAGGTCAATACAAGCTAAGAACTTCATAGTTTATTGACACCAAAGTAAAATAAGACTTGTACTTGATTTTTGATATATTTAAAAATACCAGTGATCTATTTTGTTGCAATTTCTTCTTTCAGTTGTCCATGTACTATTACCAAAATACTGTATTTTTCTATAATACATGATTAAGATTTTCACCACAAGTTCCATTTTACAATATTGGTTACTTCTATTTATTTAAACTGAAAAAATAAGAAGGTTATAGTGCCCCAATGGCCAAAATAATAAGTGTAATACTACTAGCAATGATGATTATAATGATAATTATGATGATAATACCCAAAACATTTCTTTTCTTTCCTAAAGTCAATTTTAGATACAATATTGTATTCATGAGTGAAACAGATTATTGTCCATGAATTCTCTTTTTAATGGAAAATACTGTGCAAATGTATTCTGCGGTACCAAGATTATCAGTTAAGTACAAAACTATTTCTACGTTAAATATTTGAAACTATTATTTTTATTATTTCCCATGAGCCACACAAATGGAGACAAAAAAATAATTAAAAAGAATTCAAATGTTCTAACTAATGTTAGATTGAAGAGACTAGTTCACTGGGAAAGAAGGAGGAACGATAGTATGTTAGAAGCATAGAAGCTAAGGGTGGGTGTCCATAGGAGAAATACTGCTCCTCTATACCACCCTATGCTTTATTAGGAGTTATAGACCATCCTGGAATACATATCAGAAATTGTCTCAATAAGTAATAAGTAAAGAAATGAACAAGTAAATAAACATGTTATATTTGTAGGGAGTTGTAGTTTCATTGTTAAATGTACCTTGCTATGGTAAAATTCTACCAGAGAAATTATGGCTCATTGGATTTCTATACATAACTACATAACCGATGAAATAAACTGTAGGTTATTCCAATATCCACAAAGTGACTATTCTTCCTATAAGTGAATGAATATTTGTATGTAAAAATATTCCATAAAATTGTATTCTGAATATAATGACTAATTGAGACATGCTTGTCCTCCTACAGGGTTGCCCTCCTCCTCAATTTCTCCCACATTTTCCCTAATTCAACCACAGGGGTCAGCAGCTTCTGTCCATTGGTTGGGTGTAAATATCTGCATCTGACTCTTTTAGCTGCTTTTTGGGTCTTTCAGGGCAGTCTTGATAGGTCCGTTTTTTGAGCACTCCACAGCCTCAGTAACAATGTCAGGCTTTGGTGGCTCCCCTTGAGCTGGATCCCACTTTGGACCTGTCGCTGGACCTTCTTTTCCTCAGGATCCTCTCCATTTCCATCCCTGCAGTTCTTTCAGACAGGGGCAATTTTGGGTCAGAGTTTTGAATGTAAAATGACAGCCCCATCCCTCACTTCATGCTGTTTTTCTGCTGGAGATGGGCTTTATAAGTTTCCTCTCCCCACTGTCGGGCATTTCTTCTAAGGCCCCTCCCTCTGAGTTCTGGAAGTTTCTCACCTCCCAGGTCTCTCATACATTCTGAAGGGTCTCCACAACCTCCTCCCTCTGAGGTTGCCTGTTTTCATTCTTTCTGCTGGCGCTCAGGGCTTGAGTCCTTTTCCACCCAATAACAATTGAGACCCAGCAGTCTCAATTAACCTGGATCCCTGAGATCTCTCAAATACTAGACCACCAACCAGGCAGCATACACCAGATAATATGAGGCCCCAAACACATATACAGAGAAAGACTGCTGGGTCTGAGTTCAGTCAGAGAAGATGAGCCTAATCCTCAAGAAATTGGAGGTTCCATGGAGTTTAGAGGTCTGGTGGGGTGTTGGGGGGGGGGCACATCCTCGTGGAGACAAGGGAGCAGGGAGGAGGTATGGGATGTGGAGCAGTCAGAATGTGGCTCAGGAGTGGAATAAAATCTGTAGTGTAAATAAACAAACAAACGAATGAATGAAAGATTAAATAAAAGCAAAAGAAAAGAAAAATAGGAGTTGGGACATTTTGTGAGTTACCCAATAGTTTAAAATGCAACTCGGTGTGCATTCAATATAATTCCTTAGAAGAAGGAACCATTCATATTTACATTTACATTGGAAATACAGGAAACAATTTTCTACTTGAATAGTATATCATGTAGAGTGTGTGGTACAAATATAGATTATTATTTAAATAGTTTAGAATTTTAAAAATAAAATTAAAAAAGAATTTTAAAAAAGAAAATAATGAACTAATAATAAAATGTAATTATTCTGATGACATTCATAGCCGTATTCTACCAGGGCTTATATTTTGTCAGGCTGCTTGTCACTGTAGTTTTCACAGTGTTCATATATTAGTAATGTGGATCGCATATTTCAGGACCATCAAAGCTAGCCAGTAGGGATGAAGCTTCTAGGTCAGTACCAGCCATATTTCTCCATAGTCTATGAAACAAGTATGTGCTGTCTTCAGCAATAGGCTTTTACTATAAAATTCTGGAGTATGCCATGATCATTGGTAATATCTAGCAATGTTTGGGGTTCATAAGACATTACTAGCCAACATCAAAAGAGGTATCATGTACCCCACAATGTAACATGGGCAATTGTTAATTAGCATATGTTTTCTAGTTACACCTTGTTGTTCCATTATAGACTAACTCAATTGAAACTGTTTCTGTATGGGTATGCAGAGATCTGTTGCAGTAACTCTCCATCCCAAATAAGCCCCAATGATGAAAACATGACTCAATTAATATGAATACATGCTGTGTGCTTAGATTGGGCAGATCTATCACTGTACTACCATATTCTCCATCTATTAGACCCCTTAGAACTTGCAGTTTCTCCAGGACATGTGCTTCTGCTCCACTTTTCTTCTTCTTCCTCCTCTGTGTCCTCTCCCTCTTCCATTTTCTCCTTCTCTCTCAATCACCTTCCACTCCACCTTCCCTTTTATCTGCCCAATCATCAGCTCTCCTTTATTTTACAAATTAAGGTGGGAAGCAGGTTTACAGGAAATCACTTAAGTGCTGACTCATTTCTTCTTTGCAGCCACTCACAGGAGAACAAAATTAACATCAAATATAATTAGCCCCAGGGCTATCCACAACAGAGATTTTAGGGAATTTTTACAGTATTTGGTTTTCATATAACTTTTCAAAGTTATATGGTAATTATTTTAATATCAATGATTGACAACAAACAAAACATAAATGGTGAATATTTTAAACTTCTATTAAAATGCCCATAAAAAGAGTGAAGTATTTCTTCACTGCGGATGGTAGAGGGAACTATCATTAATTACGTTAGTCAGTATGTCTTTAAAAATTGTCTTATAGAATTTAACATTTGTAATATGTGGTCATCTGTGATGTTGGGATATTGAATGGAGAGGTACATTAGTTATCATTAGAAACATAAGGTTGTTTTGGATGCCATCCTGGTGAGAATATAGTGCCCTGTTTTTTCAGTAAGCAAGAATCTAATTGTTGTGAAAGCATAACATAGATGTGACTGGCTCCCATAGTAGATTGACTGGTTAACTTTAAATAAGATATATTACTCTGTATAATGGAGATGCCCTTTATTCAAATAGCTAGAAGCTGTTAAACCAAGGTTTTAGAGAGAACTTAGTTTCAATAGTACACTATTAACCATTTAGTGTTTATAGCCTGGTCTCCTATACTGCACACTTCAGACTTGCCTTTCTGATGTGTGAGTCAATCTTTAATAACTTCCTAGACTTAGATAACTATGACTGATGATAAACAGTCCATTCCCAAAGTAGGTAGGGACTGAGATGAATGAATGGATGAGTTGACAAATAAAGAATCATGAATGATATGAAATTCCTTTTTTTTTTTTCTATTCTAGAAGGATTCAAAGAAGAGAAGTATTGGTGAAAGAAAGAAGGGGGATAATAGACAAGCGAATGACAGCCAGTATCTAACATCCAAGTTTCAAAGATAGGAATAATTTTTGAAAATAGGAGGCTATATCTTTTCTCATATGTAGAACTCATAATGTTTTGTATAAATCATGAAATTAGAAATGGGACTCTGAGAGGAAGAAATGAAGTAAGATAAAGAGAACTCTGAAAAGTCAAAAGGTAGTGAATGATTAAGTGTGTAATAATCCTGGATGAGAATGTCATGGTGAAACCTATTATATTATACAATTGGCACACACTATAAAATATTAAAAAGAGAATGGTACTGAATACTATAAAAACAAAAAGCCGAAATGGAGGTAAATTTTCTTCTTTCACCCCCCCCCACCCCAGTAGTCAAATCAGGAATCTTTACTCTCTCGCAATCCACTCAAACTGGGGGCTCTTTTGAAAAAAAAAAAAAGTGTACTTGGTCCGATGACACCTCAATGTTAGAGCTCAGTAAGCAGGGTACAGTGATAAACACCATGGGATTGGAAACATGTGCAAAGGAACATAAAGAAGATTTGGGCCAGAGGTGAATAAACCTTGTAGAAGGACAAGGTAAAGGTAAATGTGTTTTGTGTATGTGTTTAGAACTATGCGAAAATCTAGAGAAGCAAAGGTAATACTCACAGGTGCTTTTAGACTTTGGACCCTGACTAGAGATAGTTTACACCTGAGACATGAGAGAATGGGTTTGAGAATAAGCAGTCCTCTCTGACTATCTGGGGATGATTAGGTGAAAGAGAAGGAAAATGAATGTAAGCTGTTTCAAAGCTCTCCTAGAGACAGGAGGAGGTTGGGAGACATCCTGGCCCCTCTCTGGCTCCTACTGGAGGAATGCTTGGTTCTGAGTCTCTTAGGTAGGATATCTGCGTCCCTTCAGGATGTCTAACTCTCTTTCTTCTCTGTCTATTGTCTATCCTTGGATCGCCACTCTGTCCATGTCCATCAAAACTGTTTTATGTGAAGTCTGTGTTTTCGTTTTGTGGTTTGATTGATTGTTTTTCTGTTTCATGTTCAAAAGAAAAAATGGTTAAAACTTTATCTGCTGGTTGTTCAGCCCTTAATTTAACTAGTTTCAAAAAAAAGAGAGAGAGAAAAAGAAAAAATAAATAAACAGTATCAATTGGTCTTTGGAGACCTACAACTGTAGTTAGGAGTCTAGCACAGCTGGAAAGCCCTACCAGGAGCTTCTCTGTAAAGCTGCTCCTTAAAGGGCCAGCAGCTTCTCAAGTTCTATGGTAAGGGAACTGATGGCTGTTTCTCCTACAAAAATCTCTATGCTTGTGGTTATTGGATACATCAGGTGACAATGTGTTTCTCTCTTAAAATTATAGCCAGAAAAATTAAGAATTTTGCGTGGTTTAAATAAGCAAATGTATGCAGCCACTTCATTTTTGCTTCTGAATTGTTTTAAAAGTATAAATATGTTTAACATGTCTTGGTTATAGATTATTGGCTTATAAGTTATTGATTATGATTTAAAAGTTGTAACATTGGTAACAGAAAATTGGCTTAAAACTGGTAACTCCAGGTTGGAGTAATTCAGAACTACAACATGTGGCATGAGCCAATCCATGGAAATAGGTCTCTAAAAATATAACTAAATTGGGTAATATTTTATGTAACTCTTATGCTAGAAACCAGAATTATAAAAGATAGGATTTAGAACAGTGTCTCTTTGAGGTATTGGAAGCTGCACCTTCTTGTGTTTGTGTGCAGGAACAGGCAGCCAAACTTTGTAGCATGGAGGTTATTGACTTGGTGTTTTTTGGAGAGACTGGATTGTTGGAAGTTGAGGTTTGCTTTCCAAAGTTCTGGCATGCTCTGTCTGGGTCGGTGTACTGGCTAGTTTTGTCAACTTGACACAGGCTGGAGTAATCACAAAGAGAGGAGCCTCCATGAGATCTAGCATTTTCTCAATTAGTGATCAAGGGGGAAAGGCCCCTTATGGGTGGGACCATTTCTGGGCTGGTAGTGTTGGATTCTATAAGAGAGCAGGCTAGGCTAGCCAGGGGAGGCAAGTAAAGAACATCCCTCCATGGCCTCTGCAACAGCTCCTGCTTCCTGATCTGCTTGAGTTCTTTATTCCTTTGCATCCTAATGATTGTAAAGGGTTTGCTTTTAGTCAGTTTGTAATTTTAAGGAGCCCATGAAGCAATATCACTGGAAAGTTTTGCCTCAAGGAATGGCTAATTGTTCTATATTATGTAAAATTTTGTCACTACTTCAATACAAGAGGATAGGACTTTGAATTTTCCAGTGTATATTATTGATTATATGGATATTTTACTAGATGATCCTTCTGAGGAGGTTTTACTGAAAACTTTTGCTCTTATAAATCACGCTTTAAAATCTTGGGAACTAGTTGTTGCTCCAGAAAAAAAAATCAGAGACAATATCATTTTCAATATTTGGAATATTAGTTATATCCTAAACAAATTGCAGCACAGAAAATACAAGTAAGAAAAGATAATTTACTTACTTATATTAATTGGTCATATTGAAATTACTTTTGTTTCTTCTACAGTATTCAATGTAAGTTGTATTGATTGTATATTGTGTAATTCTGTGAATGTATTGAAGCCTGGCATGATTGTTATGGTATTCTATTACTGAGTTTTTGTTTTATTGCCTGTGAATATTACAGGACCGTGGTATTCTGAAAAAACCTTGCAGGTGCTGGAAGAAGTGAGTCAGGCTTTAAGCAGAAACAAGAGGATAGTGGGCTTTATTATTGCTGGAATAACAGCTTTAGTTAAGTTAATAGCTAGCAACACTAATGCAATTGTTTTGACACAAGAAGTTTATACAGCTACTCTTTAAATAATTTAGCAAAAAATGTTACTAATGTCCTGAGTATTCAGGAGGATTTAGATAGGCATTTGGAATAACAGATTCACTCTCTTTATGATACTATTCAAATTATTAGGTAGAAGGTTCAGTGCTTAAGAGTAGGAAGCCATCTTGATTGTCATGCTAAATACCAATGGATCTGTGCTACTGCTAAAATTTACAATGATAGTCACTATAATTGGGAAAAGGTCCAAAGACACTTGAACGGTGTTTGACACATAGTGCCAAAACCTCTGTGGATATTTTAACTTTGAATAGTGAGATTATGAATTTAAAGAATGCTGTTCAGCTGAGCTTTGATGCTGTAGATACTGCTGGTAGAATTATTGATGGCTTGAAGTCAGTATTTCTATCCTGGTCAAGCTTCAAAAATGGCATATATGGCTTGATCATGCAGGCCCTTCTTGTCCTAGGAATACTCTTATTCCTGCCCATCATGTTAAAGCTTGCCTTTAACAACATCCACATGTTAGTGGCCCAAGTACATGGCTTGAAACTATGAATGAACCCCCAAACAGAGTTATTAATTTAACAGGATGGCAAGCCAAGGACAGGTAAAATTCTGCAGAAGGGCCTTGCCAGCCTAAGACAGAGGCATGTGCCAACAGGCCATGTTTCTTTATAACAATAACAGGCCATGTTTGTTTATAACAAATGCTAAAAGGCCATGTTTGTTCATGTAACGCAAACAAGCTGCGCGTGTTTTGAGGATGGGTAAGGAAGGCATTCTTGTCAGAACAACCTAAGACAGGCTCAGCCTTGTTTATTAAATTAAAAGGGAGGAAGATGTGGAAAGCCTTCTGGGGTACCGCTTGGCAGGACTCTGACATTGGCCAAGGACAAAGAAATGGACTTCAGATATTAGGGCATAATAATTAGGAAGTAAATTTTGGCAAGAATCTAACTTTAGACTGTAATAGGGAAGTAGGGTAAGGCAGGAATTTTAGCCTTAGGGTGGAACAGAAGAACTAGGCTTCAGGCAAGATTTGGGGCTTGGATGAGGAAGTGGGCTCAAGTATTTCAGTCGTGATGACAAGCCATTTTAAACAGCTGTCATGGGAGTAATCACGGGGCTTTGCTTACTGCTTTGTTAGTTCCTTATTGTACTGCTTGCCCAAAATACTTGCATGTAATTAAAATGGTATAAAAAGTGAATTGGAAAATAAAATTTGTCTTCAGTCTTAGAATTGACTGGAGTCACGCTACAGTGTTGTCTGTCTTTTTCTTTTTAATCATCACTCCTGCACTGGAGAACCTGTTGACTGACTAATTGGGCTTGGTCATAATTTGATGGTTTTTTTTTTTTTTTCTATTTTTAAAAAATTATCGATTCACTTTATATACCAATATCAGACTTCCCTCCTTCCAGTCCCCCTTTTTGAATCTCCTCTTCCCATTAACCCCTTCTCTTCTCCTCTGAGGAGGACATGCCCTCCTCCTTAAGAGCCACCCCCCTCCCCAGCCCTCCCTCCAGCCTTCCCTTCCCACACATCTCAGTCACTGCAGCATTAGGTACATTCTTAAGGCTCAACAAGGAGACCCAGTTAGGGGAAGGAGATCCACAGGAAAGCAATAAATTCAGGGACAGCCTGCACTCCGGTCATTGGGAGACCTGGCAAAGCTGCTGCTACATATGTGTAAGGGCCTAGGTCTAGCCTGTGATTACTCTCATGTTGGTTGTTCAGTCCATGAGAACCACCAAAGGTCTAAGTTAGTTTATTCTGTCTTCCTGTTGAGTCCCTATTCTCTTTGGGTGCCTCAATGCCTTCCTAGATTCTTCCATTGGACGTCCTGTGCTACATCTGTTTGGCTGTTAGTACCTCTGCATCTATATTGGGTGGTTCCTCTCAGAAGATAGTTATTTTAGGATTCTGTCTGTATGCATAACAGAGTGTCATTAATAGTGTCAGGGACTGGTGCTTGATCATAGGATGGGTCTCAGTTTGGATCATTGTTTGGCCACTCCCTCTGTCTCTGATCTATCTTTGTCCCTGTATATCTTGTAGGCAGGATATATTTTAGGTCTGAGTTTTTATAGATGGATTGCTGTCATTTTCCCTGCATTCAGAGTTCTGCCTGACTACAGGAAGTGGCCACTTCAGACTCCATATCCTCCAATGCTAGGAGTTTAAGCTAGAGTCACCACATAGCCATTCTAGAGCCTATCTGAGTTACAGGTCTCTGGCATGTCCTAGTGATGCCACCCACTCTCCCACTGCCAATTTCCATTCTCTCTCCCCTACTCTCCCTATATTTAATCCTCCAACCCATTCCCTTCCTTACTCCCCTCCTACCCAGTTACCTCCCTTCATCCACCTCTGATATATATTTTATTTCCTATTCTGAGGTAGATTCAGTCAGACCCCCTGGGGGCCACCTTGTTATTTGGCATCCTTGGGTCTGTGGATTGTATCATGATTATCCTGTACATGGCTAATATACAAACATGTTGTACCTTGAATCACTTTTGGGGCCTGTGTTACCTCAATAAGATGCTATTTTTCTCTATTCATCTATTTGCCTTCAAAGTTTGTGGTATCCTAGTTTGTAAGAGCTGAATTATATTTCATTGAGTAAAAATGAGTCATGTCTTATTTATCTATTCTTCAGTTAAAAGACATCTCCAGCTTCTGGTTGTTACAAATAAAGCTGCTATGAACACAGATGAGCATGTATACTTGTGGGATGGTGGAACATCTGTTAGATATAAGCCCAGGAACGGTATAGATGGGTCTTCAGGCAGAAAAATTCACAATTTTCTAAGAAACTGCCATTTGATTTCCAGTGTGGTTTTACAAGTTTAAACTCCCACCAGCAATCTAGAAATAGTTTCCTTATTCTATATGTTGTCCCTTGAGGTTTTGGTCGTATCTTTTCCTCATGGGTGTGAGGTAGAACTTCTGAGTTGTTTTTATTTGCATTTTCATAATAACTAAGCAAGTTGAACATTACTTTACATATTTCTTGGACATTAGAGATTTCTCTGTGTAGGGTTAGGGGTCTTGCCTTTGCTCCTCCATAGGGCTCAGACACTCAGGAAGGCAGGACATGAGAAGTTTTGACCACACTTACCCCACGCTGTCACTGGGTGGGTGCCATAGGGCAGCTCCAGGACATAGGCCTTGGGTGGAGAAGCACTGTTTGAGGTGTGGGACTGCTGAAGATGGCTCAGCAGTAAGGAGGCCAGTGTTGTCTTGGTTCTCAGGCTCTTGGGCAACCAGGCACTGATGGATACTGTGGAAAAGCTGAGAATGGAGTGGGGGCTCAAACGCTGGATCTAGCATGGGGCTGGGGGGAAAGGGGGAGCTCAGAATGGTTCCACAGGATAGAATCCTTCGTTTGAGAGCATTGGCAAGCTTGAACTTGCTTTTTCAGCCATGGCTGGGGCAGAGAGGCCTTTTACAGGAGATTAAAGGCAGCTTAATAGGCAAATGCCTTCTCCATGGCTCCCCATATCAGATCCAGGTGCAAAGATGCAGTCCATGGTTTTAAGGCATTCATTGTCATGGAGCAAAGTGGATTAAAACCTTACCTCATGTCTCCGGTGGGCCTAAATACCTTTGTCAAGGAGNCAGCCATGGCTGGGGCAGAGAGGCCTTTTACAGGAGATTAAAGGCAGCTTAATAGGCAAATGCCTTCTCCATGGCTCCCCATATCAGATCCAGGTGCAAAGATGCAGTCCATGGTTTTAAGGCATTCATTGTCATGGAGCAAAGTGGATTAAAACCTTACCTCATGTCTCCGGTGGGCCTAAATACCTTTGTCAAGGAGGAGTATCTGGAAAGGAGAGTTCATTGGCTAAGTCGTCCAGGTCTTCAGGCACCTCATTAAAATGGAGATCTGTCTTGAGGCTACATGACCTGTGGTCATATCCTGTATATGTGGAGGGGCTTGGGGTATTGCCCTTATGTGACTAATGGCCACAAATCTATGGATGGCTTTGGCCTAGTCCCAGAAGCAGGCAAAATGCCTACAGTTCCTCCAGGGAAACTGGGGTTTCTAGCTTAGCTGAACTGGGAACCAGGACACCTTTCACAGCTCACTGCCCCACAACTGTACTGTGAATTCTCTGTTTAGCACTGTGCCCATTTTTTAATTGGGTTATTTGAGTTGTTGGTGCATAATGTCTTGAGTTATTTATAAATTTTGAATATTAGCTCTCTCTCAGATTCAGGGTTGGTGAAGATGTTTTCCCTGTCTGTAGGCTGTCTTTTTTTTTTTTTTTTAATGATGGTGTCCTTTGACATGTAAACACTTTTCAGTTTCATGAAGTTCCATTTATTACATGTTTATCTTTATGCCTAAATCATTGGTATTCTGTTCAGGTTATACACGTACCATTTTTAAAATATGCTCTCCCTTTTATATTTTATAATTTTGGATTCTTTGTCAAAAATAGAGTTGATAGGTATGTAAGTTAATTTCTGGGTCCTCAATTCAATTCCATTGATTAAACTGTTTCTATACCAATACTATGCACTTTTTTATTACTATTACTCTGTAGTACAGCATGAAGTCAGGAACGATGATAACATCAGAAGTTCTTTTATGCTACAGGATTGTTTTGGCTGCCCTTAGTTTTTTTGATTGTTTGTCTGGTTTTGGTTATGCTTTGTTGTTGTTTTGTTTAGTTTTAGTTTTTCCATATGAAGTTGAAAATTGTTCTTTCAAGGTCTCTAAAGGATTGTGATATAATTTTGATAGGAATTGCATTGAATCTGTAGATTGCATTTGGTAAGATGGCCATTTTCACTATGTTGATCTTACTTATACATGAGAATGGAGATCTTTCCATTTTCCAATATCTTCAATTTTTCTTTGGAGACTTTTTAATGTTCTTGTCTTATAAGTATTTACTTGCTTGGTTAGAGTCACATGAAGATATTTTATATTATTTGTGGTTATTATGGAGGTCATTGCCTCCCGAATTTCTTTTTCAGATCATTTATTGCTTATATAAAGGAGGGCTACTGATTTCTTTCACTTAATTTTTTTTCCAGCTACTTTCCTGAAGGTTTTTATCAACTCTATTAGTTTTCTGGTAGAATTTTTGGGGTCATTTATGCATACCACCCTATCATCTGCAAATAGCAATATGTTGACTTTATATTTTCACTTTATATCCTACTGCTCTTCTTTAGTTGTCTTATTGCTCTAGCTATTTCATGTACTATATTGAAGAGATGTGGAAGAGAATAGAAAGTCTTTTAGCATCCCCGATTTTAATGGGATTGCTTTGTGTTTTATCTCCATTTAATTTGATTTTGCCTATTGCCTTTCTTATATTACCTTTATTGTGTTTAGGTATGTGCCTTGTATCCCTGATCTCTCCAACACTTTTAATTTTTCGAAAAGGCATGTTGAATTTTTCCAAAGGAACTAATGAGATGATCATGTATTTTTTTTTCTTTCAGTTTGTTTATATGGTAGAATATGTTGATGGATTTTTGTATATCAAACCATTCCTGAATCTCTGGGATAAAACCTATTTGATCTTGATGGATGATATCTTTGATGTGTTCCTGGATTTTGTTTGTAAGTATTTTACTGAGTATTTTAGCACCAATGTTCATAAGAGAAATGGGTCTGTTCTTAGAATAGAGAACAAAACACCCATGAAAGGAGTTATAGAGAAAAAGATTGGAGCTAAGATGAAAGGATGGATCATCCAAAGATTATCCCACCCAGGGATCCATCCCATAATCAGCTACTAAGCCCAGACACTATTGCATATGCCAGCAAGATTTTGCTAAAAGGACCCTGATATAGCTATCTTGAGTGAGGCAATGCAAGTGCCTGGAAAATACAGAAGGGGGTGCTCATAGTCATCTATAGGATAGAACACAGGGTCCCTAATGGAGGAGCTAGAGAAAGTACCCAAGTAGCTGAAAGGGTCTGCAACCCTATGGGTGGAACAACAATATGAAATAACCAGTACCCCCAGAGCTTGTGTCTCTAGATGCATAGGTAGCAGAAGATGGCCTAGTCATCCATCATTGGGAAGAGAGGCCACTTGGTCTTGCAAACTTTATATGCTCCAGTACAGGGGAACGCCAGGGCCAAGAAGTAGGAGTGGGTGGGCAGGGGAGCAGGGTACGGGAAAGGTATAGGGAACTTTCAGGATAGCATTTCAAATGTAAATAAAGAAAATACCTAAAAAAAAAAAGAAAAGAAAAAAGAAATGGGTCTGAAGTTCCCTTTCTTTGTTGACCCCTTGTGTAGTTTATATCAGGGTGACTGTGGCCTTATAGAATGAGTTTGCCAGTGTTCCCTCTGTTTCTATTTTGAAGAATAATTTGAGGAATATTGTTATTAGTTCTTCTTTGAAAGTCTGGTAGAATTCTGCACTAAAACCATCCAGCCCTAGGCTTTGTTTGGTTGGGAATCTTTTAATGGCTGCTTCTATTTCATTAGGGCTTATGAATATTTTGGATAGTTTACCTGATCTTGATTTAAATTGGGAAGTGGTAGCTATCAAGAAAGTCATCTATTTAATTTATATTTTTTATTTTTGTGTAGTACAGACTTTTGAAGTAAGGCCTAGTGATTCTTTTTTATTTCCTCGGTTTCAGTTGTTATGTCTCTCTTAGGATTTCTGATTTTCTTAATTTGGGTTCTGTCTCTTTCTCTTTTGGTTCATTTGGATAGGTGTTTGTCTACCTGTTTGATTTTCTCAAAATACCAGTTTTTTTGTTTTGTTTTGCTTTATTTGATATTTTATTTACTTACATTTCAAATGTTATCCTCTTTCCCAGATTTCCCACCACACACCTCCTATTACATAACCCCTCCCCTGCTTCTACGAAGGTGTTCCCCCACCCACTCACCACCCTGCCATTTTCCTACACTGGGTCATTGAGCATTCACAGTACCAAGGGCTTCTCCTCCCATTGATGCCAGATAAGGTCATCCTCTGCTATATATGCATCTCTAGCAATGCAAACCCCTTCAGTTCCTTCAGTCCTTTCCTTAAGTCCAATGGCTGGCTGCCAGAATCAGAATCTGTATTTGTAATTGTCTGGCAAAGCCTCTCCAAAGACAGCTATATCAGGCTCCTGTCAGCAAGCACTTCTTGGCATCAGCAATAATGTCTTGGTTTGGTGTCTATATCGGATGGATCTACAGGTAGGGCAGGCAGTCTCTGGATGGCCTTTCCTTCAGTCTCTGCTTCATACTTTGATGCTGTATTTTCTTCAGATAGGAGCAAATCTGGGTTAAAATTTTGGAGATGAGTGAGTGGGGAACTGGGGGTAGTCACCAGAAACTTGATTCTTTGCATGGTTTTCCTTATTTCTAATTGATTGATTTCAGCCCTGAGTTTGATTATTTCCAGCCATCTATTCCTCACCAGTGTGTTAGTTTCTTTCTTTTCTTTTCTTTTCTTTTCTTTTCTTTTCTTTTCTTTTCTTTTCTTTTCTTTTCTTTTCTTTCTTTTCTTCTCTCTTTTATATTTTAGAACTTTCAGTTGTACTTCAAAATTGTTCGTATGCGGACTTTCCAATTTCTTTATGCAGGCACTTAGTATCATGAACTTCGATCTCAGCACTGCTTTTATTGTGTTCCATTTGGGTATGTTGTGTCTTCACTTTCATTGAATAAGTCCTGACCCAGTGATTGCTGAGTAGAATATTGTTCAGCTTTCATGAGTGTAAATGCTTTCTGTTGTTTCAGTTGTTGGGGAAATACAGCTTTAATTTCTGGTGGTCTGAGAGGATACAGGGGGTTGTTTCAATGTTCATTTATCTGCTCAGACTTGCTTTATGACTGAGTATATGGTCAATTTTAGGGAAGGTTCCATGGGGTGCTGAGAAGAAAGTATATTCGTTTGTGTTTGGTCAAAATGTTCTATAGGTATCTGTTAAATCCATTTGATTTATAGCCTCTGTTAGCGTCATTATTCTCTGTTTTGTTTCAGTCTCAGTGACCTGTCCTTTGCTGTGATTAGGATGGTAAAGTCTATTAATGACTTGGCTTTGATGTGTGATTTAAGCTTTAGTAATGTTTCCTTTACAAATGGTGGTGCCTTTGCATTTGAGACACAATTGTTCAGACTGGAGACATCATCTTGGTAGAGTTTTCCTTTGATGATTATTAAATGCCATTCAATATCTCTTTCTAATAGATTTAGTTGAAAGTCTATTTTATTACATATTAGAACAGGTATGTAAGCTTATTTCTTGGGTCCATTTGCTTGGAAACCCTTTTTTCAAAACTTTACTCTCAGGTAACATCTGTCTTTCTTTGTGAAGCTGTTTTTTGTACGCAGAAGAATGATGAATCCTACTTATGCATTCAATTTGTTAGCCTGTATCTTTTTAATTGGAGAACTGAGATCATTGATTTTGAGAGATATAATGACTAATAGTTAGTTCCTATTATTTTAGTGTTGGTGATGCTATTGTATATGTGTGTGAGAGAGACAGAGAGAGAGAGAGAGAGAGAGAGAGACAGAGAGAGAGACAGAGACAGACAGAGAGAGACAGAGAGAGAGAGAGAGAGAGAGAGAGAGAGATTCTCTTCTTTCAGATTTGCCTGTGTGCTATTATTTATTTATTGGGTGTAGTTACCTTCCTTGTGTTGAATTTTTCCTTCTAGGATGTTCTGTAGAGCTGGATTAGTGGGAAGATACTTTTAAATTTAGTTTTGTCAAGAAGATGCTGTTTTCTCAGTCTATGGTGATTAAAGTTTTGATGAATATAGAAGTCTGGGCTGGCATCTGTGATCTCTTTGAGACCTTAAGACATATTTTCAAGCCATTCTATCTTTTAAAGCCTCTTTTGAGAAGCCTGGTGCAATTCTAATGGGATTGCCTTTATATGTTACTATGCTTTAATCCCTTGAGGCTTTTAATATTCTTTCTTTGTTCTGAATACTTAGTGGTTTGGGTATTATGTTGGTGGAAGGTTTTCTGTTCTGATCCTCTCTATTTGGTGTTCTCTAAGCTTCTTGCATGTTTATAGATATTTCTATAGATTAGAAAAAAATTCTATGATTTTGTTGAAGAAATTTATTGGGCCTTTATGGTGGGAGTTTTCATGTTTTTCTATTCCTACTTCTTAGTTTGGTCTTTTCATTGTGTCCCAATTTTCCTGTTTTATGTTAGAAAATTTTTAGCTTTATCATTTTCTCTGACCAATGTAATATTTCTTCTATGATAACATCTATGCCTGAGATTCCCTCTTCCATCTTTTGTATTCCGTTGATGATGCTTGGGTCTGTGGTTGCTATTCTCTTTCCTAGGTTTTCCATATCCAAACAGATTTTATTTTCTCTCTCTCTCTCTCTCTCTCTCTCTCTCTCTCTCTCTCTCTCTCCACTTTCAGGACTTGAACAATTTTATTCAGTACTTTCATCTGTTTGATTACATTTTCCTGTGTTTCTTTATAGTTATTAATTTCCTTTTTAAGGGCCTCTACCTGTATCATTATATTTTCCTGTATTTCTTCAAGGGGTTTATTCATTCCTATTTAAAGGTCTTAATTGTCTTCATAAGATTACATTTAAAGTCATTTTGTTTCAATTCATGTATGTTAGGATATTCAGAACTTAACGTAGTAGAATAACTGGGACCTGATAGTACCATATTGCCCTACCTTTTCTCTATTCTGTTCTTATGCTGACTCTTAGTCATCTGGTTATCCCTTGTGTTTGCAGGCCTGGTAGTCCTGATGTGGATAAACCTCTAGGACTGCAAGTAGTGTTGGTAGTCCCTAATGTCAGCAGGCCTCTGAGATTGCAGGTAGACCTTTTTGTACCTAGTAGTAGCAGGCTTCCGGGGAAGCAGGCAGAGTTGGTAGACCCTGCTGGCTTCAGGCTCCTAGTTGTACTGGGTGTGGGCAGTTCAAGATGGTGGTCCCTGATGGTGGTAGGCTTCTGGTTTTTCTGGGCAGCAGCAGACTTCCAGCTATGTAGGTCAAATTGTGGCCCCAGAAATGAAGTACAGAGGGGCAGCTTGCCACTACTGGGTTTAGAACCAAACAATGAAACACACAGGGATCAGAACAGATATCAGGGCTACTGTGCTTGCCTGCAAATAGAATTTTGTAAATCTGGGAACTCATCTGATTAGCCCTTACAGCAGCAGGGCTGCAGGTATGCACAAGGAGCTCTGACTAGGGAAATGGAGTGTAGGTAACATAACTGTTTCAAAGAAGAGCCTAGAAGTTTCAACTCAACAATAATTTCTAGCAATCTTAGGAAGAGTTTAGAATCATCTATAATTATGAAATAAGGATAAAAGCCAATCTTTAATCTTAAAAACAATATGTCCCTTCATTGTAACACATGTTTAAAAAGATGACTGGTGTATACCAATGGTTTATAACCTATTAATCATCTATCAGTTATTTATAAGACAACATATAGAAATATACAAAATATATATTGCAATGTGGCATTTATTCTCTCTGAGTCATACACTTAATGTTATGGCAGCAGACACAGGACATGACATTTAATATGCTGTGTTTCTGAAACAAGCATCAAAACTGAAAACAGGCCAAGAGTTTCTTATTCCTTCACAACCTATAAGGTTAATTAAAAGAAGCCCCCTAGGCACATAGGCTCCACAGACTTTTTTCATGGCAGTTGAAATGTAATGCAGGAAGCAATTTTATTTCATTTTCTTCAGTCATACCTACCTGAGGTACACACAGACACACACACACACACACACATACACACACACACACACACCATATACCACAAACAATATCTCAAATAACGTATGTCCTAGAAGCAAGACTGTTTGTAACAATTATCCTATGATTTTTGTAGCTCTCAATATATTTAAATTATATCTAACTTTTTGTAGAAGTGACTCAAATTATTTTTCATCCTCCATGCAGAATGCACTTTAGTTGTTGGGAGAGATGGGTAATATTCCAATTTTTATTTCACACATAGAAAGTCTGGTAATCTTAGAATCATAATATTACTTTCTTTACTAACTCTTGTATTATACATAAACCCTATCTAATATTATCTCTGCCTAATGTCTTTGCAAATGTATTTTTGAATAGTACATTTTCAGATGCAAGTTAAAGGACTTTATGATACTTTCCTTCATTACCCTTTTATGCACAAAATATTTATATACTTTACTGACCAAATGTCCTAACAGAATCCTGACAGAAATACTGTTTGATCAGTTTTTACTCAACTACTGATAATGTTTGGCGAAATTGTAGAACCTTTAGAGGATGGGGCCGTTGTTGTAAGAAGAATGTTACTAAGGAAAAGTAGTAAAGTTTGGTGTTTAGTTTCCCCTTTTCCTTTCTACTTGTCTCCCAGGAAACGTGATGGGATGAGGATTGCAAACCTTAGGCTTCCTCCTCAGGAACACACCTGCACCATCCATTCCGCATTGTGACAGACTGTATCCTCTCAACTTGGAGGCAAATCAAATCCTCCCCCTTTAAGTAATTTTAGCTAAATATATCCTCACAACAATGAAATATGAGCCTAATAGATTTTGTCCTATGCATATTACAACTTAATAAAATTCAGTACAGACTCAAACATGGGAAATGTGGCCTTTTTAGAAAGATAAAATCTTCTGATGAAGGATCTTCTGAAAAAGAGATAATAGAGAAGATGGGATTAAGCTTTTGAGAATGTCGTAATGTCAAGAATAGTGATAAACAGCTTGGTAAGAACAGGCTTACTCTAAGAGAAGACTCCATGAGAGAATGCTTCCAACTAAACCACAGGTACTGCTGCAATAGAGGCTATAGATGGCCTTTCTCAGCAAAGTACTCAATGCTTTCCTGGTTCAAACATGAATCTTAATATCAATCAATGAAAAATAAATTATCATTTGCAAGCAGAAAACAAATCCAAGTGAATGGTGATCATTCATTAGGCAAAATGCATATGAAATTACATTTTTCATAAAGAGTAACTTTTTTCTGTGTGTTTTCCCTCACCCCAACTTCTCTGGAGGTTGAGGTAAAAACGCAGAAGGATCATGAGTTTCAGCCTCACATGACAGATGAAGAGAGGGGGTGGGGGAAGGACAAAGGGAAGGGGAAGGGAGAGAGGGAGGGAGCAAGAGAGATGGGGAGAAGAAAGAGGGATGGGGTAGGCAAAATGGGATAGGGGCTGGAGAGTGTCTTGGTAGGAGAAGTTCTTGCTTCATCCTGAGGAACAGCAAAGCTTGCCTTCTTTAGGTATTTAGTTTGCTTCCATTTCTAGAAGAATAATAACAGAACATAAATACAGAAGCACGCCTAGTTAACCTTATATTTTGATCTAAGCCCAGAAAGTAGTATAATCAACCATATGAGTGGAGATGTATTATTATGTTTTAAGCTGCTGAGTTATAGAAAGGCTTGCTTGGCTTTATTAGTACTCAAAACTGACTAAATATACATTGTGAAACTATAAATATTTCAATGACATGTAGGATAATATTTATACTTTTATTATTAGTTGATACACAGGGTCTTGGAGGGAAAGGTATCAATGTAAAAATGAAGAAGTAATATTTTGTTTTCAACTGCTTTGTATACATTGAAATTTTTAGTATACTTGCATAGTTACTATTCATTATTCTTTTTGTGGTACTAGCAATTAAGTCCAAGGCTTTGTGAATGAGCACAATCAGTGTTCTCTACCAAAACAGCCATCGCCATAGTAGTCCAATATACTTAATATACTGTCACAGTATTATAAAATGTTTTATCTTTGTTCTCTTATTCTTCTTCTGTCTGTCCTACTCAACCCAATGGTATACTCATGACTGAAGAGCAAACTATTCATTGGAAAATATCAGTCCAGAACTGGCTGACATGCTAAGGTTTACATTATATTAACTTGGATCCAATTTCTTTCAACTGAAGTTTCAAAATCATTCAATAACCCTGAATTTAATATGATTCCCATTAAGAATGTGAAACAGGAACAGAGTAGTATTTTTACAGTAGAGTTCTCACTAGTTTGTATATATCCAAGGATGAATCCATATCCTTGAAAGAAATATATATACAGTAAAATATGAAAAATATTTCTTGTAAAATAAAATTTGTTATATTTATTTCAAATATTTTTAAAATATTTCAAATATTTTAAATTTTAAAATATTTTATTTCAAATAAAATATCTCTAATAAACTAAAATAAGCTTTCAACAATATATTCATCAAACAACAAAGTATTAATAATATAAGAGATTGCTCCTTTTTTTCTATCCAGTGTTTTACCTATATTAAAAAAATTAAACACACACTGAGTTACTTGTTGACAGTTAACAAAGATGTCAATCTACTAAATGTGGTAGTGTAATATAGTGTTATAAGTTAACTACTGTATAAATTGAAATGAAAGAAACAACCTAAGAGTAAACATTATTTAAGAGGCCAGGAATTGGCTGTATAAGCATTTAATCCTAGCACTTGGGAGGCATAGTCTGAATTTAAGGCCAACCTGGCATACAGAGTGAGTTCTGGGAAAGCCAGAATTAAATAAAGTAAAACTGTCTTACAAACTTAAGTAAGAAAATAAATAAATGAATGAATTAATGAATGTGTGTGTGTTTGAGTGTGTGTGTGTGTGTGTGTGTGTGTGTGAGAGAGAGAGAGAGAGAGAGAGAGAGAGAGAGAGAGAGAGAGAGAATCATTAAAACATCCATCTAGTCTCGAGGAATAAGAATATTTCTAAAATGTGAAAATGAGCCTCTAAATTTCAATTTCAAATTGTTTTAAAATGGAGAGAATATAGACCTAGGCAAGGGGAAAACATGCAAATACTATGTGAAAAACTGAAATATTTTTTTCTGAATACATGCAATAACATCTGAAATAAATAGTTATAAAATATCTACTTTTATACATGAAATTCAGTATTAACATATCTTCATATGCCATATGTCCTTCAGTGCCATATTTTGAAGAAACATATCTTATAAAGCACTTTGGTGGCTATAGTGGGGCTGGAGTGAAGAATAAATATATAAGCTTATACTATAAAACTATCTCATTCCATAATATGATGTTTATGAAAAGTTAGTGAGATATTAACAGGTGTGCTAGCATCTGCCCTGTGTGAACACAATAGCCAACCTCCATCCTGAATCTCACATCGGGCTTCCATTCTGAGGAACCAGTCATGGTCTTTGATATTTTATTGCCACTGTAGAATATGAAAAGTAGTAGTTTTAACGTACCCATTTGGATTTTTCTAATCACCACTTTATGATGCATCATAAGACTTTATAATTCCTAAATGCATCTCAAAAAAAGCTCTTTCAAACTTATCTATATAAAAAGTGACAGAAAAGCTTAACAAACACACAGTGGAGTAAAATAAACATTGTCAATATAACTCTGCTTTTACTTTTTATATCTCCTTCAGGAGAATATAAACTATTATTAGTTTGTCATCCCTGAACTTTTTATTTTGAAATAGTTTGTTCTGTATTTTAAAGACTCTGTGGCTTGCATATCATACAGATGATAGAAAATGTCTTGTCATATTTTAGATTATAGCCCATGTATGTGGAGATGGTTTTGAAAGTGAATTGTTGCTTAAAAGATAAGTTGTCCTTTTACATTGTGCCATGCCAGAGTCAGGCATAAAAGACAATAAAATGAGATGTCTTGAAGTAGATTCCATGAGCACACTCTTGTTTCTGCACATAGAATACTATTCTTTTATAATTACCTTGCAGGTACGTAGCTAATTTTATTCTCAAAATGTGTATTATTTGGCTTTATTGAATTCTTGTTACCATCAATCAGTTTTGTGTTGTTATAATCCCTTATCCAGGGTCTCAATGCCTTATAAGATTCAACTTGAAACAGCGGTCCTTTGGAACACACTCCCCAGAGAGTAGCAGAGATGAGAAGGGCTTGAGGATGAACAATATTTACAGCTTGCTCACATGTGGCATAGGTTACCTTGATTTTTTTGCTATTGATAAAATAAATCATAAAATCAAACCACAGTGCAGTGAAGCAGGGATAGAAACAGATGACACGACAGAGTAATTGTGATGTCATAGACTGATGTTTGCCTTTTAAAAAAAATCCTGTAACTCATTCTCATTCCAGTTTCCTCGGAGATCTTGTGTGACTTCACTTCTTCTTCGTGTCCCCAAGATAGATACATCCTTTTCCTTTCCATAGGCCTGCTGGTTTCTGCAGGACTTCCCTTTCCCTTGGCTACTTACATCCCATCCTTCTCATACCATAAGTCCCATCCTGATCCTTTGGAACTCTATTTCCCTGAACTCCACTTCCATTTTTTTCGAGGGTGAGTCCTCCTAACTCATCTTTCTGCTTTGTTCTTCAATATTTTCTCTCCAGTGCTACCAGATGACCGCTTCTTCCAATTTCCTGGGTCATTGTGTCTCTTCCTAGATTGGTTTTTTAGATACTTTCATCTAGGTTTGTTCTTCCTTATTGTATAGCCTACTGGGTTCCTGTGGGACTCTTATTGCCTACATAGTCTTGCTCTTTCTTTTCTCACAGGTTCTCCAAGCTCATTAAGAATTTCATCCCCACCTTTTCAAGAAAGAAAAACTTTGAATTTCACATATGTGTTTTTCTTTCTTGGGCTGATTTATTTCACTCTCCATTGCTATTTATAAAATCAATGTATCTGAGGGAACAATATAAGAATCTATAGAGTGAGGCAATAGGGTGCCTACCCTAGTGGGTCAAAGAAGTGACTTGGCAGAAGAAATAAACAACGGTTAGGATAGGAGGATACAGAGCCTAGCTGATGGACAAAGGAAAGAAGTTACAATCGATCTGGAGTCTTACTGGGTAGGAAGGAAGAAGCCCTACTTGGAAGTGCCAGAGGAGGCTGGTTGGCATTTGGAGTGAGAAGGACCAGACAAGTTTGACAATGGAGGCTGGCAACATATAGAAGAGAAACCCACAGAATCTTAGCAGGCCTATGGTATGAGAAGGAGGGTCCGGGCTTGCAAAGGCAGTAATGATAGTATTAATCATCTACACAATTTATTAACTTTTATCCACAGATTTATATATCTATTTACTATCATCAAAGGAGCTTCCTTTTGTAGTAGATTGAGACCTATGTAGAGACCCAGAACTTCCCAGCCTACAAAGAATATAAGACTGTAGGTGGATTGGTTTAAATGGAATATGTGTGTGAAACTCCTTACCAAAGTTCAAGGGTCATCACAGAAGCAAGCTTGAGAAGACTGTAAAACCCAAAGGTAGTGTATTTCACAAGTGCTGTAAAAAAAGAAAAGAGAATTTTTCTGGATATGACATTCTGTTCTGAGGCATACATGAACTTGTGGTGACTGTTATTGCATGTACACATCTTGCAAAACAAAACAAAACAAAACAAACAAATAAAATAAAATAAGAAAAATTTTGAGCCAGTTAAAATCTCCGCATGGACAGGAAAAGCATATATAAAATCTATCCTGAACACTATTGACAATTGGTGATGTGTATTGGGAAAGGAAAGTCAGTTTTCTTCATGTAGCCCTACAAAGATACTAGACTATTCATACTCTACCATATGGATCTACACTCATATACACAGACAACACTAAGTGGACTCTGAGGTAAAATGGGGGTTTGGGGAGTTGGAGGGAAAAGTGGTAGTTTGGGACAGGAAAGGAATTACAGGCAGTGGAACAGGAGTAGATTTGACCAAAACACATTATGTATGTATACTACAAACACACACACACACACACACACACACACACACAGTTCATTATTTTTATTAAAATCATGATAATTTTTTTAAGGCCAGATTTGCTAATTTCAAAGAAAGTGGTTTGTAAGACAATATAGCTACACCACATTTCTAGCATTATTCTTGTTTTATCATTATGAGATATTATGAATAGGGAAATCTCAGAGAAAATTGCTGCTTAATTAGTTCTAACATTGTATGCAACATGTGCATAACTCCTAACTCTGTTACTAGATTTTATTTTCAATAGTATATTAGGCTAATTTAATTTATACTTGTGGTTCATTTAACTTATCATATGAAAACAGGATTATGGGAAAAGTATAATATACTTGTGATGCAGAGCACATAGCATAAGATAATTTGTATTTTTCCTAACAATGAAACATTCATCAATGTTTCCTATGTGCCTTCGTATACTGAGGGAGTTGCAGGCTATTGCAAAACTCATGACCAATTTTTCTCTCTTTTTCTCTTCGATTGAAAATAGATTTTTTTCTCATATAATAATTCCTGATTACCATTTTTCTTCCTTGTGCTTATCCCAGTTTCTCCCTACCTTCCCTCCTAAATCTATTATCCTTCTGTCATGAGAAAAAGGAAGAGGCTTCTAAAGTATAATAATCTAATAATAACAAAATAAAATTAAACAAAACTAGCATATTGTAATAGTTTTTTTAAACAAACAAACAAACAAACAAACAGAAGAAAAAGAGCCCAAGAGAAGTCACAAAAACCAGAGACTCACTCATTCACATTCAGGAATCTCATAAAAAAACACTACACTGGAAGTCATAGTATATATGCAAGAGATCTATAGGTTAAAAAGAATGAAAGTGAAATATATATTAAAATAAAAACAATAAAATAAATTTTTAAAAAATACAAAAAGGCTTGACATGACATCAGGAGACAAGGAATCTCCACCAATGTTCTTGAGTTCCTTTCTGCTGACCATCTACCACTGGCTATACAGCCTACCCTTCTGAGTAGCTTATTTACCCAGTGATCATCCCTTGGAGAAAACTAAATTTTCATTTGCAAGTATTAGGGATGAGAACATGTGTTGACTCTCCTTTCAGCACATTATTTTTTATTTTGAGGTTACAAAATGTTAAATTAATTAAGGAAAAGGATTAGTATTTGCAAACCAAATATTTACCAGATTGATTTTATCTATAAATAGAAACAAGAAAGGCTCATCAAATTATTTATCAGTGGAAAATCTTCAGAATATGTGACAGGTATTCTATGTGATTTATATGACATTCAAATAATGTCTCATAAATTATATGAAATAAATCATATTTCATAAATCATATGAAATAACTTTATTAGAGTTTAAAAAGTGGGATTTTTGTTAATGTTTTGGGGTTTTTTGTTTGTTTCTTTCCTTTTCTTTGTTTGTTTGTTTGTTTGTTTGTTTGTTTGTTTGTTTGAAACAAATGTGGTAGTTTGAGTAGGAATAGCCCCCTTGATGTGTCTGAATGCTTAGTCACAAGGGAGGGACACTATTAATAGCTGTGGCCTTGTTGGGGCAGGCATGGTCTTGGTACAGGAGGTCTCAGTTCACTTCCTACTGCTTGCCTTGCCACAAGGATGTGGAACTTAGCTCTTTCTCCATCACTGTGTCATACTGCCTCTCCTCTTGCTGTGACAGGAATGGACTATACTAAACTTCTGAAACTGTAAAGCAGCCCCAGTTTAAGAGTGGACATGGTCATAGTGCTTCTTGACAGCAATAAAACCCTAAGAGACTAAGTATGAATTGATGGCAGGGCTCATAGGATCAGCCTAAGTCATCAGAGGGAAAACATTCATTGTTTTACATAGTGTCAGCCTTTCATGTACAGGGAAACATGTAGCTTATCGCTTTATGGGACAATCTCCTTTCATTTAACAGAATGAGTTTGAGGTTTATCCAGCATGTAACATATATTATTATTTAATTCTTGTTTAGGGCCAAATAATATTTTATTTTAAGATATAATTGCTTTTTTCTTTCATTAGTTGATGAATCTCAGGGCATTTTGTTTGTTTGTTTTCTGTTTTCAAAATGAAATGTTTTATATGTTGGGTTAAGTAACATAATTTACAAACATTTTTTCTTAAACTTACATTTATTAACTAGTACAGCACCTATGAAATTATCAGTACTATTAAAAGTATGTCCTTATTTAAAATATTTTTCAATTGTTGTCTTTGCAATAAATTTTAAACATAAATACATGTCTTCAATATCCCCAGACAAAAGTCCCATCCAACTAGGAATGAAATAGAGGAATGAATAAGCTTCAGGGGCAGAATGTGAATACTCACCCATTTAAATTAATTTAGAGGAAGAGACAAGCTTCCCTGAGTCTGGAAAATAGAACATAATACATGAACCAACAGTTCATTTGTTTCAGATATTTTCCTCTAAAGAGATGGGAAAACAGAAATTCTAGCACGTTTTCAATACAAC
Source organism: Mus minutoides (assembly GCA_902729485.2). Classification (NCBI taxonomy): domain Eukaryota; kingdom Metazoa; phylum Chordata; class Mammalia; order Rodentia; family Muridae; genus Mus; species Mus minutoides. The sequence goes on along the minus strand of LR750796.1, from coordinate 175,240 downwards.
TACTTTAGATTAATCAAGGGAAGCACATGAGATCCACCTTCAGAAGGGCGTAGTGAACCACTGCAGGTACTCGACTGGTACTACCTTGTTTAATTTTGCTTTGAATTCCAAACTAATAATGTTTTCATAGTTAACATGAAAAAGTAAAGTCCTCTTTTATTTTCCAAGTACTCTTAAAAAAAAAAAAAACAATTTAAGTAATATATTAGTAACACTCAAGAGCACTGTAAATTTCAATTGTCATTTCACATGAAGAAATATCTACCTCTTTGGAATGACAAGAAAGTATTAAGTTCATCTCCTCTAAGATATTCTAGGCTATACATTTTTTTCTACTTCAAAACAATTTTAATTTTATGAGCTATATTATAAAATTATGTGGACATGTAAATCTGTATAATAATTAGTGAGTAATGACATTAATAATTCAAGGATATTCAACATTAGAATTAGAAAGAGGCAGAATGAAGAGTTTTAATGTGTGTCCCTCCATTGTTTTTAAAAGATGACATCTGTTTGCCATAAATATTTTAAATTAAAATTTGAATTCAGGGAGGGAATTTGGTAAATACTTCACTTTTACCTTCATGATTTTATTTCAGGTCTGAAATCTGAGCAGACCCTTGTGAAGTCATTAAGAGTTTCAAATTACAAAGCAGCCCAGCACCTTCCACTTTATTTGGACTTTAAGTATGTTAAAAGGTACATTTTAGGGATGTGAAGGTTGTTAAAATGTACAAAGTATTTTGTTTTTATTGGATGTCTTAGCAGTGATCTATTACTGTGAAGAAACACTGTGACCACAGTATTTCTTAATTTTTTTGACCACAGTAATTCTTATAAAGGAAAGCATTTGGTTGGAACTTATTTGGAGTTTCAGAGGTTTAGTCCATTATCAGTATGGCAGGAAGCCTGGGGGCACACAGGCAGAGATGGTGCTGGAGAAGGAACTGAGAGTCAAATGATTGCCAGGTAGCAGGAAGCAAACTGAAACACACTGAGCCCTCAAAGCCCACCCTCAGTGACACATTTCTTTCAGGCAAGCTATACCTACACCAACAAAGCTAACCTCCCTAGAAGTGCCATTTCCTACTAATGAAACAATCAAATCTATGAGCCTATGATGGCCATTCTTATTCAATCCACCACATTCCATTCCATGGCTCTTAGCAGCTTGTAGCCATATCATAATGCAAAAATACATTCAGTTCAAGTTTAAAACTTCACATAGTCTATAACAGTCTCAACACTATTGAAAAGTCCAAATGCCAAAGTCTCTTCTAAGACTCATGGAAACTTCTTAACTGAAAACTCATATAAGAAAACAAAATCAAATCACATACAATGTCACAGGCTATCTATTATTATTCAAAAGGGAAGAAAGAATGGATAGGGAGGAAATGCTGGACCAAAGCATGGCCTAATACTATCAGGGAAATCTCTTAATTCTGTGTCTCCTAGTCTGATGTCAAAGCAAACTTCATATGTTTAACTCCTTTCAGCTTTGTTGAATTCAAATAAATTTTGTTTCATTGGATTTATCCCTGTTAGCAGCTCTCCCATGACTCTGGCAATTCAAAAATATTGAGGTCTTTAATAAAATCCAGGGTTCACTTTCATAGCTTCAATCAATAGCCTTTCTACACTGCCATGCAAGGACAACTGTGACATACACCTCACCTCAGTAGTTTTTCTTAACTGAGGATATTCTATAACACCTTTTTTGTGTCCATATCTCTAAACCAGACCCACATAATAGAAACTGCCAAGGTCCACTAATTGCTGAGGGTGAAATGTTCAAATCTTTCTTGTTTAAATACAGTTTCAACAGCTTTTTTATTTTTGATGATTTGCTTTATAGCCTAAGCTTGGCTATCCTGGAACTCACTCCATAGATTAGGCTGACTTCAAATGCAAAGATGCTCCAGTTTCTCTATCCAGAGTGCTGAAATTAAAGGCACATACCTTAAGCTTTTATTTAATTCCTTTTTACAAGTTGGAAGTTTGTTTAGCTGAGGGGTGCCTTGCTTTGAGTTCACCACTCCCTTTATTCCATTTGGCATCAGATTTTTCTTTAAACTTTGTATCTCCATGAGTATAGGACTTTTCAATGTTCATTGAGTCCTACTCCTTCCAAACATCTATGTGTCTTGCCTCAGCATGTGACTTTGTCTCAGCTGGCATCACTCTGCCAAGCAGCCCAAGTCCCCAGAAGCAGCAAGAAACTGCAACATTTATATATATATATATATATATATATATATATATATATATATATATATATATATATATATGTGTGTGTGTGTGTGTGTGTGTGTGTGTGTGTGTGTGTGTGTGTGTGTTTCCCTTAATGAAGTCCAGACAAAGGGAACTCAACTGTGCAATGTAAGGCAGACCAAAACATGAGTGTCAGTGCAGCATCCTTCATCATGTCATTTCAAATGCTTGCTTTATCAGAACATCCTATTTCCTGTGTCTGCTTCGGTGAAACATTCTCTGATGTCTGCTTCAGCAAAACATCCTTTCACTTGTGTCTGATTCAGAAAAACACTCCTTTACTTGTTTGCCCCCAGCAAACACCATCCAGCACTTTCCAAAGAACTCTTAATTTTCCACTTCACTATCATGATTTTCATTGCTGTCAGCACCACTGTCTTCCACATCCCTGATAGTAGTAGTCCATTAAGTCATGCTTAAATTGTTAAACCGCTTCCCTAACTCAAAGTACCAAATTCCACATTTTTGCCAATAAGTAGCATGGTCTGTTCTATTAAAACAATACTCCATTCCCTAGTTCCAACTTCTGCATTATTCAGTGTTTTATAGCTGCAAACAGACATTATGACCATGGCATCCTTATAAAAGAAAGCATTGATCAACCTTTCTGTTCCTATACCAATACAATGCAGCTTTTATTATTGTTGCTCTTTGGTTCAACTTGAGATCAGCAATGGTGAGATTACTCTATCTTGGTTTTTTTGTTGTTGTTTTTGTTTGTTTGTTTGTTTGTTTTTCTTTTCCTCTATTTGATGTTAAGAATTTCCCTAAAAGGTCCTTAGGTCTTTAAAAATTGTCTTGGGATTTTGAAATAAATTGCAATGAACATGTAGATTGCATTTGGTAAGATAGTCATTTTTCCTATGTTAATCCTTAGATCACTAAGCATGGGGATTTTTCCATCTTCTGATATCTTATTAAATTTATTTCTTCAGGGACTTGAAGTTTTATTTTTTCTTATAGCTTTCATTTCCTTGGTTATAGTTACACTAATATTTTATATTATTTTATGGCTATTGTGAAAGGTTTTGTGAGCTTCCAACTTACACTAATCAGAGTGGCTAAGATAAAAATCTGAAGTGAGAGTATGTGCTGGCGAGAATGTGGATCAGGGGAACACTCTTCCATTGCTAGTGGAATTTCAAACTGGTACAACAATTATGCAAATTAAGCTAATAGTTTTTCAGAACATTGGAAATGGTTCACCTTGAAGACCCAGCTATACCCTCCTGGGCAGATATCCAAAGATACTTCACCATATCACAAACACATGTGCTCTACTATGTTCATAGCAACTTTGTTCATAGCAGCCAGAAACTGGAAATGACCCAGATGTCCCACAACCAAAGAATGGTAACAGAAAATATGGTCCATTTATACAGTAGAATACTATTCAGCTATTAAAAACAAGAGCATCATGAATTTTTGGGGGGGGTGGCGAATGGATACAACTAGAAAATATCATCATGAGCAAAATAACCCAGACCCCAAAGGACATGCATAACAAGTGAATATTAGCCATGAATTACAGGAGAGCCATGGTATATCTCACCGACCCAAAGAAACTAAACAAGAAGGAAGATCCAAGGGCAGATGCTTCTTGGCAAATGGAGGGAAGAAACTGAGTGGCAGAGGGAAAGGCAATAGAAGAAGCTTGGATCAGATGTGAGGTTAGACAGGAGAGAAGGCCAGAGAACCAGGAGAAAGAATGAAGATATGCAGCTGCCAGGATTTGGTATCAGGGAGAATCTCTAGGAAGAGTCAGAGACCTGGAATTGAGGACACTTCCAGGAGTCAACATGGGTGATCCTAGCTGAGATGCATAACTCCTGGGATATAGAACTTGAAAAGGCCACCTCCTGTATCCAGACAGGGCTTCCACTGCAGGGATAAGCAGCCTAACCCACCCTCAAAACTTGTGACCTAAAATTTGTCCTGTCTAAAAGAAATGGAGGGATACAGATGGAGCAGAGCCAGAGGGAATGGCCAACCAACAGCCTGCGCAAATTGAGACACATCCCATGGACAAGCACCAATCCCTGACATTATATATATATATATATATATATATATATATATATATATATATATATATATATATATTTTACTATAGAATAGAGTTTATTTAGGGCATGGGGAGTTGAGGGGTTAATAGAGACAGCGAAGGAGAGAGAGAGAGAGAGAGAGAGAGAGAGAGAGAGAGAGAGAGAGGAAGAAGAAGGAGGAGGAGGAGGAGGAGGAGGAGGAGGAGGAGGAGGAGAGGCTGGCCATGAGCATGTGGAGTCGGGAGGGGAATGGGGAGATAAGGGACCAGGGGGAAGAGAGAAAGAGAGCAAGAGCAATCACTGACATTATTGATACATTGTTATGATTGAAGATAGGAAACTAGAATAACCTTCCTCTGAGAAACTCCATACAGCAGCTGACTGAAACAGATGCAGATGCCCTCACCTAAAAATTGGATGGAAATCTGGGCCTCTTATAAAATAGTTAGGAGAAAGATTGAGGGACTTTAAGGGGATAGAACCTCCACAGGAAGAACAACAGTGTCAACTAATTTTGACCCTTGGGGGTTCTCAGTGACTGAGCCACCAACCAAAGAGCAAGCTCAGCATGGAACAAGGCCCTGACACATATGTTACAGATGTGCAACTCAGTCTCCCATGTGGATCTCCCAAACACTGGAGTAGCATTTGCCTCTGAAATTGTTGCCTGTCTGTGGAATCAGTTCTACACCAGGGCTACTTTGTCTAGCCTCAGTGGGAAAGAATATGCCTAAAGCTACAGAGATAGATGAGCCATGGTAGAGGGATACTCAGGGCAAGGCTGGTCCATTACAGAGAAAAGGTAAGGGGAAAGAGGATATCAGCAATTGGGATGTAAAATAAGTATATATATATATATATATATATATATATATATATATATATATATATATATATGAAACATTTTTAAATAAAGCATTTAACTGAGACTTATTTAAAATTTCAGTGGTTTATTCCATTATCAAACAGGGCAGAAAACATGCTACATAATCATAATAGTGGTGAAGAAGGAGCCAAGAGTTCTATATCTGGATCCACACTTAACACAAAGAGAGACATTGGGCTTGACTTGGGCTTTTGAAACCTCAAAGCCTATGCGCAATGACACGCTTTCTCCCACAAGGCCATGCCTACTGAAATGCCACACCTCCTAGAAGTACCACTTCTCAGTGACCAAACATTTAAATTTAATAGACTATGAGAGCTATTCTTATTCAAACTATCACATTGGAAATGTGGGAACATAACCATTGTACCCACCTTTATGGAGGCAAGAGCATGAGGAGATCCCCCCTAAGGTCCTGGTTCTGCCATGGGGACCCAAAATCTGAGAGCCACCTCCCCTGATACCACAGTGGCTCTCCACTGAGGGCATATGTGTCTCTAGATAAGGGCAATCAGGATACACAATATTGACCCTTCTCTTCAACCGTCTTGTACAACTGAAAGGCCCAACACCCCTCCCCACTTTTCAGATAACCCCAAGGGGCTGATTAATTACTTTGAGACTGTTTCATTTAGTCATCAGCCCACCTGGGATGATACCCAACAACTTATGAGAGTACTCTTCATGACCAAAGAGAGAGGATAATGCAGGAAGCCAGAAAGAATGCTCTCTCAGACATTGGGGCACAGTTGATTTACCAGGAGGCTGTTGTTGACAGAGGGTTTCCCCTAGCCTGACCTGACTGGGACTTTAATTACGACAAAGTTAGGGGGCTTCTGAAGGTCTACTATAATAGGGAGACAGAGGAGGAGAAAGAGCAGAGAAGAGAGACTCCAACCAAAGAGAGAGAGAAAACCCCTTGAAAAGGACCAGTGCACATATTGCAAGGAGAGGGGCCACTAGGCCCAAGAGTGCCCCAACAAACTGAAGCTGGGGGCAGGAAATCCCAAGTCTTGGAAAAAGCACCCCAGAATGGCAAAGGTGTTAGCCCTGGGTGAAAACAGTAATTGGAACCTTCTCATGAAACCCAGGGTAACTCTGAGAGAGGAGGGGAAACCCACTCAATTCTTCGTGGGTACAGGGGCTCAACACTTGGTTCTCCATCAAGCCAATGGCCCTGTTTTCAAGGGGAAAAAATCTTGGGTTCAAGGACCCACTAGCACCAAATGTATTCATGGACTACCCAAAGAACAGTGGACCTAGGTATGGGCTGGATATCCCATTCATTTATGGTAATGCAAGACTATCCTTATCCTCTGTTGGGGCAAGAATTACTCTGCAAGATGGGGGTCCACATAAACTACCTGTACAACAAGCCACAACTTACTAGCCAAAAGGAGAACTCATGGGTGGAGGAAAGACCTCTCCAATTGATCCCTTCTGGGAGTTGAGGCTACCTGCTTTACAGATGGGAGCAGTTTTCTCCATGAGGCTCAGAGACAAGTGAGTGCTGCCATGGTGGATGGCACAAACATCATCTGGGCTGAACCTTTACACCAGGCACATTGGCACAGAAAGCAGAACCAATTGCCCTCACCAAGGTCTTGGAACTTGGGGCTAGAAAGAAAATTAACCTTTACACAGACAGTAGGAATGAATGCCTTTGCCACAGTCCACTTTCATGAGGCTATCTACCAAGAAAGAGGACTGCTCACATCAGAGGGAAAAGAAAAACAAGCAGGAAATCTTGGACTTGGGAATCTAAATCATGTTCTAGAAGTGACCTTGGAGGGTGGGGCTTAGGGTGCAGACACAAGAAATGGAGGAGTGTCCTGAAAGAAACCACAATATATGTGTGTCCCTGAAATGGGAAAAGCCAACAGTAGGCCCATCAGTGTTGTGGGGCCTACCACTTTTTCTATGCTACCTGGGTGTGAAAGATCAGGAAGCACATACTGGAGACCAGTTCATGGGTAGTTAAAGATTCAATAGCCAAGGTGAGAGAAGGGCTAGCCAAGTGGAAGAGAGAAAGGGAACAGAGTCAGGGCTGGTTCCAGTCTTGGTTTAACTCCTTCCCTTGGTTAACTACCCACATATCCACCTTGTTAGGACCCCTAATTGTTCTTCTGCTATTGTTGACCTTTGGACCCTGCATATTAAACAAGCTTATAGCCTTCATAAAAGAAAGAATAGGAGCATCACAGTTGATATCCTGTGCCAACAATATGAGACCCCAAGGACAAGACCTGAAGAATATCAGTTAATTACCCAAGACCCCTGAGCTCAAGGATTAGAGATTCTACAAGAAAAAGGGAGAAATTTGGGACACTAAGGGCTTTTTTCAGTCCTACACCCTCCTTATAGTTTCTGCCTCCCATCTAGGGTCAAGGCTAGGCCAAGTTACATTCTCTACCCACATTCTTGAGTAAAAAATTCTCAGAATGTATTTACAGTACTTACCTGACCCTCTGGAAAGTCCCAGGTAGAGTTAAATGTGTGTCATGCTTGAAAGCCAATAGATTAAAAGTTCAATATGCTTAACCAATAAGTTTGAACTGTAACCTTGGTGATGTAACCTTTTCCTCTAAAAAGTATATTGAACAGGGAGGGAGAGAGTGGACAGCCTTGTCTAGTCCCTGATTTTAGTAAGATTGCTTCAATTTCTCTCCATTTAGCTTGATGTTGGCTATTGGTTTGCTGTATATTACCTTTATTATGTTTAGGTATGGGCCTTGAATTCCTGATCTTTCCAAGACTGTTATCATGAACGGGTGTTGGATTTTATTAAATGCTTTCTCAGCATCTAATGAGATGTGTTTTTTGTCTTTGAGTAATTTATACAGTTGATTACGTTGATGGATTTCCACATATTGAACCATTCCTGCATCCCTGGATGAAGCATACTTGATCATGATGGATCATTGTTTTGTTATGTTTTGGATTCATTCTGAAAGGATTTTATTGAGTATTTTTGCACTGATATTCATAAGGGAAATAGGTCTGAAGTTCTTTTTCTTTGTTGTATCTTTGTGTGGTTTAAGTATCAAAGTAATTGTGGCTTCGTAGAATGTATTAGGTAGAGTACCTTCTATTTCTATTTTGTGTATTAGTTTGAGGAGTATCACAATTAGGTCCTCTTTGAATGTCTGATAGAACACTGCACTAAACCCATCTGGTCATGAGCCTTTTTTTTTTTTTTTTTTTTTTTTTTTTTTTTTTTTTTTTTTTTTTTTTTTTTTTTTTTTTTTTTTTTTTTTTTTTTTTTTTTTTTTTTTTTTTTTTTTTTTTTTTTTTTTTTTTTTTTTTTTTTTGGTTTTTCGAGACAGGGTTTCTCTGTATAGCCCTGGCTGTCCTGGAACTCACTTTGTAGACCATGCTGGCCTTGAACTCAGAAATCTGCCTGCCTCTGCCTCCCGAGTGCTGGGATTAAAGGCATGTGCCACCACACCCAGCTCAAGTTTCTTTAATGAATATGGATGCCCTTGCGTTTGGAGCATAGAGTTCATCTTGGTAAATTTTTCCTTTGATGAGTATGAAGTATCCCTCCTTAACTTTTTTGATAAACTTATTGTTAATGTTGCTTTTATTTGATATTAGAATGGCTACTCCACCTTTTTTCTTGGTACCATTTCCTTAGAAAATTGTTTTCCAGCCTTTTCCTCTGAGTGTCTGTCTTTGTCACTGAGGTGGGTTTCCTGTATTCAGCAAAAGGTTGGGTCCTGTTTATGCAACCAGTCTGTTAGTCTATGTCTTTTTATTGGAGAATTGAGATCATTGATATTAAAAGATATTAAGAAAAAGAAATTGTTGCTTCCTATTATTTTTGCTGTTAGAGTTGGAAATTTGTTTATGTGGCAATCTTATTTAAGTTTGTTGAAAGATTACTTTCTTACATTTTCTAGAGTGTAGATTTCCTCTTTATGTTGGAGTTTAACCTTTATTATCCTTTGAAGGGTTGGATTTTTGGAAAGATATTATGTGAATTGGTTTTGTCATGGAATACCTTGGTTTCTCCATCTATGGTAATTGAGAGTTTTGCTGGGAATAGGGACCTGGGCTGGCATTTGTGCTCTCTTAGGGTCTGTATGACATCTTTCCAGGATTTCTGTAGGCTTCTTGTATATTCATAGGCTTGTCTTTCTTTAGGTTAGTAAAGTTTTCTTCTATAATTTTGTTGAAGATATTTACTGGCCCTTTAAGTTGGAAGTCTTCCTTCCCATCTACTCCTGTTATGCTTAAGTTTGGTCTTCTCATTATGTCCTGGATTTCCTGTTTTGTGTTAGTATCTTTTTACATTTCACATTTCCTTTGATTGTCAATGTTTTCTATGGTATCTTCTGCACCTGAAAGTCTTACTTCTATCTCTTGAATTCTGTTTTTTATGCTTACATCTTTGGCTCCTGACTTTTTTCCTAGGTTTTTATTTCCAGACTTTTCTCTCTTTGTGATTTCTTCATTGTTTCTATTTCCATTTTTTTAGATTCTGGATGGTTTTGTTCAATTCTTTTACCTGTTTGGATGTTTTTTTCCTGTATTTCTTTAATGGAGTTATTTATATCCTTCTTATAGTTTCTATTTCCATTTTTTAGATCCTGGGTGGTTTTGTTCAATTCTTTTACCTGTTTGGATGTTTTTTTCCTGTATTTCTTTAACGGAGTTATTTATGTCCTTCTTTTAGTCTTCCATCATCCCCATGAGAAGTGACTTTATATCTGTATCTTTCTTTTCTGTTTTGATTATATATCCAGGACTTGTTATGTTGAGAGAGTTGGGTTCTGATTATGCCAAGTAACCTTAGTTTCTGTTGCTTCTGTTCTTGTTCTTGCCTCATGCTATATGATTATCTCAAGGGCCCCCTGCCCTTTATATATTTAATTGGAGCCTGTCCTTTCTGCAATCCCAGTTGAGTCAGAACTTCTCAGAATCCAGCTTTCTTTGTGATTCTGTTTCTGGGATGTCGAGATTCTGGGTGTGTCAGAGTTCTTGGTAGTCAGCCTTCCTCTTGAGATCCTGGTGTGACCAAGGTCCTGAGATTCTGGGATCCTGGGATCCAAAGATCCTAGGTGATTTAGAGCACTTGGAAGTGGTACTTCCTCTGGAGCTCTTACAACTGTCCCCTGAGTTCGAAACCAAAGTGCTGACCAGAAGGAATCTGAGCCAGTGGTTGGGTAGGGTTATTATGTCTGTGTTCCAGCTGTCTCCAGGTGCTCCTGGTTCTGTTGGAACAGATGTTGTGTTCCTCTCACCAGTGACCCTAAGATCCTGGGTGTGTTAGGGCACCTGTGGAGAGTCCTCTGGAGACTGTGCAAGTTCAGGCCCACAGTGGTCCAGTGCTGGTGCCAACCTGTTTTTCAAAATTTAATATTATAGAAGTAAACAAATATTTAAGAGGAAATGTTGAGGAAATGCAAAATATTTTTCTTTCCAAAATTTACATTTGGAGAACTTGTTTCAGTTTTGAAGTTAGCAAAACTATAAACACTGGTGAAAGGCTAGTTTTGCTCAAAGCCTTGGGGAACTTTGTAAAACAACTATAAACCATCCATGTGTCTTGTAATTGGAGGTTATACATTCTGACTATAAGGTTCACAGCTAATCTCCATTGTTTAGACAAAGTATAAAATGGAAATGATGGTATTCTCCGGGAGAGAAGAGATAGGAGATGTTATAGGGGCTGGCTAAACTAGGCATTCTGCTAAAATGTTCAATTCAGTGTGTGTTAACTATGTGAAAGTTGCTCTATTGTTTTTTATTCTCACGAATTTAATAGCACTACAACTAAATAATTATGCTTTTATATAAATTTTCAAAATAGCCTTATTTAAAGGTAAGGATATTGCTTAGTGGTTGAATGCTAGCTTAGCATTTGAAGACCCTGTGTTAACTCTGAGACAAATACTGTGTTATATTGACTTTATTATTATCATTTTATACAATGGGAAAACACATTTTGTGTTGTTTTTTATAACCTGAGTCCACAGGAGCAGAAGCAGGAGGATAGCTGGGGTTTAAAGCACTATATCTGACTTCATGGTCCTTTTATTCAAGAACAATGAGACAAAAAACATAAACTCTACTAAAACCATATAGCAACAATTGAGACTTATACCTTTAAAATAGTAGGCCCTTAATTAAGATTCCCTAAACACAGGAGCCAGGTGAAAGCTCTGCTTAAATGAATAGTCTATTGTTAAACCCACCACCAGGGGTCCTTTAGTAAATACCTGATTATGCTATTCCTCTGGGCCTAGTGAAAAACCTGCACAAGGGGAATTCCATTCTACTAACCCTTTCATGAATATTACTACCAAACCCCACCTATTTCCTAGGCCATTGTGTATACCTGTGTATGGGTGTGACTAGGCTATTGTTCTAAGTAATTACTATGTAGACTAGCCCTGAGCTTCCTAGCTCCATTCAATTAAATTGTAATGCCTGATTAGTTTCACTGTCTCTACTAGAGGTAAATTTGAATGTTACTGAATAGATAACATTCTTACTGAATTCCAAGCTCAGGGTTGGCTCAAGGACTTACTAGGAACCATTGGAACACTGGTGGAGGCTTAGATGTATGTCAAAATCAATCCTTAAAGGCACTTATAATAAAACAATACTGAAAGAGAGTACATGGATCCATATACCAGACTAACACAGGAACAGGTTTTGAATATCCGTGCTATTGGAATGCCAAGGTTCCAGAAGGCTAAGTTTCTGTGAAACTCTTTGCCTCAGGACTGCTCCCAGGTTTCCAGGCCTGTCACACGAGTCACTACTGGAGCACTCGTTGTAGCACTCGTGGAGTTTTGGCATCCAAAGGTTCAAAGGGTAAATCCCCAGTGAGGTTTTCTGCTAGATTTGTATGAGCAAATGTATTTTGTCAAGGTGAAGACAAACTTTTTTTTTTATCCAGGTATAAACTACCAAATATTCATTCAAGTCCAAGCCTATCCAAAGATGAAAGTTAAACTTTCTCTGACATTTTGTTTTAATTTATTAAGATAACATGGCAAGGTAGATGCTCCTTGTATGGAGCTGGAACTTTGACTATGAGACTTTTATTTCTGCTCAGAATTGCTTAGAAACTTCAGGAAATTGGTTTGAAATTAACAGGACTATGCACAAAAGAATGTGAATGAAGATAGTTTAATAAGGAGACACAGCAAATCATTGTGGACATTGTAGGTGTTGAGAGGTTTCTCAGAGTCCAAATATACAACATTTGTGAATGGAATGGAGAAGAATGGTGGGGGGCTGGGATGGAACTCAGTGTTAGTGTTTTGCTCACCATACATAAGACCCAAGTCCTATCCTCAGACTCTAAAAATGAAGAAGAGTAATGAAGAAGTGAGAGTTAAAGTTCTGTGTGCTTTTTGTTTATTTAATCTTCACTGAAGCATGGTTCTCTTAAATACAATGCTGACATTATGAGAGTTGAGAGGATCATATATGCCCATGTAACCCAAACACTAGTCACTGTGATGCATCTCTAGCTCCCCAACACTCTCTTCTTCTCCTGCTCTTTCATCTCTCATTCATATTCAGAATTTCTACACCTGTCTTTTAGGTTTGCTTCTATTTTTTTTTTTTTTTTTACTTTTCATGTGTGTAGTTTATTTATCTTATCATGTTTAATTCCTGTTTTTAAAAGTCTCCATAGTCTATTCCATTTTTTTGATCAGTACTTAGATTTCATTTATTTATTTATTTAATCATTGTTAGGGTTTTTTTTTGGGGGGGGGGTTGTTTTGTTTTGTTTTTTTCTGTTTTCTAAGGATTTGCTCCATGATTCTCAAATTTAGAACTAGGTATTTTTAGTATCTTTTGAGTTTTCTGCCAATTAAGTTGATATTTAGTGTGATTCCACTGTAACTGAGAAATGTAACATTTCTGCTAAATTTATTGATGTTTGCTCTGGGCTCTAGAAGATATACTGACAATTCTTCCAGGAATATTTCTAAAAATGTGCTTTTCTAGAGGTTTTGAGTAGAGTATTCTATTAATATTGATTAGCTCTTTTATTGATGATGGTGAGTTCTATGTTCTTTCCACTGCCCTAGCTAGTCGTTCTATAAGTTATTTTAAAATGGTTATTTATGTCTGCAGTTATAACTATAGATTTTCCCAGTTTACCTCCATCATTTACATTGATTTATGTGTGGGAATTTTTTTGAAACTCTTATATAATAAAGTAAAATACAATTTATTTAATGATTTAAAATTTTAGCTGAAAGATGTGTCACCTTGTATTTATTTTTTACCACTTTTCCTTTGTTTGTTGTGAACAATATTTTAAGTTTGCCATTTATTTCTCCTTTCTTTTCTTTTTTGGAGTCAGATTTTGTCTATGTAGTTCTGGTTGCTCTAGACATTGCTATGTAGACCAAGCTGCCTTATAGCTCACAGATATCCACCTGCCACTTCCTTCTAAATGCTGAAGTTAAAGGTAATGCCAGTTTTGTGTTGGCCCAGTTTTCCTAGGGGATTAAACATGTACATGTCTACTCTCTCTAAAAAGGAGCAGACCCAAGAATGGATACTACCAAAGTCCAATCTGATAGCCTAGTATATTTTACTGAAATTACTAATAGGAATACAGAGGAGGGGCTACTTATAGTAGTAGAAATGACTCAACGATAACACCAATAACAAACTCTATCCTGTAGTAAGAGCTCACAAAGGCTGGAATCCTAAAGTATACATAACACCCTACAGGCACCTTGGCAGGCTAGAGAGTGTCTCTTTGCTGATCTAAGTCTCCTATAGACAGCTTAGATTGTTTTTTCATTTTCAGCATGGCTTGTCTCTAAGAATCTCTATAGCTGGGCTTGTCAGAGACTAACATTTTTTTTAATATCTTTTAATTTTTACAATCTCCCTACCAGTCTACCCTCCTACAATTCCATATCCCATTCCTCCTCCCCACTGTCTTCAAGAGGATTCCCTCCCTCCAGGCCTTCCCATTTCCTGGTGCCTCAAGTTCCTTGAGGGCTAGACACATTTTTTGCACTGAGGCCAAACTCTTAGGCAATCCTCTGCTGGATATGTGTTAGGCACTCTGGCCAGTTCTTGTATGTTCAGTGTTTGAGAGATCTCCGGGGTCCAGGTTAGTTGAGACTGCTGGCCTTCCATTGGGAGTAACCCTCCTCCTCAGTTTCTTCCAGCCTTTCTCTAATTCAACCACAGGGGTCCCTGATTTCAGTACAAAGGCTGGGTGGATGTATCTGCATCTGTCTCAGTCAGCTGCATCTTGGGCTTCTTGGAGGACAGCCATGCTAGGTTCCTCTCTGTAAACACACCATAGCATCAAAAATAGTGTCAGGCCTTGGGACCTCCCCTTGAGCTGGATTCCAAATTGGGCCAGTCACTGGGCCTTCTTTCCCTCAGTCTATTTTCCATTTTTTGTCCATGCAGTTCTTTTACAGAAGACCAATTCTGGGTCAAAGTTTTTGACTGAGGGATGGCAACCCCATTCCTCCACTTGATTCCCTGTCTCCCTATTGGAAATGAACTCTACCAATTCCCTCTCCTCCCAGTTGAGCATTTCATCTAAGGTTCTTCCCTTTGAGTCCAGAGAATCTATCCCCTCCCAGGTCTCTTTTACATTTTAGAAGGTCCCACCACCTCCAACCACATTGAGGTTGCATATTTATATTCATTTTATTGGACCTCAGGGACATTCTTCTGTCTCCCTCTGCCCCCATACCTGAGAAGTTTCACAAGCACAAGGGCCCAAGTTAGAATGCTTCAACCCCATTTGGGAGGGAGAAGAAAACAGATCAGGGGGAGGCAGAGAGGGAGGCACCTGGGTAGGAGAGGGAAGTGGGAGGGGAAAAGGGAGTAACTCTTAACAGTCTTTACACTTACTCTCAGGAAGGGACCAAATGAAGTTCATCAGTTTCAGGGGTTTCCTAAAGTTATGTTGATATTTTTACTTTCTCTCTTAAGGAGCATCAGTGCCAGGAAGAATGTTTCAATCTCAGAGGAAAATGCTACACAACAGTCACCAAAACAGATACAATTTCTTCCTAATAGATTTATCTCTGCCATATACATGGACTTTTCTTCATGTATCTTAATTTAATGTCAAATTATTATATTGATATAGTTAGATTTCCTTGATTAATAATTACTCTTTATATAGTATATGCTTATGCTCTGTATATGCATCTTAATCTTACTTCAGCTTATTCTTTTCATTATTTTAAGAGAATTTGTTGTATATTGCTTGGAATTTTTCATATGTTTTATTCAGTTTATGAATTTATTTCTTCAAGTTTTTACATTTAATGTAATTGATATCTTAGTATTTGTCTCTATCATTTGGGGTTTTTCTTTATCTTATTGATTTATTTTTTTTATGTCTGTATATGAACATTGCTGTGTATTTGTACATTTTCCATGCAGTTTCCATGGAGGTCATAAGATGACTTCAGATCCTCTGGAACTGGAGTTACACCTGCATGTGGTTTCTTTGTCATATGTACTCTGAGCTCTTGCATCCTATCTCTGACCATTACCTTTTAGTTTTTGCTTTGTTATTCCTGTATATGGGTTATAATGACACTGTAATAGACTAATTCATTGGGATTTTTTGTTTTGTTTTGTTTTATCTTTTAGTATTTTTATATTTGTTGTTGTTAAGAAAGACAGACAGCAGACAGACAGCTAGATATTGGTAGATATATATTTGTATATATATATATATATATATATATAGGGATAGATATAAATTGTCCCCTCCATGGTAGTAGTATTCTTGTTTGTGTTAGTTAACAAATAACTGAAGTTGAATGAGTTTTAAAGTCAACAGATTTGTTTGGGATCATAGTTATGGTCCAAGATTGAGGGAAAAATCATGATGACCATTTGAACTGGCTCACTATATGAAGTAGAAGGACACAGAATGTTGTGTTTTCCTCTGCATGTGATTCTGAAGAGAGATTATCTGAACATCTAATCTGTTTGACAGTTAATTTTTGTTCAAATATCTTCTTACTTCCTTTAGGTCTCCTCAGTTTCTCACAAGAAAATTGATGTTTGTTTTTGCTCAATGTTTTATGGCCAGTGCTCCTTTTTGAGATTACTTTCCAGAGGATTGAACTTGTATTTTATGCATACTTAAGCAAATATGCACATCTATGACATCCCAGTTTTATATTTACATGAGTAAGATGTGTTACCATGACTGATAACTACTATTTCTTCAGCTGTGGCCACACAGTCCTCAGCAGCCCTCCTTTTTAAATATGTATCTTCCCCAAAAGTAAAGCAAAACCAAGAGGAATAGGTTCTATTGGTCTAGTTCTGGCTGGGAAAGCTGGAAGTGTTATAGCTCTTAGAACACGAGAGAGGAAGTTTGTGTAGCCTGCATAGGACAAGTACCCGGGGTCTACTACCTCAGCAGAAACAGTGGATTCAAGGTCCAGTGATTGAATGCTTCAGGAGAAAGAACTGTTCCCTAATTGTTACAGATCATTAAAATAGCCTCTGTCAAATGATCCTTCATGAAATAACTTGTGTGACTCATTCCATGTGGAAAAGAACTATATAAACATTGAGAAGTAGGGTGGGATATAGGGGTAGGTGTTTCTTATTGGTACCGTTTGAGATGTTAGTGATGCTCTATTTGCACTGGGAAGGACTTCAGGTGTTTTCATAAGTGACTGGATATCAAGGTCCTCTCAGTGTGGTGTTATGGTTATTTTTTCCAGAGCAGCTGTTGAAATGGATAGAGGTCTGCTGGACTCTTGCTGATCTCAAATCTCTGAGACCCCTGGGGTCTGGGTTCACTTGTCCCATACTCCTTCCATTATTGCTTTATTTCCCCTCATTTTAGAAGTCTCTTCTCTCTGTTCAGTGAGGATAATATCTGCTGTTTCCTTACCAAATTAATTTGGTCTTTCCCTCTTCTTTCTTTGCCCTTATCTCTCCGTTTACCGAGTGCATGTTTTTGTTATTGTTCACCCTATGTTTTAACTTCTTCTGTATACATTCCTCTCATTTGCCAAGAAACTGCATTATATTCAAGTTTGCTGAAATTTATTAATTCTTAGTTTATTAAGTACTGGTTTCCATTTTTGATAAGCACTTTTATTATGTAATATTTAAAATATTTTGTCATATAATCGAGTATGTGTCTTTTTAGCACCAGTTTCTGTACCATCGTTCAAATGTCATTTTCTTAGAATAAGATTATCATGTCAATACAATAAAATAAATAATGTTTAATAAAATTGGTTAGTGAACAGAGTGTAAAAGATCTCAGAGGATATTCATGCTTTTCATGAACAAGTACTATAAAGAGATGTTCACACCAACTGAGTTATTTTATAACATAAAAGAGACAATCTCCATGTCTTTCTGTATAGCCCTGGCTGTCCTGGAACTCACTCTGTAGACCAGGCTGGCCTCGAACTCAGAAATCCACCTGCCTCTGCCTCCCAAGTGCTGGGATTAAAGGCGTGTGCCACCATGCCCAGCTCTCCATGTCTTTTTGACATATGGAAGAAAAGTCATACAAAGCACAGAAGAGGCATCCAAAGTGATTGGTGGTAATGAAAGCAGGTGTGAGAGACTGAAATCAACAATATGACCAAATGTGTGAATGTCTGGCTTAGTATTACATTTATATTTATTCCAGATTTCAGAGTTTTAACAAGTTTCAAGTCTATGCAGTATTGTGTCAATTATCAGAAAATTCATCTACAAACTAAAATCTATGGTATTATAACCCAAGACCTTTCTTTAGTCATTGACATGAGATATTTAACATCCATTCAAAATTTGAAGAATCTAGACTTTGCAAAGCAGTTCCTGAAAACAATGATTTTTGATAAATCACAATACCTTACTTCCACATTTACTGAAGAATTTGGGTTTAAACAGAATAAGCTACTGATGAAGAGTTAACGATCATAGTATGAATCTCAGTTGTACTTTTAAATGTGCCTATGACATTTGTTTATCAAAGACATTAGCAAACTAACCTAATGAAATGAGAAATGCTTTCAACAAATGGTTATAAAAATAATCCAGTATCAATGTGGAAAAATAATATATCTTGTATACAAATATTATGCTGATATAGGTAACAAAAAGGGTAAAATAAATCTTTAGACTGTTTGTGGGGAGCAGATGAAGACTTGGATTTGTGAAGTCTTGATAGAATGTTTCCTGTTGACATGTACATGGTCATGACAAGAACTCAAATGTCTCAACCTCATGAAAATAGCAGTCTTTCCAAGATGAGGTTCAAAGCCTATTTAGAGGGTCTACATGTAAATTTTGACAATTTATGCAGAAGTATTCCAAGACAACACTCTCTATATGAATATTTAAAGTCTGAAGACTACTTTCTTACAGAGACTCCTCCTACTGAGATTAGATAAACTTGCCTCCTTGATCTAACTTTATATCATGAATCATGCCTTCTTCGTTACCTGTATGTAATAATCCCACCCACTTTTTCAGATGTATACAATAATACTTCTTCCCTATTAAATTATATAAAATAAACACACTGAGCTTCCTGGACGCTGTGGATTTTTGTCAGAAGGCCAAGTCAACATATCCCTGATTTTCTGTGTATGAGTTTCTATATGTCTATCTGCCTTTCATTACCTTACCACCTGAGCCACATTTATCCATGGAGGTTGCTGGATGCTGCAACTCTTGAGAGAATGTGTCAAGACACAGGAGATTATATTCAACAAGATATAGACACATGTTAACAAAATATAGAATCTCAATCATTGAACATTTGACTTTTTTTTTTCTTATATTAACCCTTCTCAGACTTTCATCCACTAGGGAACTTATCACATAGGATAACATAGTTCCGTATTCTGACATGTTTCCCTTGCTTTATGACAGCATAAGACAGAGACTGTCTCATTCATTATCTTTACCTTTCTATATAACTCATAATTCCTGGCATTATGTAGAATCCTTTAAATGAGTGAAATAAAGTTTTACCAAGAATAACTTAACTTTGTCTAGATAACTAATATTTCATAAATTTTATGCATGCATTGTTATTACAAAAATAATCAAGAGTATTTGATCAAACATAAACTAACGTGAAACTATTTATAGAACTTCTGCATCTATTTTTTTTATCTACATAGGCTTCTGGACACAGATTATCATCCTAACACCCAAAATACAAGATTGTTTTTGCTTTCAGTTAGCATGATTAATTTAGTACTTATGTTGTCTTGAAAGTCTTGTCTAGTTATCACATAACCTTTAATATTATCAGTATTAATCTATATTAGGTAAATGATAATTTTGCTTTTGAAGACCAAAGTATATGCAAATTTGTTTCCATACAGGACAACCAGGTATCTTATATGATAAAACTAAAAGGAAGGCACATTTTAAATGAGTATCATACTGAAGTAGTGGGGCTGCCAATTTTTTTTAGATAAAAGGTTATGAGAACAATGTTCTCTAATGTCACAAATTACACAAAGTCAAATTACCATATTGAAAAGGTAAGTTATTGAAATTGTTGCTTTGTAGATGTAGCTATTTGTTTAAAATGGCTTTTGAATTATGTTTAGCTGTCACAGTGAAGAGTGGGAAATTCAAATTCTGATTTAAAGTCTGATTACAAGCCAAAGTAGCATTCACATTTCTCTTGTAATTTATACAGTGGTATAAAGCATATCAGATGTTCTTATAACTATCCCAGAGAGTATTTCAGAGCTTCAGATAGTTTTATGAATTTTACCACTATTAATGTTAAAGTTTTATTTATTTATGCAAAGGAGTTAATTCATAAAAAGTCCAGCTGATGTCATGATTCCAATTTTAGAGACTATGCATTTAACCGTGTGTTCTAACAATAGATAGCCCTTAGAAAATAAACAGATATCCTTAGTTATAAAATCTTATATAATACATTAATAAAAAGTTTTGTAAAAGTTAATTTTATAATTATTTTAAACATAATAAATTGCTCATGGTTATTTCTTATATGGATTAGAACAATCTTTATTTTCTTTAACCTTCAATAAAATAACTAGTAATGACATCTTATCGTAAAGTATAAAGTATCTTCTTTCCACCAATTGACAAGTAATGTGTCTTTACAATGACTTTCAGAGCTAAAGAAGGGCATTAGAAAATGAAATTTTTGTTACTGTGGTAAAATTTCATTGATGCCTTTGACCCCAATTTAGAGATTTATGCTCTTAGGCATAGTTAGTCATTACTGGGATGTCTTCCAGAGGACTACACTTGATTTGCTGCTTTTATGGGCCATGTGAAATGAAGACTTCCTTTAAAAAAATGTGCATTTTTGTGTGTATGCCTGTGTACATGCATGCATGTGTGCCTAGAGTAGGGGTGTAGAGGACAACTTCAGGTGTCACTCTCAGGGACACCACCAATATCCTCTGTGACAAGATCTCTCCAACTGTCTGAGAGCTCCTCAACTATGTTGTATTACATATTGAGTGAAGCCAAGGGATTCTTCTGTCTCTTCCTCTCAGGTACTTCATTTCAAGTTATGGCCCTCTGTCCAGCATGTTTAGATGTTCCAAATGTATGTTCTATATACATGCTTCCTAGGCCAGGTTTTTACTCACCTAGCTATATGCCCAGCTTCAGGCCACCTTAAAAGGGACAAAAACAGAAATACAGAATGGTATTACCTCTTTAAATGTGTTCTGCTTGCATGTGGAAGAAAGTAAAATAGAATTTTCTTAGAGGAAAATGTTTTTAAAGTACATTTTTAGAATTTAGTAATCTAAAATCTTAATAAAATACGATAAAAATGAGTTAAATCAAGTCTGTTAAAAAGATAGAATCATGGAAAAATAAAATTAACACAGCTGTATTTCTGTTATAAAGAAAAATGGCAATCAGATAAGGAATTTATTACAGAAATAAAATAGATAGAGGTTAGTAAACATCTTAAATGAACATTAAATCATATCATTTGCTAAGAAGATAAACCAAATAAATGTATAAACTTAAAACCACAAAAGTATGCCTATATATCTATGTATGAAAACTTGGGCAAACAAAATAGCATATCTAAGTCACACTTAGAAAGAGTACATCCACATTTTAGGTAATTTTAGTAAGATTAAATTAAAATATAGAGCTTGTAATATACCATATTATCCTATAACTTCTATAATATATAAAGTAACTATTAGTAAAAGTAATGGGAGAAGAGAGCTGTCTTGATATTTCTCATGAATGTATAAGCTCTATTTTCAAACAAAGAGAATTCTTCCTTAGATAATAAAACAGTGCATGCTGTTAGACATTCACAATGCTTCTTGGTGTAGGAAACTTTATAAGTTCTCAAATCACCGACCTTGCATGAGAAAACCTTACCCTGTATGTTCCCAGGTGGATCTCATCAACATGGAGACTCATACTCAGAAATTACTCTTGTAGCAGAAACATAGATGTTTGTGCACAGGGATAGGAGAGTTATTGTGCACCCTTACAGCTATCTAATCTTCCCTATTTGTACAGTTTAATTCCATATTACACCCTAATGCTTTGAACTTTATAAGGTGCATTAAGGGAATGTTGGCTCCAATACCCTCTGTAACCCAAATATTTTGTAATGGAGCCTAGGATTCCAAGGTACAGCATCCAAGTTTCAGGTAACTTTGACCACAGGAAATCACGGTGGTGGTTTGTGGGAGCTAAAAAAAAGTGGATGCTCATAATCATCTATAAGAGGGAACACAGGGCCCACAATGGAGNCAATGCCTGTGTTTCTAATGAAGTGGGTCTTGACACTTTGGAGATTAAATGATGAAGTGGGTCATTACCCTTTGGAGTCCAAATGTCCTTTTCACAGGAGTCACATAAGAGATACCCTGTATATCAGTATATAAGATATTTACGCCGGGCATGGTGGCGCATGCCTTTAATCCACTTGGAAGGCAGAGGCAGGTAGATTGAGTTTGAGGCCAGCCTGGTCTACAAAGTGAGTTTCAGGATAGCCAGGGCTACACAGAGAAACCCTGTCTCAAAAAACCAAACCAAAACCAAAACCAAAACAAACAAACAAACAAAAACAACAACAACAAAAAAGAAATAAGATATTTACATTATGATTCATAACAGTAGCATAATTACAGTTATAAAGTAGCCATGAAGATAAGTTTATGCTTGGGTCTCATGTAAACATGAGAAACTATATTCAAGAATCACAGTATTAGCAAGGATGACAATCTCTATTGCTTTGCTGTCCCAGATATTCACATTAATTCCAGTTGATGACAACATAGTATTCCACAGAATGAATCAAAGAAACTAGTTTATAAGGGACTGACTTTACTCATATCACCTATATGCATCTCTTGTCTTAAAGACAGATGTATTGTGCTATTATGTTTTTTGAAAGAAATATTTTGCCTCCAGACACTAAACTTAAAACATCTTACAACTAAGCTAATGGTAAGCTTTGGGATCTTTTATTACATGGTATTCACTCAGCTGTCCTACTGTTTACTCAGTCTATTTAGCTTGTTTTTAAGAGAATGGTGTAACCAACATTACTATGACCTGCATTTCTTATGTAATCAGGTTTTGCAACCTGAATTAAATGTGTAGCTTCTTTCTTAAGTTAGGTACTTTTTACTCGTCTCTGTCACAGAGTAATGTGTGTGTGTGTGTGTGTGTGTGTGTGTGTGTGTGTGTGCTTCTGTGTGTAAGACACTTGATCCTCGGTTTCATTCCATATTATACATAACAATGGTCATAAAACTGATAGCACAGACTACATATCTTACACTTTCAGGAATTGTGACATATGACATATTATTCAACAGTGATTGAGTGGCATCCCAATACTGAGGTAATGGAGCTAAATCAAAAGAAAACATGACATCATATCCCAAGAATGGTACTCCCATTTGAGACAGACCAGTCTTGGTCACATGTCTTTCCAATTATTCCAGAGAGCACACAACCACCCTTAAAACATGGAGGCATGCTCTCCCATACTCTACAAAATAAGATACCCAAATATTGATTGCCCCAACATATGATGAAACCTCCTATAGATCAAAATTCAAGTTGTGTATCTCAGCACAAATTACAAAGATTGCACAGCTTTATTAACAACCCGTTTTCGAGTCTCTCAGTTTCTGTTTAGGTATCACCCATATTGTATGATTTTTCATGAAGAAATGTGAAAACAACTATTTATTCCAGATTGGACACCAATGATAAACCAATGAAATTATTCCAGACAAACTTGCAGAATCAGTGACTATAGTGTGGTTACTTGCAGAAGTCTACATAGCATGCTACTTACAGGAGAAAGTAGCTTCAAAGTTACCACTCCAGCATGAATAATGACCAGAAACATTTGAATCCCTAGTGTCTGCTGTCCAACTGAAAGGCAGCTTGACCAAATAAAGTCTCCTTGACCCAGCCATTACGACTGCCTGCATAGACTTGGGGAGTGACCTTGTGAGATTGTTTTAAGTTTCAGTAGCTTTCTGAAACTTGTGAGTTTTGTTTGCTTCCTGAATCTTATAGAATGGTCTCATGAATTCTTCTATGCCTTCTTACACCTTCCAGGAGAACATATTTGGCCTTCAATGAAATAGATAAAAATCAAGCATTGGTTACAATAAAAATGAGGGAAGGGAAAGAAAAATGGGAGAAACCTAGTTTTAAAAAAAAAAAAATATATATATATATATATATATATATATATATATATATATATATATATATATATATAGAGAGAGAGAGAGAGAGAGAGAGAGCTGCATTTCAGGAGTAATTTTATTTCTGAATATATGTTGAAAGGCACTTAAATCAGTTCCAGACACTAAAAGCCTGAAACTGCATGGTTTCATATTGATAGAATTTATCATGTTGAAGTCATGGAAGTAGGAGCCACAATAATTATTACCAGAGGTTGTATGTGAGAAAAGAGAGAATGTAGAGATTTAAAAAAAGACTCAGAAACTTTTGACAGAAAACCAGGGACCATGTTCTGAAGTATTTTACCAAAAATGGTGACTATATTCAATAATAACTTTTCATGTTTTAAAATAAGAGAGTATATTGCAAATGTTCCACCACAAAAATGGAGAGGTCAAAGAAGTGACCATTGTGTTAATTATATTATTTTAATCTTCTAAAGTTGTTCACATATATAAAGTGTTATAGCTTATTGTTATATTCTTAATATGTAGCTATGAACATTTATGAATTAATATAAACACTAGTGGAAAATAAATAACACCCTTCTTTCTGCTTGATGACGTATCCTCCTATAAAGGGTTAAGTTCTAAGATCAACACAAGTAACATTCTTCTCAAAGGAGCAGGCAAACCTAAAATATCACAAATAACCTTTCCTTGCCTGTTTCACAGGAAATCATTGTATTATGGGCTTATTAGTTAATCTTTTTGATTCTGTCATGCAGTGGTACTTAACCTTCTTAATGCTGTAACCCTTTAATACAGTTCCTTGTGTTCTGACCCCCCCCCCCAATTCTTTCCATTACTACTTTGTAACTGCAATTTTGCTACTCTTATGAATCATAATGGAAATTCATGTCTTTTATCATAATATTCTGGGAGTTGAAACTTACAGGTTGAGAACCTCTTTAATTTCGCAGACTTGTGTTGGTCACTTTTATGTATTATGTCATTGTGTTCCCATAATAGACCAAGGCAATTTCATGTAGCTAGAATAAATAAAACTATACTATCATATAGAGTTATGATAACTGAGTGTATTGTATGAATGGACACACACACACACACAAACGCATACACACCTGGACTATCTCTAGCCATTAAATAAACAGTGTGTTAAATGAGACACCTCATAAAGAAGTTAACTTTAAGTGTAAAACACATAATATAAAATATAAAATTTTATAAAATGTCTTTAAAATACATTAAATTCTTCAAAATTAATAGATAGGTCATTAGAGTTCACAGAGAAGTGTAATGTGTTTAAGACTCATAAATTGAACTTTGTTAAAAGAGAACACTTTTATTCTAAGAGCAGCTTCATAAGCAGGAAGAAGAAAAGGAAAGATAAACAGTGGAGGGAAATATCAATAGGATACCTGTACAACATAGTAATACTGGGAGGTACATAAAAGATTCTTAAAACTCAAAACTGACCAGAAAACTATCAACTGATACCTGAAGAGCTGGCTAAGAGCAGTGCATATGTTAATGGCCAGTAGACAAATGTAAAGCTATTTTCACCATTGACAAGGATGCTCAACATTGCAATATATTGATAGGAATTATCTGTTTGTTGACTGTATAAATGTCTATTTACTGGTTGTGATACTGTACTATCAGTTTTCAATTGAGATAAAAATGAGAAACAAAGAATCTGTATTATTTATTCCAAACACATGTATGAATTCAATGTGATTAGTTTATTTAAAATACTTTAGGCCCTTCCTTCTGGTTGGCACTAGCCCCAGGTCACCTTGGGCTCAAACTCAGCAGACAGCCCTACGGTCTCCAGAGAACTCTCCACCCCACAGGTACCCTAGCATGCCCAGGTTCTTAGGATCACTGGTGAGTGGAACACAGCATCTATTCCAACAGACTGGGGTGCCAGGGGACAGCTGCAACACAGACATAGGATCCCTGGCTAAACAGTGGCTCGGTTCCTTCCAATAGGCGCTGGTCTACGTTAGTTTAGAACTCAGTGGTCAGCCCCACGGTCCCCAGAAGAGGTACAACTTCCAGATGCTCTAACATGCCCAGGATCTTAGGATCCCAGAATCCAAGAATCCCAGGATCCCAGGAGTTTGGACACACCAGGATTTCAGGGTCTCAGAGGAAGCCTGACTGCCAAAAACTCTGACACACCCAGCATCTCAGCAGCACAGGATTCCAGAATCACAGGATCATGAAGAAAGCTGGATTCTGAGAAGTTCTGACTCAACTGGGATTGCAGGAAGAACAGGCTCCAATCAGATATATAAAGGGCAGGGAGCACTTGAGATAATCAGATGGCAGGAGGCAAGGATAAGACCAGAAGCAACAGTAACCAAGATTACCACCACATTCTCATCAATGGACATAGCCTTCAAACAGAAAATAAACAGAGACACAGTGACACTAATAGAAGTTATAAAACAAATGGATTTAATATATATATTATATATATATATTATAATATATAATATTTTATAATATTTAATATTATATATACATATATATAATATTTTATAATATTTAATATTATATATACATATATATAATATTTTATCCTAAAACAAAAGGATATACCTTCTACACAGCACCTCATCGTACCTTCTCCAAAACTGATCATATAATCAGTCACCAAATAGGACTCAACTGATACAAAAATATTGCAATAAGCCCATGAACCCGAAGATCGCCACAGACTATGGCTGATCTTCAAGAACAACATAAATAATAGAAACCCCACATACACCTGGAAGCTGATCATTGCTCTACTCAATGATAACTTGATCAAGGAAGAAATGAAGAAAGAAATTAAAGACTTAATAAAGTTTAATGAAAATGAAGCCACAACATACCCAAACTTATAGGACACAATGAAACCAATCCTAAGAGGAAAACTCATAGCTCTGAATGCCTCCAAAAAGAAGAGGGAGCAAGCATACACTAGCAGCTTGACAGCATACCTGAAAGCTCTAGAACAAAAGAAAGCAAATTCAACCAAGAGGAGTAGACTGCAGGAAATATTTAAACTCAGGGCTGAAATCATCCAGGTGGAAACAGAAAGAACTATACAAAGAATAAACAAAACCAGGAGCTGGTTCTTTGAGAAAATAAACAAGGTAGATAAACCCTGAGACAGACACACTAGAGGGCACAGGGACAGTGTCCTAATTAACAAAATCAGAAATGATAAGGGAGATGTAACAGCAGAATCTGAGGAAATCCAAAAAGTCATCAGATCCTAGTACAAAAGCCTATAATCAACACAACTGGAAAACCTGGATGAAATGGACACTTTTCTAGACTGAAACTAGGTATAAAAGTTAAATCAGGAACAGATTAACATTCTAAACAGTCCCACATCTCCTAAAGAAATAGAAACAGTCATTAATAGACTCTCAACCAAAAGAAGCCCATGACCAAATGGGTTTTGTGCTAAGTTCTATCAGACCTTCAAAGACCTAATTCCAATTCTCCTCAAACTATTCCAGAAAATAGAAACAGAAGGTACTCTAGCCATTTTTTTTCTGTGAAGCCACAATTACTCTGATACCTAAACCACACAAAGATCCAACAAAGAAAGATAACTTTAGACCACTTTCCCTTATGAATATCGTTGCAAAAATACTCAATAAATTTCTTTCATACTGAATCTAAGAACAAATCAAAACAACCATCCATCATGAACTAGTAGGCTTCATCCCAGGGATGCAAGGATGGTTCAATATAAGGAAATCAATCAAGGCAATCCACTATATAAACAAACTCAAACACAGAAACCTCATGATCATCTCAGTATATGCTCAGAAAACATTTGGCATAGTCCATCACCCCTTCATGATCAAAGTCTTGGAAAGATCAGGAATTCAAGGGCCATAATTAAACATAATTAAAGCAATATACAACAAACCAGTAGCCAACATCAAATTAATGGTGAGAAACTGGAAGCAATCCCACTAAAATCAGGGACTAGGTAAGGCTGCCCAATCTCTCCCTACCTATTCAATATAGCACTCAAAGTCTTAACCAAAGCAAATAGACAACCAAAGGAAGTGAAAGTGATACAAATTGGGAAGGAAGAAGTCAAAATGTCACTGTTTGCAGATGATATGATAGTATACTTAAGGGAGCCCAAAATTCCACCAGAGAATGCCCCAACCAGATTAACAGCTTTAGCAAGGTGTCTAGATATAAAATTAACGCAAACAAATCAGTAGCCTTTCTCTACACAAAGAATAAACAGGCTGAGAAAGAAATTAGGGAAACAACAATTTCAAAATAGTCACATATAAAATAAAAATACCTTGGTGTGACTCTAACTAAGGAAGTGAAATATCTGTATGATAAGAACTTCAAGTCTCTGAAGAAAGAAATTGAAGAATATCTCAGAAGATGGAAAGATCTCCCATGCTCATGGATTGGCAATATTAATATAGTCAAAATGGCTATCTTGCCATAAGCAATCTACAGATACAATGCAATCCCTATCAAAATTACAACTCAATTCTTCGCTGAGTTAGAAAGGGCAATTTGCAAATACATCTGGAATAACAAAAATCCTAGCATAGCAAAAACTGTTCTCAACAAAGAACCTCTGGTAGAATCACCATCCCAAATCTCAAGCTGTACTACAAAGCAATTGTAATTAAAAACGGCATGTTATTGGTACGGTGACAGACAGGCAGATCAATGGAACAGAATTGAAGACCCAGAAATGAACCCACACACCTATGGTCAGTTGATCTTTGACAAAAGAGCTCAAACCATCCAGGGGAAGAAGACAGCATTTTCAACAAATGTTGCTGGATCGACTTGCAACATGTAGAAGAATGTGAATTGATCCATTCTTATCTCCTTGTACAAAGCTCAAGACTAAGTGGATCAAAGAACTCCACATAAAACCAGAGACAGTGAAACTTATAGAGGAGAAAGTTGGGAAAAGACTCAAAGATAAGGGCACAGGAGAAAGATTCCTGAACAGAACGCCAATGGCTTGTGTTGTAAGATCAAGAATTGACAAATGGAATGTCATAAAATTGCAAAGCTTCTGTAAGTCAAAGGACACTGTCAATAAGACCAAAGGCAACCAACAAATTGGGAGATCTTTACCAATTTAAATCTGATAGGGTGCTAATATCCAATATGTGGTACAGAGCTAAACAAAGATTTCTCAACTGAGGAATATTGTTTCTTAGGACCATTTGCTTGGAAAATTTTTTTTCAGCCTTTTCCTCTGAGATAGTGTCCCTGACTGAGGTAGGATTCCTGTAAGCAGCAAAATGTTGGGTCATGTTTTGTTCTTGCAGCTGTCTTCGTTTCAGTTTGTTGAAGAATTACTTTCTTGCCCTTTTTTTATGTAGTTTCAATTCATGTGTTGGTGTTTTCCCTTTATTATCCTTTGAAGGGCTGGATTTGTAGAATGATACTGTGTGAATTTGGTTTTAACATGGAATACTTTGGTTTCTCCATCTATGGTAATTGACAGTTTTACTGGGTATAGAAGCCTGGGCTGGCATTTGTGTTCTCTTAGGGTCTGTATAATATCTGTCCAGGATCTTCTGGCTTTCATAGTCTCTGATGAGAAGTCTGGTGTAATTCTTACAGGCCTGCCTTTATATGATACTTGACCTTTTTCCCTTACTGCTTTTAATATTCTATCTTTATTTAGTGCATTTGTTGTTTTGATTATTATGTGTTGGGAGACATTTCTTTTCTTGTCCAGTCCATTTGGATGTCTGTAGGCTCCTTATATGTTCATGGGCATCTCTTTCTTTAGGTAAAGGAAGTTTTAGTCTATAATTTTGTTGATATTTGCTGGCCCTTTAAGTTGAAAATCTTCATTCTCATCTACTTCTATTATCCATTTGTTTGGTCTTCTCATTGTGTCCTGGATTTCTTGGATGTTTTGAGTTAGGATCTTTTTGCATTTTGCATTTTCTTTGATTGTTGTGTCCATGTTCTCTATGGAATCTTCAGCATCTGAGATTCTCTCTTCTATCTGTTATATTCTGATGCTGATCCTCGCATCTATGATTCCTGATTTCTTTCCTAGGGTTTCTATCTCCAGAATTGTCTCCCTTTGGGTTTTATTTATTGTTTCTACTTCCATTTTTAGATCTTGGATGTTTTTGTTCAATTCCATCACCTGTTTTGATGTTTTTTTCCTGTAATTCTTTAAAGGATTTTTGTGTTTTTTCTTTGAGTACTCCTACTTGATTAGCAGTGTTTTCCTGTAGTTCTTTAAGGGCTCCCACCTGTTTTGCAGTGTTCTCCTGTATTTCTTTAAGTGAGTTATTAATGACTTTCTTAAAGTCCTCTATCACCATCATGAAATATGATTTTAAATCTGAGTCTTGCTTACTGGGTGTGTTTTGTATCCAGGACTCGTTGAGTTCAGAGTGCTGGGTTCTGTTGATGGTGAGCAGTCTTGGTCAGTTAGTAAGATTCTTTTTTTTTTTTTTTTGCCTTTGCCATCTGGAAATCTCTGATATTAGTTGTTATAACTGTCTCTGACTGAAGTTTGTTCCTCCTGTGATTCTGTCAGCACTCCTGAGAGTCCAACCATCTCCGGAGTCTCAGTAGACCGAGTACTCTCTGCAGGCCAACTCTCCTCTGGTGGGGAAGGAGGGCAGGGGTCTGGAGTTTAGATCTGCTTCCTGGTTGAAGATGATGTCCCTAAATGGGGTCTGTCCCAGAAGCTATGATGCGTCTGCAGTCCACAGGATTTCCTGTGCAGACTGGGCTCTGAGGCACCCAGGATACAAGATGGCTCTCTCTCCTGCTCTAGTGGTTAGATCTGTCCCTAGCAGCCACCTCTTCTCTGGTGGGGAAGGAGCCACTGTTTATTCTCTTAACATTCCTTAGTAGCTTATAGTGCTTTGTGTAGAATTGAGGCCTCCAGGGCTTTCCCCCAACAATTTTGACATGTCTGCTAATTTTGTTATCTTAGTTCAGCTCATCTTTGGTACTCATGTTTGGGGGTATTTTATTGATGCAAAAAGTGTGAACAGCTCAAAAAAGAAAATAACAAAAAAATACTTTAAGTCATGAAAAATTCACAGGAAAAAAAATTGAATGTAGCATGTCCTAAATCTAATAGAAAAGATACAGGAAAAGAAAATACAGTAGTAACCAATAACTTTCCAAGGAGAAGTGATAATACTAAGAAGAACTAGTACTGCATTTTTAGGCAATAGCACCATGGTCTCTCTGTAAATACCTGGCTACTGTAGTCAGCTTAGATAATCTTCACTCCATTTGAAAAAATATACACCAAATCATTGTTCTTTCATTTCTAAATCCTTCCTATGCTGACCTGGCTCATGAATATCTTCACTTTTCACTTCAGCATGTCACTTTTAGCTTGCTCCAGGATCTTAACACATAGGATACCTTCCCTTTGTCTCTATTGCTATTCTACAATATTTTGCTTGACTGTGTCATTCTTGGCTTCTACAACAAAAGAAATACCACATAGAACGGTATGTATTCCACTTGTGGGGTTTGGGAGTCAAGTAATGCCCTGATTCACAATTATAGTTGATCCACTTCTTTGGGCAATCCCCCCATGATAAATGAGACAAAGTATTTTCTGGAATCACTTTTATTTGAGCACTAATTTCACTTGTGTGGGTAAGATCAGTTCCGAAAGGCTCCATCTCTAATAACCCATTACCTTTGGGATCAGAATGTCAATATATAAATTTTCAGAGAACATAGGTATTCAGCCCATAGCATCAACTCAACTAAGTCACCCTTTAGATTTCAGTAAATATCACTTACCTACCATACCTTTCCATGATTCATAATGTAGGCCAGTAATCTTTGTTTATTTTTTAGCAGCATACTTACACATAACACATTATTATACATAAATAATATCATCACTTGTTTAGATTCTATCTCACATAGGGCAGTTTTTACATATCATTGCAGAAAGCTGATATGGTGGTATGAATATGCTTGGCACTTCTTTGATATGTGGCCTTGTTGGAGGAAATGTATCACAGGAGGGGGTGTCCTTTGAGACCTTCCTCCTTGGTGCATTGATGTCAGACTTTTCTTGACTAACTTCAGACCAAGATGTAGAACTCTCAGATCCTCCCATGCCATGTCTGTCTGGATGCTGACATGCTTGCAGCTTTATGTTAATGGACGAACCCTCTGAAACTGTAAGCCAACCCCAATAAAATGTTTGCCTTCATAAGAATTGTGTGGGTCACTTCTGGACTGAACTGATGCTCTGAGCAGACCTTGGATAATGGCTTCACAGACAGTCCCACAACACCCAGAGAAAGTTCTTCTGTTAGGTGCTCTAACATGCCCAAGATCTCAGGAGATTAGTCATACCAGGATATCAGATTTCCAGGGGGAGCTTAACTTCCAGGAGCTCTGACACACTTAGGATCTCAGGATCAAAGGATACAAAAATCACAGGATCCCAGAGACAGCTAAACTCTGAGGAGTTCTGAAAGAACCAGGATCACAGGAGGGACAGGTTGAGTCAGAGACAACAAGAGCAGGTAGCACTAGAGATAACCAGATGGTGAGAAGCAAGTGTAAGAACATAAGCAAGAGAAACCAATGTTACTTGGCATCATCACAATCCAGTTATCCCACCATAACAAGTCCTTGATGCCCCATCACACTAGAAAAGCAAGATCCAGAATGAAAATCACTTCTCATGGTGATAATAGAGGACTTTAAGAAGGACATAGATAACTCCCTTAAGGATATACAGAAGACACAGATAAGTAAGTTGATACCCATAAAAAGAAAACACAAAAACCATGTAGTGAATTACAGGAAAACACGAACAAACAGGTAAAGGAACTGAACAAAACCATCTAGGATCTAAAAATGGAAATAGAAAAAATAAACAAATCACAAAGGGAGACAACCCATGAAATTGAAAACCTAGGAAAGAGATCAGGAGTCATGGATGGGATCACCAACAGAATAGAAGAGATAGAAGAGAGAATATCAGGGACAGAAGATACCATAGAAAATATTGACCCAACAATCAAAGCAAATGCAAAATACAAAAAACTCCTAACCCAAAACATCCAGAAAATCCAGGACACAATGAAAAGACAATACCTAAGGATAATAGGTATAAAAGAGAAAGAAGAGTCCTAATTTAATGGGCCAGAAAATATCTACAAGAAAATTATAGAAGAAAACTTCCCTAACCTAAAGAACATGGTGAGCATAAATATCGAAGAAGCCTACAGAACTCTAAATAGATTGGAATAGAAAAACTTTACCTGGCATATAATAGTCAAACCACCAAATATATAAAACAATATTAAAAGCAGTAAGGGAAAAAGGTCAAGTAAAATATAAAGGTAGACCTATCAGAATTACACCAGACTTCTCACAAGAGGCCATGAAAGCTAGAAGATCCTGGGCAGATGTCATACAGACCCTAAGATAATGCAGATGCCTGCCTAGGCTACTATACCCAGCAAAACTCTCAATTACTATAGATGGGAGAAACCAAGCTATTCCATGACAAAACCAAATTTACACAATATCGTCCCACGAATCCAGCCATACAAAGGATGAAAATGGAAAACTCCAAAACAAGGAAGGAAACTACACTCAAAAAAAGCAAGAAAGTAATCTTTCAACAAACCCAAAAGAAGATAGACACAAAAACATAATTCCATATCTAACAACAAAAATAATAGGAAGCAACTATATATATATATATATATATATATATATATATATATATATATATATATATATACTTAATATATCTTAATGTCAATGGACTCAATTCCTCCCCCTGTTCCCCCCCTCCCAAAGAAAAGACATCGACTAACAGACTGAAAACTTAAACAGGATGCAGCATTTTGTTGCATACAGGAAACTAACTTCAGTGACAAAACAAATACTTCCTCAGACTAAAGGACCATAAAATAATTTTCCAAGCAAATGGTCACAAGAAACAAGCTAGAGAAGCTATTGTAATATCAACTAAAATTGAGTTTCAACCAAAAGCTATCAAAAGAGAAAAGAACAGACACTTCATACACGCCAAAGGAAAGCATGTACCAAGATGAACTCTCAATTCTGAACATTTATGCTACAAATGCAAGGGTATCTACATTCATAAAAGAAACTTTATTAAACCTCAGAGCACACATTGTACCTCACCCAATAATAGTGGGAGACTTCAACACCCCACTGTCAGCAATGGACAGATCATGGAAAGAAAAACTAAACAGAGACTCAGAGAAACTAAAAGAAGTTATGAACCAAGTGGATTTAACAGATATCTATAGAATATTTTATCCTAAAACAAAAGAATGTACCTTCTTCTCAGCATTTCATTTTACTTTCTCCAGAATTGACCATATAATTGGTCACAAAACAGGCCTCAACAGACAAAAGAAGATTCAAATAATTCTATGCATGCTATCACACACCATGGGTTAAGACTGCTCTTCAATAACAACAAAAACAATGGAAAGCCCCTACACACATGGAAGGTGAACAATGTTCTGCTCAATGATAGCTTGGACAAAAAAGAAATACAGGAAGAAATAAAAGACTTTTTAGAATTTAATGAAAATGAAGGCACATCATACCAAAACTTATGGAACACAATGAAAGCAATGCTAAGAGGAAATGACATAGTTCTGAATGCCTCCAAGAAGAGCATTGATAGAGCTTACTCTAGCAGCTTAACAGCACACTTGATATCTATAGAACAAAAAGAAGCAAATATACCCAAAAGGAGTAGATGGCATTAAATAATCAAACTTAGGGCTGAAATCAATGAAATGGAAACAAAAAGAACTATACAAAGAATCAACCAAACTGGGAGCTGGTACTTTGAAAAAATCAACAAGATAATTAAATCCTTATCCAGACTTACCACAGGGCACAGAAACATAAGCAAATTCAGAAATAAAAGAGAAGAGGTAAGAACAGAAACCAGAGAAAATTCAAAAGAATCACCAGATCCTCCAGCAAAGAATATACTCAACAAAACTGGAAAATCTGGATTAAATGGACAGTGTTATAGACAGAAACCAGGGGCCAAAGTTAAATCAGGAGGAGATAAATCATTGAAACAGTCCCATAACCCCTAAAGAAATAGAAGCAGTCATTAAAATTCTCCTAACCATAAAAAGCACAGGGCTAGGTGGTTTTAGTGCAGAATTCTATCAGACCTACAAAGAAGACCTAATACCACTACTTTTCAAACACATATAAACAGAGGTCTCACTACCCAATTTGTTATATGAAGCCATAGTTACCCTTATACCTAAACCACACAAAGACCCAACAAAGAAAGAGAACATCAGACCAGTTTCACTTATGAGTATCAATGCAAAAATATGCAATAAAACTCTCGCAAGCCTAATCCAAGAACACATCATGATCATGTAGGCTTCATCCCAGGGATGCAGGAATTGTTCAATAAACATAAATTCATCAACGTAATCCACAATATAAACAAACTAAAGAAAAAAACACATAATCATCTCATTAGATGTTGAGAAATCATTTGACAAAGTTCAAAACTTCTTCATGGTAAATACCTTGGAAAGATCAGGAATTCAAGGCCCATACCTAAGCATAGTAAAAGCAATATACAGCAAACCAGTAGCCAACATCAAACTAAATGGAGAGAAACTTAAATCAATCCCACTAAAATCAGGGACTAGACACAGCTGCCCACTCCCTCCCTCCCTTTTGAATATAGTACTCCTAACCAAAGCAAATAGACAACCAAAGGAGGTGAAAGTGATAAAAATGGGAAAGGAAGAAGTCAAAATGTCACTATTTGCAGATGATATGAGAGTATACTTAAGGGACCACAAAAATTCCACCAGAGAACACCTCAACCAGATAAACAACTTTAGCAAGGTGGCTGGATATAAAATTAACTCAAATCAATAGTCTTCCTATAGTCAAAGAAAAGACAGACTAGGAAAGAATTAAAGAAATGGCATCCTTGACAATAGTCACAAATAATATAAAATACCTTGGTGTGATTTTAACAAAGCAAGTGAAATATCTGTATGACAAGAATTTCAAAACTCTGAAGAAAGAAATTGAAGAAGATCTCTGAAGATGGAAATATCTCCCGTGGTCATAGATTGGCAGGATTAATATAATAAGAATAGCAATCTTGCAAAAAGAAGACTACAGATTTAATGCAACCCCCATCAAAATTTCACTTCAATTCTTCATAGAATTAGAAAGAGCAATTTGCAAATTCATTTGGAATGACAAAATACAAGGATAGCAAAATCTATTCTCAACAGTAAAAGAGCTTCTTTGGGAAACACCATCCCTGACATTAAGATTAATTACAGAGGAATAGAGATTAAAAAAAAAAAAACTGTTTGGTATTGATACAGAGTCAGGCAGGAAGATCAATGGATTAAAACTGAAGACCCAGAAATGAACCCACACACTGACAGTCACTTGATCTTTGACAAAGGATCTAAAACCATCCAGTGGAAAAAAGACAGCATCTTGAACAAATGGTGCTGGTTCAACTGGTGGTCAGCATATAGAAGAAAGCAAATTAATCCATTCTTATCTCCTTGTAAAAAGTTCATGTCCAATTTGATTAAAGTCCTTCACATAAAACTGAATAAATTGATACTAAGAGTAAGAGTAAGTTTGGAAGAGACTCGAACATCAGGCATAGGGGAAAATTTCCTGATCAGAATACCAAGGGTTTATGCTCTAAGATAAACAATAGACAAACGGGACCTTATAAAACTGCAAAGCTTCTGTAAGGCTAAGGACACTGTCAATAGGACAAAATGGCAACCAACATATTAGGAAAATATCTTTACCAATCCTATATCTTTTAGAGTGCTAATATCCAATATATACAGAGAACTCAAGCCATTGGACTCCAGACAATAAAATAACCCTATTAAAAGTGTGGCACAGAGATAAACAAAGAATCCTCAACTGAGGAATATGAAATGACTGAGAAGCAACTTAAGAAATGTTCACCATCCTTAAGATGTACTATTACCTGAGAAACCAGCTGTACCACTCCTGGGCATAAGTCCAAAAGATGCTCCAAGTTGTCACAAGGACAGAAGAGCCAGTATATTCATAGCAACTTTATTTATAAAAGCCAGAAGCTGAAGAGAACCCAGATGTCCTTTACAGAGGAGTGGATACAGAAAATGTGATACATTTACACAATGGACTACTACTCACTATTAAAAACAATGAATTTATTAAATCCTTAGGCAAATGGATGGAACTAGAAAATATCATGCTGAGTGAGGTAACATAATCGCAAAAGAACATACATGGTATGTAACCACTAATAAGTGGATATTAGCCCAAATCTCAGAATACCCAAGGTATAATTCACAGACCACATTAAGTTCAAGAAAAAGGAAGAACAAAGTGTGGATGCTTCATTCCTTCTTAGAAGGGGCAACAAAATACTCATGGGAGCAAATATAAAGACAAAGTTTGGAGCAGAGTCTGAAGGAAAGGCTATCCAGAGACTGCCCCACCTGGGAATCCATTACATATACATTCACCAAACTCAGACACTATTGTGGATGCCAAGAAGTGCATGCTGACAGGAGCCTGATATAGCTGTCCCTGTAGAGGCTCTGACAGAGCTTGACAAATAAAGAGGCAGAAACAATCTACTTACATATAATAATAGATAAATCTTTGGGCCAAAGTGACCAGGGTCTGAGCTAGCAGGGCCGACCAAAACAAGCAAAGGATTTAGGAAAGAACTGAAGGAGCTGAAGGGTTTTGCAATCACATAGGAAGAACAAAAATATCACCCAAAGAGATCCCCCAGAGCTCCCAAGAACTAAACCACCAACCAAAGAGTACACATGGAGGGCTCATGGCTCCTGCTGCATTTGTAGCAGAGGATGGCCTTGTCTGACATCAGTGAGAGGCTCAATGCCCCGTTGTGTGGAATGTGAGGGCAGGGAGGTAGGACTGGGTGGGTGTGTGGGTGGGGAAACACCCTCCCTCATAGAAGCAGGGAGAAGGAAAATGGGATATGGGATTTCTGGAGGAGGAGGGATCCCAGGAAAGGGGATAACATTTGGGTTGGTGAGCAGGGGTAGGGGGAAGCAAAAGGGAATTTTCAGAGGGGAAACTAGGAAAGGGAATAATATTTGAAATTTAAATAAGGAAAATATCTAATTTAAAAATAGTAAATATCCAGTAAAGAAAAAGTATTGCTTGGGTCATAGTATCCCTTCATAGTCATAAAGCCAGTTGGTTTGTTTCATTTACCATTCACCATTGTGTATCCAGCTCTGGGATCAATTGTTGACATTGATAGTCACAGTTGATAGTTCACTTCAATACCACTGTACCTCAGCCCTCTCTTCTTCTCTTGGAATGTTGTCTTCATTAAGAATAGCATTTCCCTGGATGACCTACCAAGGAGAACTAAATGACATTGTAACACATTCTTTAGTCACAATTAAAAGTATAAAGGCAGATAGAATCTAATGCATTTTATTTAATTGAGTATGAAAACAATGATACTTGACTATAAAATCTGTTTACTATTAATTGATTGCTTAATTTCCACTTTTTTCCAACTTTTATTAGATATTTTCTTCATTTATATTTCAAGTGTTATCCAGAAAGTTCCCTATACCCTCCCCCCTCCCGGCCCTGCTCCCCTACCCACCTGCTCCCACATCTTGGCCCTGGCGTTCCCCTGTACTGGGGCATATAAAGTATGACCAAGGGGCCTCTCTTCCTAATGATGGCCAACTAGGCCATCCTCTTCTATATATGCAGCTAGAGACATGAACTCAGAGGGTACTAGTTAGTTCATGGTTATTCTTCCACCTATAGGGTTGAAGACCCCTTCAGCTCCTTGGGTACTTTCTCTAGCTCCTTCCTTGGGAACCCTGTGTTCCATCTAATAGCTGACTGTGAGCTTCCACCTCCATGTTTGCCAGTTCTTTAAATTTGCAGAATAACTCAGTTAAAAAGTGGCATTTTATTATTTTTAAAATAATACTGGGTGGTCAGGAGCTTTATAGTAAAACTACAGTCTTATTATTTTGTTCAAGTTTAAACTTGCAGCAATAATGAAGTATTGTTAGTTTTTATTTATTCACTTTACATTCCATTCACTGCTCCCCTCCTGGTCATCCTCTCCTACTGAGGCCAAACAAGGCAGCCCAGCTGCAGGAATATATACCACAGACAGGCAACAGCTTTGGGATTGCCCCTGCTCCAGTTATTTGGAAACCACATGAGGACCTAACTACACATCTGCTACATATGTATATAGGGAGGCCTAGGTCTGGACTATGTATGCTCTTTGGTTTGTGGTTCAATCTCTGATAGCCCAAAAGGTCCAGATTACTTGACACTGTTGGTTTCCCTGTGGATTGTAGGCCAGGAGGTGAAAGGAGATGTTCTAAATATTCCAAGTCCTTATTATATATTCTGAAGATGCCATGTAGGTGAGAAATCGGACATGGGAAAATCAAGCTACAACTGAACTGGAAACCTCCTTCCTGAGGACTGATTCTCAATGTAGAAGGTGTTATGCAGTCTATCAAGGGAGAAACTTGCTGAAGGGCCAGGAGCACCGGAGATGGAAGGGCAGAAGGCTGTCCAGCTAAAAAATCTATAGGATTTAACAGATGAATGTTTTAGGAATATAGGCTCATGTAAGCATTAGAAGAAGGAACAAATGCTATTGTAGTTCAATTTAAAATAAACCTTATTTTAAAATAGAGGGGAAAAAAAGAAAACATGTTACCATGTTTTTCTGAGCATCAGGAAAGGACATGTGTAGAATAATCCATTCTTCTTTTCCAAAAATCACTGGAAATCTGCATATATATATATATATATATATATATATGTCAGATTTGAGTGAAATTTCAGAAGTTCTTTTGGGCCATAAACAACTTCAACTGTATACTTCAGTTTATGGATTACACTTATTACTTACTAGGTTTTTAAACTAATTATTTGCCTACATTGGGAAAAGATACATTTCTTTGTTCTTTCATGATTTGAAGGAATTATAAATAAATTTAAAATAAATTCAACATATAATTACACATAATTTTTTATGGTGCCAGGTTTAAAGTTGGTATGAGTGTGCATGATGTCTGTGCATGTGTATATTGTTTGAAACATTGTTTTAACAGAGTAGGAATGTTTTCATAAGTAGTTTCACATTTTGAAGGAACATCAGGTTCACCTAATTTAGTGATGACCAAAGGTAGAATAGGGAAGAAAGCAAGAGGTCAAAGAAAATAAAACATCTTATAATTCACTAAGTTATTTCACTGATTTTTATCCATTTATATAAAAAGAAAAAGAAATCATTTTCTGATCTTCTTCATAGTCCACTGTGCCCCAGATCACAATGACCTCATTAAGTTCCCAGGCACATCTTTAATGACTAATGTGGCTGATGAGCTACTCTGTTGACTTTTATGAATGCAGGGGCTGAGTGGGTACAATGTCAATGTCACCCATGTGTTTCCAGCTTCCAATGCTCATCCTTTTGATGTGAGCACAGGATCTGGAAAGTAAAAGAAGAGACATAGAGCAATAAGACTACAGCACTGTTAGTACACAGGACAGGCTGATGGCCATCTGGCTCACACTGGTCCCTGGAACACTCCTCGGAGCACACAGGATCACAGCTTTTTCAAAGGGCCTCACAGGGCTTCAGTTCTCTGTGTGTAAAGACAGGACGTGCTGATTTCAATCATTAAAGTGCATTAAACTTAGTTTAGGACAGGATGAAAATCTTAGTTTTGAAAACCCCTGTGCATTTTTAAAATAAGGATTAATCAAACAGAGAGAGAGAGAGAGAGAGAGAGAGAGAGAGAGTCTGATAAAGTCATCAAAGCAAAAGAAGTCAAAATAATTTGTCTATGACATTAACAAACTTAAAGATTCATGATGCTGGAGTAAGAATTCAGACTTCTTGACACCAAACTCAGGCTCAGGCTCACCCTATTGGAAGACAGAAAGGTTCCAAAAGACATTAAGTCGTATGTGCATGATATTCAGTAATGCATATGAAATAATCCAATATAAGTTCCCTAATACACATTTATGCAATATTTAATATGTCTATATTTAAAGAAATAATGTTAAGTAATTGTCAAGTATTCTAATACTATTTAGGAATTTTCAAACTATAAACAGGTTAAAAAGAAAAAAGCATTTGTTTTTTTTGTCTAGTAGATTTAGCTTATGCTATTTATAGTTTTATCTATAAATGGTGGCTTGTCATTTTGGAAGTAATATAAAGTTTAAGGAACTGTAAATTAGTTGTATTCATCTCCTTGCTTTTTCTGAAAGAATATAATATATATAAGGATACAAAGTAAAACTAGTTAGTAAACTTTAAGAGAAATTTACTTTTCCAAGCATGAATTTATAACTCCTTTAAAACATGTCTCTTTTAGTAAAATGTGAGAGCATACATTTTACTTCCTTCTGTTATATTTCAAGATAAACATTTATCCAAAATTCCAATATAATATAATATAATATAATATAATATAATATAATATAATATAATATCACTACATTATAAAATCTATGACCACAAAAACATCTAAGACAGTTCCCCCATCTCTACTGAGGTAATCTGGGCAAACAAAAATTGTGTAATGTAATATCCTGTGTGGTAGTTTCTACTATCAAACTAATTACCACACCTATTATGCATACATGCTTACTTTTTGTGTTTGTAATGCATACAACCAGCTCTGCTTTCAGTGCATTTTAAGTACACAGCAATCATTGCAGGCTCTATCACACTCTGAGAATTAGAACAAAGGAATTTCCTCATTCTGTGGGACTGGCTACTCCCTGTCATCAAAACTCCTCATTTCCTCATTTCCAACCCACTGGTAGCCAGGATTCAGTGCTAGTATTTCTGAATCAGGTTTATTTCACTAGATATAGGTCCTTCCGGTTTGCCTGCACTATCACAAAAACCCAAGTTTCTGTAATTGGACCCAGAAAATGTGTGATTATTACTCCTTTGTTATTTCCAAATGTTGAGACATAAAAGATTTAATGATATAAACGTCTTAGGAATATCAGTGCCCTAAGTTTTCATCATTAAAGTAAAGATGGCACTTGGTCATATGCAAGTCATGACATTTGTTATTAATTCTATGAAAATAGATACCAAATAACCCACAGGCTCACATGTAGTAATAATTAACACATATGTGAAAACTGAAGAATTAATCTTCTTTTTCACTTCCTACAAGTCATATTCCTTTTTCATCTGGGAGACATCGACCATAGCAGAGCATATGTTCAGAATTTCACAGGAGAGAAGAAAATTTAAAGGCAGCAATCAACATGCAAGAGTAAGCTTAAAGATCCATTTACTTTATTTTACTTTCATTGAGAGACTAGCTATTTGGGGAGTTTTAGAAACTCATTCCATTTTATATATTTTTTAATTAATTTGTTTGGGGTAACTATTTTCCATTTTCACTAGCCAGCTGAAACCAAAAGTACACAGGTTCCATATCCAATATGCCTGTGATTTAAATTGTGTGAGATGCCCATATATCAGCACTAGAGTTACAGTGTTTACATCCTCTTTCCCACTAACCCTCACTATTCCCAATTCTAAAATTACTAGTGTTAGACATAACACACACACACATACACACACACACACACACACAAAACCACTGAGCCCACTTCATGTTGTTCTTATGTCCATACATGTGATCAGGGTTAACTACTTAGAATTAGG
This sequence comes from Mus minutoides, assembly GCA_902729485.2. Lineage (NCBI taxonomy): Eukaryota > Metazoa > Chordata > Mammalia > Rodentia > Muridae > Mus > Mus minutoides. The sequence goes on along the minus strand of LR750796.1, from coordinate 132,586 downwards.
TCTTCAGTCAGGAGGATTTTCCCTGCAAAAAATGGATTCATCCTTCCTCAATAGAACTTAATTATACTTTGCTCTTCATCTAGGGGTGAGACCTAGTGAAATTAATGCTATCTACAGTGTATGTTGACTTGTGTTATCATTATACAGATCTTGTTTAGGTAATTATATTATAGAGAATTCATGTCAGCTTTGTGTGTGTGTGTGTGTGTGTGTGTGTGTGTGTGTGTGTGCTCATGAACACACACTCATGTGTGCTTGTGATACTTAATTTTTGGCAGCAAATATCATGGTTCTCTGGTACTCACAATCATTCCTGCCTCTCTTCTATAATGTTTACTGAGATTTTGCATAATAACTATGCCAATATAGTTATGTATAATAACTATATATGTATACACACATATATACTATATATAGTATATATGTATACACACATATATACTATATATATGTATACACATATATGTTCTATATGTATGTGGTCATACATGGAAAGTCAGTGTGCTGTGGATTATAGTGAAGGTTATTATGCCCTTCTGAGATTTGAGATGTACTGTGTTCTCTAGCTAAGAACAACAAACATGTCATGTATAAATAGAAAAGAAAAAATATTTTCTTTATATTAAACCAACATACATTATTTATTGATTTATTAATGTTGAAGCCAAGGTGGAGGAGAATTAATTAGGTGTGATCCTATATATGTATTTCAGCTTATGGAAATATTAGTGATAAGTCCAAGCTAAGGTAGAAGATAGATGCCAGACTGTGCTGTCTATGGGGAATTGCAGGCTAGTCTCCAGTTGAGCTGAGGTCTGAACCCCAGAAATGGTGATAATTCACCTTCATGATATGGTAGGTGTTCCCTTATGCTCCTGGAACTCTGGCCCCTGCCTAAGTTACTGCCCCCCCCCACTGCCCACAGGAGAAGCATGTCTAAAAGTCATGTAGGCAATGGTCCAAGCTTCTGAACTAAACTCCTCCCCAGTTACCTTGTAACAGTAAAGGCCATAAAAGGGGCTGTTAGGCCCCTACCTTGCTCTCTCACTCCTTTGTTCTCTTACCTCTCACTTCTCTCACTTCTTTCCTTTCTCTTTGTCTTCTCCTCTCCTCTCTCCTCTCTTCTCCTCTTTCCCTCTTACTCTCTCTTTCTCTCTAGCCTTTCCCCTACTCTCTCTTTTCTACCTTCTCTCTTTCCCCCTGCCTTTCTATAATAAAGCTCTAAAATCATAGAATGTCTCTGCTCATTTAGGCCCACTGCGCTTGGAGGATGGGACAGGCTTTCTCCTAATGAGCCGTTTCTAATCTCCCATTAGAAGGCCTTCCTGTGCTCCAGTCGAGATCCGCTGCCCTCACTCTCACAGGTGTTGGGAACCTCTCTTTCTTTATCCCTCTCTCCTATAACCCTGGTGGCTTTAGAAAAGTAGCTCTGGGGTTTGTAGGTAGGGCTTCCCCTTGGCCACCCCCTGAAGAGTGGGTCAGAGGCTTGAATGCCCACCCAGGGCTGAGTGGAAAGTTTATGGCAGCTCTCCCAAACCTGACAGACCAGAGAATAGGTAAAACTCTGGAAAAGAGTGGGTCTTCCCCTTTCTCCTATCCCCCAAGCCCCCCCCCCCTTTTTTTAGTTCCCAACAGTTTCTAGAAGGCCAGGCTATGATGGTGTATCCTATTCATTGGAATGGTAGCAAAAAATATAGAAGTAGTTTAAAGAGCCCCAAAGTTTTCTCTCTGTCAAGACATGTTCATTCTGAAGTTGTCATTTGAGTACATCTTGAGCAGTGTGTAGTTTTTCTTCTCTGAGATTAGTTTTTCTGAGTCTACATACTCCTTATTTAACTGAGGCCTTAGATATGATTCTGTTTCATGGAGTCAGTCCCCATGAAAATTAGTTCCAATATGTTCAAGTCCTTTATATAAAATGGAATGCCATTTGCATGATTCTTGCAAACATTCCCTGTAAAGCTTATGCCATCTCTACTTTACTTATTGTAACTAACAAGAATTGTATTTTGTAGAATAGTAGCTATTTTGCTTGTGAAATGATGACAATGTTTTTTTTTCATTATTTGTTTGTTTTTGCTGTTTGTTTCATAAAATATCATGATGTTATAAGAAAAAAAATCCAGACACTGAAATGTATCCATACTGAAAGATGAGTTGGAAGTCTTCTAGTCACTGGGCAGCAATGAGGTTATGTGAATACCTTTCAATCAGTGAGTTCTAATGATTAGAATGCAATAAAACAATTGCCAAAGTCTTAAGTTCCTTTTCCTAAGAAGTTTACTGAATCAACTCTGAAGATGACTACACAATCCTTACTGTGGTCATGTTATTATTATGATTTTCATGCACAGCATACTTGGTCAAATACACAAGTGAAAAATTTGTGAATTATTACCACAGAACAAAATAAGACTTCTGTGATCATCCAATGAAAGAATTGATAGCTTAACTTATATAACAGCCTCACACAAATCATGTGCATTTTCATTGTCCTTTTTCCTTATCTAAAATTTCAACTTCGAAAAAATTGTATTCAGTGTCTCATTAGAGTCAAGTGTTTGTCTTGAAGATATGACTCACTTCTGCAAAAATATAGGAGTTGAAACATCTGCTGTCCACAGCATTTGTTCACAGGTACACAGTGCTAAAACACAGGTGAGTTGTAGATATCAGACTTGATCTATTCTGATGTTCTCAGTGACAATTTCATTAGGGACTTGTACTTGTGAAAACTGAGGTTAGCTACTCACAGCCATAATTAAACACATGCAAGATTGTAATTAAAGATAAAAAAGGAAATAAGGACAATAACTAAAAAGGTGTTGCTTGGAGATTTTAAAGTGATAAATGCCTGATATGGATGGGACTGACTATACTGAGACCTGGAATAAAGAAACTAACAACCCTGCGGAAACAAGCATTTTTTTCCCTCTCCAGTCCCTTATTCTCTTATCCTCTACAATTCATATCAGTCCAAGTTCCTCAGTTTTATAAAATGTGTTTTAAAACTACTGAATAAAACTTTATAAATAAATATTCTAAAAATCAGTTGAAAAAGATTAAATCAAATTTAACAAATATTCTGGATGTGAATATGTTCTTACATGATAGTTTATTGACTTTTCTTTTCATTTTTGGTTGTTGTTGCTGCTGCTGCTGCTGCTGCTGCTGCTGCTGCTGCTGTTGTTGTTGGAGACAGGGTCTTTGTCTTTCAATAACCTTGACTGTCCTGGAACTCACTGCATAAATTAGACTAACCTCAAAATATCAGAGATCTGCCTGCTTCTTCCTCCTAAGTGTTGAAATTAAGGGTGCCACCACTCCCATTCTATTGTTAGCTAAGCATCTATAAATAAGTGTTATCATCTATTAAGTGTCTTTTGGGGAGTTAAGAGTTTCTGCCTGTAACCATCTTGGTGATATGCACCCGAAGTTTTCATTCTCTCTGCCAGTTTGTTTCTTTCAAATGTGGTATGAATTATGTTACTGATAAAAGTATTATCTCAGCACTAAACCACCTTTAATATTTTTAATTTATGGGATTATATGTGTATTGATGTGTAAGGTATGTATGTCTCATTGCAGAATTACTGGAAAGGACTTATCGTACATATAACCATGTATCTGTGGACAAAAGTATTAGGGATGGGAACAAAAAAAAATCTTACAGTTAATAATCTACAAGGTTGACAAAGTAAAATTTTGTGGTTATAGAATTTGGTGTCTTAATTAGAATTTCATTGCTGTTAAATAGACCAAAGCAACTCTTATAAGGGATAGCATTTATTTAGGAATGCCTTAAAGATTCAGAGGTTCAGTCCATTATCATCAAGGCAGGAGCATGGCAGCACCTAGGCAGGCTTGGCTCTAGAGGAGCTGAGAGCTCTATGTCTTGTTCCAAAGGAGAAGACTGACTCTTTTTTTTTTTTTTTAAGATTTATTTTATTTATTATATGTAAGTACACTGTAGCTGTCTTCAGACACTTCAGAAGAGGGCGCCAGATCTCGTTATGGATGGTTGGGAGCCACCATGTGGATGCTGGGATTTGAACTTATCACCTTCGGAAGAGCAGTCGGGTGCTCTTACCCATTGAGCCATCTCACCAGCCCTGAAGACTGACTCTTTAGGCAGCTGGGGGAATGGTCTCAAAGCCTACTCCCACAGTGACACACTTCCTCGGGTACACCTTCTACAACAAGGTTATTCTTCCTAATAGTGCTACTCCTTGGGACAAGCATATTCAAACTACCACATTCCACTCCCTGGCCCCCATAGGTGTGTCCAAACACATGAGTCTATGGGGACCATAATAAGCAATAGCATAATGCAAAATACATTTTATTCACCTTCAAAAATCCCCATAGTTTCTCAGTTTCATCAATGTTTAAATTTCCAAAATTTAAAGTCTCTTCTGAGATTCATGTAATCCCTTAACTGTAATCCCCAGAAATTCAGTTCATTATCAAGGCAGGATCATGGCAACATCTAGGCTGGCATGGTGCTGGACATGGCTGAGTGTTCTGCATTTGTTTCAGAAGATATCTCCTTAAGGAGCTAGGAGGATTTTCTCAAAACCCACCCTCACAGTGACACACTTCCTCCAAAAAGGCCACTTGCACTAAACAAGGACGAATCTCCTAATAATGCCACTCCATGGGACAAGTATATTCAAACCACCACATGTTCATCTCTGCATATGATCTTCCTTGAATAGTGGGAAGAAAATTCATAATGAAATATAAGAAAACCACTATCACACATCAACCAAACAGAACCAACCCAAAGTAAATTCTGTATTTGAAGAAAATGAAGAACAACAAAAGAAAAAAAAAAAAGATATGTTCAATGTTGTTATACTGGGAGAATTGACAGAGAATTCTAATAACTTTAAGTATGTCTCTGCAGTACTGACATGATCTTTGGGTGTAAACAGAATAAAAAAAAAAAAAAAGAGCTAAGAGGCAAGAAGTAAACATAGTCAAGCAGTCCTGAACAAGGTATGATCTCTGTGATAATTAACTAAGTTTAGTTTACCTAAGTGATCTGCAGAAGTCATTGTTTCTCAGAGGATAGATTCTACCAGGAGATGATTATTTATGACATAGGCCATGTTTACACCATCACACATAAGTGCCCTCTATGGGTTGGCATATTTCCGAACTTTTTCTGTTTCTATAGTCAAGACAATAACAAGTATAAGACAATGACTTGTTTGTGGTTTCATTTGGAATGCAAGAACCTAGATATTTAATATGAAATTACATGTTGTGGTTGTTTGAGTAAGAATACCCCCAATAGACTCATATTAGAAAGTTTAGTGGCCAGAAAATGAAACAGTTTAGAAAAGATTGTGTGAGCAGGATTAGAAGGATTAGGAGTTATGGCCCTCCTAGAGGAACTATTTTACTGTGGTTAGGTTTTGAGAATTCAAAATCCCATACTATGACCAATACCTTTATCTTTGCCTGTGGATCAAGATTTAGAACCCTCATCTATATCTCAAGCACCACCAGAGCCACCATGCTCCTAGCCAAAATGACAATAGACTAAACCTGTAAAATTGTAAGTAGTCTCATGTTTATATACTTTCACTTGTAAGTGTTGTCTTGGTCTTGGCATGTCTTCACAGTAATAGAATAGATTAAAATATGTGGTTAACTTGCTTAAGTATAAAATGAAACTATAGATGTCAAGATTTTGTCCTAATTTTGATTGCCTTATGAGTACAAATGAGAAGCTGATGCATCTAGCAAAAGAAATTCCCACTTGTTTGTTATAAACAAATGTAAGTCTTTAACAAATAATTCATTTTAATTTGTTATGAAGAACAAACAAAAATTGGCCCAGAACTCTTAATACATTTTGCCCATGCTTCATAAAGAATTTCTTGGGTTTAATTGAAATATAAAGAATAATAAAGACAGATACATTTTATAAATTTTGGAAAAACAAAGTTAAAAAAAGTACAGATAAAAAATAACAGGTAGAATGAGGATATTTAAATAGGTAAAAATTAGTAAGTATAAAAATGTGATTGGGGTAAGAAAGTTGGGAAGAGTAGTTTCATTGTAAAGTATATATTTTTTCCTATAACATGGCTGAGTTTTCCAAAGTAGACAAAGAAAGGGTAAATAAAAAATGAGGTTAAAGCATGTCACTTTTTTGTCCTAGAAGCTGGAAAGATAAGTCAGGTATTAAAAGTATTAGCTGTTCTCCACTAGATCAAAGTTATATTTCCAGCACCAACATGTAACTTATAGTTACTCATGGTTATGAGTAACTATAGTTCCAGAGAATGTGACACCTTCTTCTAGCTACATGGATACCAGGCACACAAATGTTACACAGACATACAAGTAGGTAGAACACCCATAGAAAGAAAATGTTCTGGAGAGGGAAATAGCAGGACACAGGAGCTATGAAAAGAATAGGTTAAAATAAGGGGCAAGAATGAACTACATATGGGAAAGGGAGAACAGTATGAAGGGATAGGTTGGAACTTTGAATAAATAACATTAAGGATGGTTGAAAAAAGCCGTAGGAAAACATTATTTACTAAATTTATTTTAAAATACATTAAAACACACATTCACACACATATACACAGACATAAGACACACAGATACACAGATACACACACACACACACACACACACACACACACACACACACACACACTCATAGATAGATAGACAGGCAGACAGAAATATATTGTTTAAAATGGAGTTACCTCAACACAGGGTGAAAAATGTTTTCTCCAGTAATAGTATAACAAAATATCCAATGCAAGGCAAATGACAGGTTCCTTTGAGTTGTTGGTTTAGGTGTAGAAGAAAATCCCAAATAAAATAAGCTATTGCCAATTCCTCACAGAACTTGAAAAAAAAGATTCTATTTCTGAAGACACTGTAGACACATGACTTGGAAAAAATCAATCAAAACTGATCTGGAAGCCCTTCTTCCAAAGGACTAGCATTTATATTATCATAAGAAGCTATCAAAGGGGGAGCATGGAAGTTAGCAACAATCCTACCCAGCTGTTAAGCTTTCAAGCTACAACAATTACCAGATCAGCAAGATAAAAGCAACTGAAAACCAATGGTACTCATATGTTTATATTTGTGGTAACTGATGGCTATCTTATTATAGTTAGGATTCATACAATGTGAGGGATCTCATTCCTGGTGCTGTAAAGCTAACCAAAAACTCATGAATAGGTAGGTCAGAGAACCCAGAGGTGAATGGACTACTGCCAATTTTCAAAGATACTTTACTCTTTTGTTGTTGTTGTTTGTTTTTGGTTTTTGTTTTTAGAGACAGGGTTTCTCTGTATAGCCCTGGCTGTCCTGGAACTCACAGGCTGGCCTCGAACTCAGAAATCCACCTGCCTCTGTCTCCCAAGTGCTGGGATTAAAGGCATGCATCACCACGCCCGGCTTTACTTTACTCTTAATAATTAAGTTTATATACATAGATAAATGTATCTCTCATACAACATCAAAGAAGCTTATTTTCAGAAGATACAGAGCATTACGGGGATTAACTATTGGTCAAAATCCAGAGAATAAGCGAACTTTGTACTCTTGTATGCTCAGTCATTCTGGCAACATCTATAACATAGCCCCTATACCTACTGCTCAGGGAACATAGTTGAAGAGAAGTAGAAAATTATAAAAGCAAAAGAAATAGAATACCTATTGCAAGATCGAGTCCTCTAGATATGGCAGGGATACTCAAGACCATACCTGCTGGCATGACAACATGTAGGCTGAAATATTCAATAGGGCCCCAGTCTGGATAAAGAGCTATGAACCATGGCTGCTGAGAGAGAAGATTCAGTTCTCCAGAAACTCTTAAACACGTATACAGATAGGCAAAAATCAATGGCACACAATATGCTATATGATTGTGTTCATAAAATGTAAATGTATACAAAAATATATACATTTTGTGTGTAACTATAATTATAAACAAAGAGGTCATGAATTCAAAAGTAGGTAGAGTTTCATAAAATGGTTTGTATTTATATCTTCAAAAATTCATTTGTCAAAACTAACTAATGCCTTTGACATTCTTAGCACAAAACTCTCATTAATTATTCTTAATGAAAGATCATCTTTTCTTGAAAACATCAGTAATGTTACAAAACAATTGCTTCCAACTTAAAAATACGACTGCTTCAGCCACCGATATGACATATCAATATCATATACTAAGTCCAATGATAAGTTAGCATTTAAAATTAGTCTAAATAATCTTTCCATACTGAATTCTGAGCAGAAGAGAGTTAATGCCAGGTGATGTCATCAATGGAAAAAGGCGACACAAAAAGGCATTTTAAACATTGTGTGGGAAAGACTTTAGCTCTTGAGGTTTTAAATTGTCATTATGCAATTTTCATGAAAAACCATGTGAAATTCAGAAGAGTTGAGGGATATGTTCCTTCACCTACAACCATAACTGAGCATAGCCAATAACTACAAAATAGTCTAACAACATTTTCACTTATACTCACTCTGTCTCATGATATACCACCAGTCCCTTCCACTGGAGATCTTTCAGTGTCTAAAGCAATAGTGGTTTAACTGGTTATATTTTTCTAAATGAAATAATTTTTATTTTGTTTTTAATTAAACTTCAAATGTGGATGTTGATGTTATGTGTTCTCATTAATCATGCCTTGCATAATGAGCATTTGTTTTTTCAAGCCTTCTGCTATGGCAACTCAAATCTTTGTTCAGGAGTCATAGCCATTCATACTTGGTTCAAAATAAACTCTTATTCTATTCAAGGTGAGAGCTCTACTTTTCAATGAAACATTGCTGTACTAACTGTAATTTTTAAAAAAGTCAAATTCAAGCTATGTGCATAAAACAGTGATCCTTCTTTCCTATTGCTGGCTGTACATTTTTTTTTAAGTGTGAAGAATATCAATAGCTTACCTCTACTTACACCTCTTTGTGTGCCTAGCACACGTCAAAGTTTCCATTAGTCCATACCTAGGCGATTGAACAACTTTATTAATAGCTTAAACAAACCAGTAATAGTTTTCAGCGTTGTTAACCAGGTCTCTGGCCTTTTTCCTGGTGGGCTTTATTTCCATTTAAACTCACAGGCAGGATTTGTGTGACAGCATATAAGTAAGCAATTCTGTCATTCAGTTAATTTTGAAACAACTAAAAGTAATTTCAAGTGTGGTCTTGAAAGAGCCTCCTCTAAATCATATCTGTGTGATTTGGTATTTTTAATGGCATTCGCCTTTAACTTGTTTTCTTTTGCTTCTATTTGTACAATATATTTGGGAGAAGGGCTGGAGATGGCTCAGTGGCTAAGAGTACCCTGATCTGGCAGCTCACAATTGTATGTAATTCCAGCTATAGCAATCTGTTGCCCTCTTATGACTTCAGGAGTCTCCATAATGAACATGCCTCATGCACTTATGCATACACACACACAAACACACTCAAAAGTTGAAAATAGAATAGAGCAACTTTATGTCCTTATGTATAAAAAATGGAATTAGCTATTATGTAAAAGATACAGGAGGATGTGCTTTTGTTTTTGACAATATGAATAGCATTCATACTATCCAGTTTTTCTTTCTGAAAACAGAGAGGATAACTAAATAGAATATTCAAACTAAAAAGCTGATTGAAAAAATTAATGTGCATTGCAAACTTACAGCAATTAAAAGATGTGTGCTGTGACAGGTAGTTATACATTAGTTAATACTCTCTATTAGTTCATAGTCTCTAAACACTTTCCTTCTTGGTAAACTGGAAATAGTATTTCCCGCCAGAAACAGCAGGCAAAACTTAATTTACTCCAAGGTGCTTCTAGGCGCTAAACAAGATATTTAGCAGTAGGAAACTAGATGTATGCAGATTACATGAAAATTATGTGTCTTGTCTATATATATTTTCAGGAAATTTTGATATTCACAGCAAACTTATCTGAGGCTTAGAAATGGTTACTGGGGATCTTAGAAAAGTCTGAGAGAATTTGGGGAAAGGAAAACCATAATCATATGATATATTGGATGAAAAACTTATTTATAAAATAATACAGAAGAGGATTCAAACTTTGGATGGACTCAAAATTTATTTTGGCACATTTCTTGTATTCTACATCAAATCGTGACTAAAGTAAGATCTCAGAACAAGAGCTTCTTCAGTCTCATTTTCTCCATTTCACATCTGGTCAGGCAAACTGTTCATATAACAAAAAGCAATTGTGATTCTGAACTCAGCTAGTGACAGCCCATTTTCCTTCACCAACCTGCAGTAGGACATTTATCACGATGATTAGCAGTTCCAGGTACTTTTAGAAATAGCATCACTTGTCTGAGACTTCATCTGGAATTTGAGTTCATTTTACCATCTAATATCACTAAATGTCACTGAATAAAAGGGACCATTATGTCCAACCATTGTATAAAAAAAGCAAGAAAAAATGACAAATGTTTCCATAGATACAAGTCTGTAAGAGATAGCATGCTGAGATTTAAATCAGGACAGAGAATAGCACAAGTGAGTGGACATTATTAATTATTATCTCTAAAAACAACTAGGTTAAATTATAGATCTCTGTTATTTATTCATTACATCAGTGTCTTTACCAGAAAATTCAAGAGTAAGAATAGGCTAGAGAGTGTTGCAGTTCAACATACATGTGAATCTTGCATGCAAACTATCCTGATTGTCACCTAGGGACAAAGACCAATATGTATAGTGTTTGCTATGCTTTTATTAGGATTTCATTGCAAGAACCCACACATAAAAATCTAGGCACAGTATTGCCCTCTCATAATCCAAGTACTAGGTATGTGATAACAGGTAGAGTCTAACTAAGGCTGATTGTAACTTCCAGCAAATGAAATACTGTTTCTCAAGCAAAAACAACCAAACAAAACACAAGGAAAATTCAAGTAGACAATGCATAAAAGCATATCCAAGATTGACCATTTATTTCTATATGCACAGGTACACTGTATACATACATCTGAATATATGTGCATTTACACACACACACACACACACACACACACACACACACACACACACACCTGGATAATAAATATCTCAGAAATCAATGAAGTTAACATTATCCAAGTGGAGACTTCCAAAGAGAAGAATTCAAAGCTTTGTTCATTTGAATGATATTGCTGAAATAATGAAGTCCTTTGTAGCCCGGGGACATAATATGAGTAGCATCCCTTGAGGACAGTCTTCTGGCTTGTGTTAGATTCTGTATTTGAATATCTAGGTTTTTCACACTAACCTTGACCTACTATAATTTCACAAATTACAAGAGTCCAGTATAATCTCACCTTGTAGTGGCATTGCCCAGTTCTAGCTTTCAGGTTGTCACATGAAAATTAAAAATGTGAGTGGGGTGTAGCATGTATTTAGATACTTACAATGATGGGACCTGAGGGGACAATTCTGTGTTTCTATAGAATTTAACAATCCTAATAAAGATTAGTTTTTCTTTGAAATATTTTGTCAGAGGTCTTTCTTTTGATTAATTAAGGATGTGATAGGATCATGTTCTGAAGATCTGACTGTGACCATATCAGATCAATTGCTGCCAGCCTAGAGGTGAGTTCAGATGATCATCATCCTGTATCTTGGAGAATACATTCACCTCCACATACTCATACCTCATTATGGTAAAATACCATATTCTTGAAAGCTGCTCTCTGACCTCAACATGCATGCTGTGGCACATGTGTCACCACATGTATATGCACACAAAATGAAATTAAATAAAATTCCAAATCTCCCAAACAGCAACAAAAGCTAAACCAAATATGTGGGAACTAAAAGGCGGCAGAGGAAGGAGGGAGGAGAGCGCACATCCTGCCAGAGTTCCTCCTATGCTCTGGGAAGGTGGGAGGGATGCCAGACACTTACCACTCAGCCCTGAGTGGGCATCTAAGCCACTGACCACACTCGATGAGGGGTGGACCAGGGGCAGCCCCGGTCTGAGGGCCCCAGGGCAACAACTTGTAGCCCCCGGGGTTATGGGAGAGAGGGCTGGGGGAGAGAGGTTCCTACCCAGGTGAGAATAAGCACATGAACAGAGACAGTCTATGGTTTTAGAGCTTTATTGTAGAAAGGCAGGGAGAAAGAGTGAAAGTGAAAAGAGAGAAAGAGGGAGGGAGGGAGAGAGAGAGAGAGAGAGAGAGACCAGCCATGGCTAAGAAGAGAAAAGGGGGAGAGAGAGAGAAAGAGGAAAGGCTAAAGAATAAGAAAGAGGGAGGAATAGGGAGGAAGAGAGGGAGAGGAGGAGAGGAGAGGAGAGGAGAGGAGAGGAGAGGAGAGGAGAGGATGGAGAGAGGGGAGTAAGGGGAGTAAGAAAAGTAAGAGAGTGAGGTGGGGCCAAGCAGCCCCTCTTATGGTATGCTGTTATCTTCACTGTTGCTAGGTAACTGGGGAGGAATCTAGCCTGAAGTTAGGAATGTTGGGACATACCCTACATTACTACTAATCATGCTTCTCCTGTGGGGGCTGAGGGGTCAGTAACTTCTACAGGATCCAGGGTCCAGGAGACATGAGAGTACTCCTTCCATCCCATGTAGGTGAATTATCACCACCCCAGTCCAGGGGTTCCACACCTCAGCTCAACTGAGACTAGGCTGTCTGTGTATAGCCCAATGCCCCACACAAATACAAATGTTCAAATGTTTGTCAATAAGCATTTAAAACTGTATCACAGTGAGTTGGTATGTCGATGTTTGTCAGTTCTATGGAAAATCAAATATCTGAGGGAATTTTTATTGAGAATGATCAGGAGAAAAATAGAAAAAAATAAATTCTGTGGAAAATAAAGGTAGATAGCTGTCTGTAGGTAGAGGAAAAATAAAGTAAAATAATATAGTTCAAAGAGATGTTAGAAAGCCTGGATTATATTTAAACAATACTAAGAAATTCTTTAAGAACTTTGAGATGGACCTCACATGTCATAGGAGGACCCTCCTTTCTGGATCGTACACTCTTCCCTTGAGGATAAGTTCACTCAGCTGAGTCCGCAAAAATTGATTTCAAAAGGCAGGCAGTAGTACATTAGTAAAGAAAAACTGCTGGCTTGCTTTAGATCTAGGATAAAGTATATAAAATTACAAATACAAAATTTATGAAGTGAATACAATTATTAAAAATAATCAATCAAGATAAAACTAAGCTTAACTCACCATTAAAGTAAAGAAAAACTGGATCACCTAAGTAACAACAAATATAAAATTAAATAAAATAGCAGCATGGAAATTTTGATGTGGTTCAAAATTTACTTTTAATTAAAATAACAATCATAGCCTTGGGATATAATTTAGGTTTTGTATCATGATAGGATTTTGCCATTAAAGATATATGGCAGTTCACTCTAAAGATTTTTTTTTTAATGAAATGTATTCTGTTAAATTTGAGAAACACAGCATACACTTTTATTACTTTTGTTTTATACATAGTTACTAAACTAGAATATAAAAATTGATTAATTAGCCACTTCAATAATAAAACAGTGATGGAAATAAGTGGAGATTTGTACATTGTATATTTTTAAATAAAGTACTAAATTACCCTGAATTTAAATATAATCTTGGAGATTAAATAGTGACTTCTAAACAATGACAATTTTTGATACAATGATTAGCAATTAGAATATATCCTTCTAGACATGCTAAATATTACAGTGCTATAAAGTAAAACAATGCTAGAAAGTAATATATAGTCTTAAAAGTCAGAAAGTTAATCCCACTATGGTAAATTATTACAGAAAGGAGTATAGATAGGCTTTTGGGTCTTTGTAAGTTGGTTCTTGATGTGTGCCAGTTATGTGTGTTTCTGTTCTAGGCACAGGGCATTCTTCCCCATGGATAAAAATGTTAAAGACAAAATGCTAGAGGCTAAATTGTGTGAAAATATATTGATTTTAATAAACAAGACATTCAAATGACTTGAAATTAATAACATTGAAATGTCATTAATACAATATGTTCTTATTTTATAATGAAACATGATTTGGATATAAAGCACTATAAAAATATTTGACTATTGACTGAGTACCACTAGACTCTTCATGAGCTAAGCCAGGCATATTAACATGAATCAACAACAATCTGTGCTTTCAAAGGCATTTTGCATTACAGAGTGGGGCCCTAGAATAACATGAACTAGTACCCCCAGAGCTTATGTCTCTAGCTGCATATATAGAAGAAGATGGCCTAGTTGGCCATCATTGGGAAGAGAGGCCCCTTGGTCATGCAAACTTTATATGCCCCAGTACAGGGGAACGCCAGGGCCAATATGTGGGAGTGGGTGGGTAGGGGAGCAGGGCAGGGGATGGGGGAGGGTTTAGGGGACTTTCGGAATAACATGTGAAATGTAAATGAAGAAAATATCTAATAATAAAAAAAGGAAAAAAAATCAGAAAAAAGAACATACCTAATAAATCAATCAAAAACTAAGATTATGAAAAGATGTTCTACTCTTTAAGTGTTAAAATTGACTAAACCACCAACTAAAGAGTACACATGATGGGACTCATGTCTCCAGCTATGTATGTACCAGAGAATGGCCTAGTTGGTCATCAATGGGAGGAGAGGCCCTTGGTCCTATGAAGGCTCTATGCCAGAGTGTAGGGGATTGCCAGGGCCAGAAAGCCGGAGTGGGTGGGTTGTTGAATAGGTGGATGGGGAGGGGAAAGAGGGAGGATGGTTTTTGGAGGAGAAAGCAGAAAAGGGGATAACATTTGAAATTTAAATAAAGAAAACATCTAATAAAATATGAAATGAAGACATCTTTGGACATGTGAACTCAATAAAATTTGTACACAATGACAATCTTAAAAATTATTAAAGAATATTCTTCAAAGGAAATGAATTTATCTTCATGAAGTAATGGGAAAGATGAGTTATAAAAACATTTTTCATATTAAACTTGTAAGTTGATATTAGAAAAAGAACATCAAAATTATATATTCTTATGGTGTGGGGAGGAATTTTGTTGCACAACCAAGCTTATTCCTGAACTCATCATCTTCCTGCCTTAATTATACTAAGCCATGTGACTGTAGGAATTTGCCAACACAAACCCAATTATTCTGATGATTAACACAATTTAATGATGCAATATTGATTATTTTACTGGGGATTTTCCATGAAAATGACTATAATCACCCATAATGAGTAAATAAGAGAAAATACCAGGTGTGAAAGGAGACACAAAGACTCTGTAGGTTTGCACTTACATGCAAGATTTAGTGTTAAGATAGTTTATGTATTCATTTATTATACACTTATTTATACTTGATTTGAAGAAAAACGAATGTCACTAATTGTTTATTTGAGAATATTAAATTTAAAGAGCAATCAATGACTACAAAGTCAGGAAAGACTGTAACCAATACCACATCCAGGATAGGGCTAAAATTCAAAACACATAAAAGAAATGAAGAAACTAGACATCAACAAGCCAAACAATCCAATTTTAAAAATTCAATTTAAGAATTCTCATTAGAGAAATCTCAAAGAGCTGAGAAATAATCAAAGTAATCTTCAACATTTTTACCCACTAGGGAAATAAAAATCAAAACTATATTTAGATTCAATCTTACACTTGTCAAAATTGTTAAGGGAAAGACAAACTCTTTTATTGCTGGTGGAAGTACAAACTCATGCATCCACTATGGAAATCAGTATGGCAACTGTTCTTCAGGAAATTAGGGATTGATCTACCTCAAGATTCAGCTATACAACTCTTAGGCATATACCCAAACGATACCCCATTCAACCACAAGGATACTTGCTCAACTCAACTCTGTTCATAGAAATGTTTTTTATAATAGCTAGAAATTTGAAACAATCTAGATGTCCCACAGCTAAAGAATAGCTAAAGAAAATGTGGTATATTTATATATTAGAGAATTACTCAGCTGTTAGGAAACATATAACATCATGAAAATTGCAGGCAAATAGATGGAACAGTAAAAATTATAATCACACTGAGTGAGTAAATACAAACCAAGATAAACAAACATGATATGTATTCATTTATAAGTATATATTAGCTATTAAGTAAACAATAGTCATGCTAAAATTTATAGAACCAGAGAAGCTAAATAAGGAAGAGAAGTCTAGTGGGGGGGGATGCATAGAGTTCTTTGAGAAGAATAAATAGAGTAGATTGTGTGAGTGGACTGAGGACAAATGAAGGAAGGTAACATGAGGATCTGGTTTGATAGAGAAAAGATAGAGGGAGAGAGTATAGAGAGGGATAACTAAAATAGGTGGCCTCTGACAGGATGATATGGTAACCCAGTGCAGTGGAAACTTCATAGAAACTATGAGAGTGATTGTGGTGGTTTGAATAGGCTTGGTCAAGACACTATTAGGCACTATTAGGAGGTATGACCTAGTTGGAGAAGGTGTGGCTTTGTGGAGGAAGTGTGTCTAAGAAAGTGTTTAAAGTCTGGCTGCCTGGAAGCCACTCTTCTCCTGTTTGCCTTTGGAACAAGATGTAGAACTCTTAGCTTCTCCACACCTTGCCTGCCTGCATGTTGCCATATTTCCTACTATTATGAAAATAGATTAAACCTCAGAAGCTATAAGCCAGCTCCAATTAAATGTTGTCCTTTGTAACACTTGTTTTGGCCATGGTGACTTTTCACACAAATGGAAACCATAACTAAGACAGTGATCCTAGTGATGAATCCTAGTAATTGAGGAAATAGATCCTAACCTGGCCACCTTCTGTAACCAGTCTAGGTACCCTGTGGTGAGACTGGAGCTAACTCAGTTACAAAAGCTATATCCTACAATTTGTCCTACATAGAAGATATGCTGGTGACATTTATGGCTTGGAGTTTGTGGGAGTGCCCAACCAATGACTGGTCTAATTAAAGCCCAGTATACAAGAGGGAGACCATTCAAAACCTGGCTTAGATGGCCAAGATCTAGACAATAGATAGCTGTGAGACTTAGGTTAGAACCAAACACAAATGACAAAAAAAAAAAAAATCAACAAAATGACTCCTAATGATACTTTCTATACACTTAGAATAAGTGCCTAACCCGGTAGACAAAGGTTTCCTTCAGCAGCTGATGGGAGCAGATACACCAAAACATGAGGCAGAGCTCTTGAAGTATCCCACAGAAAAGGGGGGGGGGGAATTTAGAAGTCAGGGGGCTTGAGAATAAAAGGAGAACAAAACTCATAGAATTAGTTGTAAGCAGGCTCATAGGGGTTAGCATGGACTGAAGTGGCAATAGTGGGACTACCTTTGGCCCTCTGCCTACATGCTGTGGTTGGGATAATTTTTGGACTCCTAACATAGACATTGGAATGTGTCTCTCTCTTTGGCATTTTCCTGGGACCTTTTCCTCTTACTGGGTTGCATCATGCTTCTTTGATATGAGGGTTTTTATCTACTCTTATCACATGTTGTTATGTTATGCTCAGTTGATATCACTGCAAGGCTTGTTCTTTTTCAAAAAGAAACATGAGCAGTGGATCTGGAGGAGAGAGAAAGGGGGCACTTCAAGGAGGGAATGGAAGAGAAACTGAAGTTATAATGTGAGAGAAGATAATAAATTCAATTTTAAAAAAGAAAGTTTAAAAAGTAGATAGAAAATGAGTATTTTGTTTCCTATTCAAAGGAGGAATGAAGTATCTACACGCTGGTCTTCTTTCTTGATTTTCTTGTGTTTTGCAGATTGTATCTTGGGATAGCATTTGAAATATAAATTAAGAAAATATCTAATAAAAAATTGAAAAAAAAAAGAAAATGAGTTCCAGGGAAATGTTTAAATTTCAGCATTCTGTTTAGCAAACAAATGTATTAACTAAAGTATCTATGATTATTCTGCAATTATACTTAGCATTTGAAAATAAACCTTTAGAGGGAAAAAGCACACTGATGTATATTTTAGAAATCACTTATTTGTTTATATCTTTATTTTTGTATCTATGTGGATTCTTATTTCTTTAGAATACATGTGTATGAATACAGGTACACATTTGAGGATGTGTGTAGAAAACTAAGGCTGATGTTGCGTATCTTCCATAGATAACTCTGCTTTAGTAAAGTGTGCAGTGTCTCTATCTCAAACCCAGAACTCCTTGATTTAGGTTTACCTTCTTAACTCTTTCTCTGCCTCTGAAGTACTGTGATAAAAATAGTTGCTGTTTTGTGGGTTCTCACTACTAAAACTTCAATTCCTGTTTGTGGGGCAGACAGTTGAGCCAATAACATCTCCTCATATCCACAGAATACACTTATTTTGATATTTAAAGTATATTTTTCTGTAGCTTATAGAGTAATGCATATCAAGTATATCCTCATATTTATGTATCATCTTATTTTTTTCTAACAAATCTGTGTGTAGAATCTGTAGTTAAATAGTAATCAATCTCAATCGTCTTAGTCTTTGTGTGTACAGTGTCATGATTAGACATTTATATAAACACAAATTTGAAAATATGTGTCACAACTGAACAAAAGGTAGCTATCAACAATACTTTCCTTGTTCAGACAGTTAATCTGCCTTCATCAAACTAGATGTAATTTGTTCAGTGAAAAAAATAAACATTAGTTTCCTTAAGCTATTATTTCACTAACAAGCCAGTTACAGTCCAAACCCATTTCAAGTAAGCTTTGTGATGTCATAGTCAGTGATGTTCCTCTTGTAACAAGCAAGAACAAAAATTCCTGTAGGATTAAAATCCTTTTTATCTTTCAACAGCTCTAGTTTTGTCAGTCTAGGGATAAACAGTACATGTTTTATATTTCCCTTCAATCATCACATGCTCTTGTTTTCACAGGAATATTACCTTAACATTTTGTCTCAGTCCTTTTTTTATTATTTAAATTGTCTGACAATGCCTCAGAAATATATCAATGGATTATTTGTAGACAAATCCATAATGCTTAAATGAACATGATAATAATGTGTTATCTCTCTGTGTGTCTGTGTTCTACTATGACAAAAGTTCCTGAAATTTTTTCTGTTATATGTATTCCATCATATGCCATGTGCAATCTAAACACCAAGAAATGGAATAATTGTGACTAATGGTATGTGAGTATTTCATTTTGATAAATAGCATCACATTGGTCTTCAAAATTGTTGTCAGCATTTACCTTCTTACTAGAGTATGAAACTTCCTTTTCCTCTACTCTTTTTCTTTTAAAATTAGTCAATGGTGAAACATTTACACAATCACCAATCTGGTAAAAAAAATTAATATGTCCAGAGATAGTTGAATCCATCTTAAGATGCATATCACTATCAGTTTTTCCGATTTCATTACACTTTCCACTTATGTGTTTTCTAATCTGTGTGATCCATGGTTTATTGGTTTATGACTTTTCTATTTAATGTTTTCTAAGAACTCTTTCTATATGATGAGAATTTTTTTTTATTTTCCATCCGTGATAGCTACAAAAATGTATTCGTGAAACTTTATATAAACAAAATTTACTACCCAATTTTAGATCAATCTTCTGTTTCGTGAGTTTTTTTAAAAATATGTATTCATTTTCATTGAAATAATGTGTCAGTCATAGTAATGTTGGGAATTTTTCTTCCATTGAGAAATGAAGCAGGCACAAATTTTTATTTAATATTGGATATTCATATGTTTATATTTGTTTAGACCCACAAATTTGAATCTTAATTCCTTATTCCTGTGACCCTGTGAGAATGCAAAACTAATTAGTTCAAAAAATGTGAAAAAAATCCCATTCCTAATTTTTAGGCACACGTTCCAGAGCCAGGGATCAATCTGTTGTGATCTTTTTCTTTTTAGATGAAAGCTTCACTTTGTCCATAAATAGCAACTGTTTCCATAGTTTGGACCTTAGTGTAGAGTGAGCTCTAAGGCAGAGCCCACATGGACTTCTGCATATATGAGAAAATGTTGCTGTTTATGACCACAGAGGTTTATAACTTGTCAATTACCATAGTACTCCTTATAGTTATGGCAGCTGAAAAACAGTCACAGTGGAAGGATGCTGGAGTTACAGAAAATTCTGAGCTGCATTCCATGGGTCTTAGGTACTGAACTCAGGTTCTCTTGAAGTACACTAAGTACTTCAATGGCAGCAAACATTCCATTTGCTGCCTTCCCTATTAAGGTTTTGTACCAAATTTTGCTTTGATTTTTAAAATATATTTATCCACATAAAATGTATAGTTTTATATTCTTTTTAAAAATGATACTAGGTGACTTATTTTATTTTATTTTATTTTAATATCCCAATTGCCTTTCCCCATCCCTGCCCTCTCTTATGGATTCCCTCCTTTCTGTCTCTTCTCCCCTTCTCCTCTAAGAGGGTGGGGACATCCCTTGGTATCCTCCACATTGAATTATCAAGAGTTAAGCATATCCACCCCCACTGATGCCAGAGAGAACAGATTCTACAGACATGTAATTGCTTTAAGGAGAGCCCTCACCCCAGTTCTTGGGAGACTCACATGAAGACTGAGCTGAACCTTTGCTACATAAGTGGCAGGGGCCTCAGTCCAACCTATGTATGTTCTTTTGTTGATAGCTCATTGTTTGAGAGATCCCAAGGGTCCTGGTGAGTTGACTCTGATGGTCTTCCTCTGGAGTTCCTGAAGAGTACTTCAAGTTCTTCAATCCTCCCCTCAACTCTTTCATAAAAGTCCCAAAGTTTCATCCAGTGTTTGCCTATGGGCCTCTATCTGTTTTAGTCAGCTGCTGGATGGAATCTCTTAGATGACAGTTCTGCTAGACTCCTGTCTACAAGCATAACAGAGTTTCATTAATAATGTCAGGAATTAGTGTTTGTCAATGGGATGGGTCTAAGATTAGGGCTGTTATTGGTTGACCATTCCCTCAGTCTTCGGTCCATCTTTGTCCCTGTGTTTCTTGTAGACAGGATACATATTGGATCAAAGTTTTGTGGATGGGTTGATGTGCTTATCCCTCCACTGGTGTTTGAAATACAAATTTCAGGTTTCTTTGGAGATTGCCTTATGTCATGCGATATTTTTCTGGAACATGTCATATGCAAGGAGGTTTTGCTGAGGCAGACACTTGAGAGGAAATGTGATGTTTGGAAAAAGTATAAGTATAATCCAACAGACAGTAAATCATGCACTTGCATCGGTTCACCTTGCAACCTTTTCTGGTATTTGCTGATATTCATTTGTCACAATTTCATATAGAAAGAAAAGTGCCAACTTCTTGTGGTATTCCAACTACTTATTGCCACTTCTGTGGACTTATGCCAATTGTGCAGAGCCTTAAGTTTTTTTGGGTTTTTGTTTTGTTTTGTTTTTGTTTTTCTGGATTGCACCAATCTTATTAATTCATGTTTGTAGTTTTCTGATTGGACTATACTGGAGTTACTGATTCATGCTTAGAAAAGCCCCAAAGAACTACTTCTAAACATATCCACATTTATGTTTCCTATTAACCTTCCTTCTCCCATACCTTTGGTTTGTAGGCTAGAAGAAAGAGTGAAACATTTAAGAACCTTATAAAAGTATGTTTTGAAAAAAATCCAAACCTAAAGGTCATGCTTCTGCCATGCTTCAGACAATGACTTCTTCAGGTTCCATATCCCCACTGCTATGTGTCTTTGCTTAGGTCACCTGAATTAACTCGAGAGCCTCTCCCATACCAGGTCTCTGGCACTGCCTGGAGATTACCCTGACCCCCACCTCTGGCAACTACAGACTTACATTCAACCTT
The DNA here is from genome assembly GCA_902729485.2 of Mus minutoides. Classification (NCBI taxonomy): domain Eukaryota; kingdom Metazoa; phylum Chordata; class Mammalia; order Rodentia; family Muridae; genus Mus; species Mus minutoides. The sequence continues at coordinate 110,860 of LR750796.1, read as the reverse complement.
CTGTCTTTCTGCTCCTCCTTTTTGTCTTTCCTCACACCTGATCCTGACAATCCCATTCTACCCTGACTACTCATCCACCAAATTCCCCCCTCCCTCTGCATCCTACAATTATTTTATTCACCATTATAAGTGAAATTCAATCATCTTTAACTTGGTCTTCCTTCTTGTTTAGCTTCTTTGGTCCTGTGGAATATATAATGGGTATTCTGTACTTCATGGCCAATATCCACTTATCAGAGAGTATATACAGTGCATACTCATTTGGGTCTGGATTACCTCACTCAGCATAATATTTTTTAGTTCCATACATTTACCTACAAAACTCATGATGTTCTTGTTTTTGAATAGCTGAATAGTATTTCATTGTGTAAATGAGCTACATTTTCTGTATCCATTCTTCGGATGAGGAACATCTGGGTTGTTTCCAGTTTCTGGATATTACAAATAAAGCTGTTATGAACATATTGGAGCACATGCCCTTGTGGTATGTTGGATCATCTTTTAGGTATATGCTCAGGAGCAGTATAGCTGGGTCTTCAGGTAGAACTATTTTCAGTTTTCTGAGAAACTGTCAGATTGTTTTCTAAAATAGCACTCACATAGTAGCACACTACTGTCTGTGAATCGAGTTTAACAGGATCTGATACCCTCAAACAGATGCAAGCAAAACACACATACACATAAAAATAAACAAGAGGAAACATTTCTATTCTTTTTTGTAATTTTTACTTTACTTAGAAATTACAATTTAATTATAACATTTTCCCCTCCAAACTACCCCATAAAGCCTTCACTTAAAATTAATGGCCCTTCCCCCCCACTAGTTGTTACATTATGCATATATGTGTATGTGTGTTTATATATACAAACATTCCAAATAAAATCTCTTCAGTTTGCATAGTGTTATGTGGATGTATGCTACTCACACTGAACAACCAATTTTTGGCTATTCTCTGGGGATGGCCACATTGCCAATTCTGGGTCTATTCATTTTCCTGTACCTAGTTCTATACTACTCAGGTCTCATAGGCTTTTCCCATTCAGGTTGGCATCTTCATTGGTGTCACTCTGGTTCAGCTCAAGTTTGGGTAGTCATGTTGGTGAAATGTTTAGTTTCTGATATTACTAGAAATCACAGTCTCCCTGCAAACTCTTTGGTCCTCTGCTACCTCCTTACACAATTTTCCCTTTGCCTTTGGAGTGCAACTGTTTTGTAGGAGTACCCACTGGTAATGAGATCAACACTTGGCATTTTGATTAGTTGTGGTTTTCTGCAGTGGTTTATGTCTGTTGGTAAAGTGATGAAGACTATACTTATCTGTGGGTAGAAGGATAAATGTTTATGGCTTTGTTCTTTAAAGAAGGGACATATTTTCAAAAATATTCAAATGTTATTATTGTTTTTATTTTAAATGTTGTTGCTATTTTGTGGTAAGTGTAAAGTTATTGCTATGGTGTATGTTGACTCTTCTAATTATTAAAAGATGATTCATGTACATGAAGAGTGTTTGTAACATGTTATTTAAAAAGGATATATCTAAAAATAATGGCTAATAAAATTTAGTTTTTTCTAAATTAAAAGATACTTGTTTGCATTGTACCATATACATCACAACTTACATGGAGAGATATAGGCATTAGTGTTGGTTAATATGATTTAAATTTAGTATTACTTTAAAAGTATATTATTTTCCATAAATTACTCACTAAATTTTCATAATATGGGGATGACATTCGCAACAGGATTATAGGCAGTCACTTATCCTCAGCTAAATTTTAAGAATTTATTTGCTTCTTATTATTATTGCATTTTAAAGAGAGCACTAAAGAGATAAAAATTTCTGTTCTCCTTTTGCTCTGTGAGACATTAGATAAAGCGATGAAGCTATATGTGCTTCAGTATATCCACCTACAAAATATGGATAATGATCAAATATATATCAAATTAATAAGTTTAATTTCTTAAAAAATTCCTTCAGAAAATTTGAAGCATATTTAGGTCACATTCATACCCAACTCTTTGTAATAACTCCTGCCAGATTTATCCTGAAATTGCTAGCTACCCATTTTCTTTAATATTTTATTTATGTATTTATATATGAATTTATTTATGTTTTACATGGCAGATTTTATTCCCCTCCTGGTTCAACTGTTCCACATCCCATACTTCCTGCCAGTCCCGCAATCTCTGGATGTCCCTGCCCATGCACCCCCATGCACCAGACTGCTAAACTCCCTGCGGCCTCCAGTCCCTTGAGGGTTAGGTGTATCTTCTCTGACTGAATCCAAATATGCGTAAAAATGGGTGGCCCACATATGGGCTGTCACAGGGCTAGAGTAGCTCATGGAGGCAGGACACAGAAAGTTTGACTGTGTACCCCTCTCTGCTGTCAGGCAGGTGTCAGGCTGTGAGAAGCCGCAAGACCCCACTCCTGGGGTGGGGAGGCATAGTCTGAGGTCACCACAGACTACTTGAGTTGACTCTGGGTTTCTGGCCTGCAGGGAGGCCAGGACAGTCTCTACCTTAATTTCATTATTGTTCTGGTTTCTTTTATGTCACTGTGACAAATTACCCTGACTAAAGGAATTCCAGGGAGAAAGGCAAGTTTTATTTGGTTTACAAGTTAGGTGACAGTCTGTTATTACGGGAAGTCTCAAAGCAGGAACTTTCCAAGCCAGGATGTAGAGACAGCCTGCCATATCACCTGCACAGTAAAGGACATTTGTGGTTGCACACTGTGTTGTTTTCCCTGGTAGTTTCTTTTACTTATGTAGTTCAGGGCCCAGCCTAGGGAATGGTGCTACATATAGTGTGTTTAGTTAATTAACAATCAAGACAATTCCCCATAGACATGTCCATAGGCCACCATGATCTAGATAATTCCTCACTGTTACTGCTTCTTCTTGGTTATAGCAATTTGATAGTAAGAGCTAACCATAAGACTATAACTAATTATGGTCTGTGAAGATATATCCTCTTTAAATATGAGGTCAGGAAACATTCAGCTGCACCTAGCCATATTATTGTTAGACATTAGCAATAGATCCAGACTTTTTTCAGAAGAAACTTGCCATGACCCCAGAGTCCTGCTCCCTGAGCTACAGGGAACCACAGCCCATTGAGAATGCTGATGCAGCCGATGAAGCTACTTCCTATTTCTGTTGTTGGTAGTTTCTCTTCAATGTTTTGTGTCTTTATTTGGTCTTCCATGACTATAAAACTAAAATACAGAGGATACTTATTGTTTTTAATAGTGACACTTTTGTTTTACTAATGATGAAAATGTTTTGAAAGTTTGTTCAATATTGGAGAGAATAATTTATTATATATGAACAGAATCTATGGTATGTGCTGTGGGCTTCCCTCAAAACTTTAGTGAAGAACATGGCCTTGGGATAGTGCTAAGAACATTTTAGTTAACTGGCCCATGTTATCTTAGAATTCAGTGTCTACCTGGGACATGTTTCACAGTAAAAACTTTGAAAAAAACATTTTCTGAAACAACAAATATTCCATAAGGATTTAATTAAATTGAAATTTAAAATCAGCTATTATTCTTTGTTGCAAACACATAAAAACTGTTGAGCACTTAACGTTTTATATATATAGGAACTCATGATTTGTCAAATTCTTTGTATTCTTGCTTTCTTCTTTAATCTTTGAGATCTGAAGAAAATTTTAAGGAATTTTCTGTACATGAAAATGAATTAAAATTTATAAGCAAAGTGAATTAAAGAAATAAATGAATAAATGACTATGTTGTGCGAAAGCCCATTTCTTTCTATGATGTTGCAGATTGATATGTATTTTCTTAAAACAAAACCTTTTGCTGGATATGGAGTTCAAGAGACAGAAATAACTTTTCTACAATTCTCTTTCTCTCTGTCTCCCTCTGTCTCTCTGACTCTCATATATATATATGAGAAGTTTCACATAGCTTGCTTATGGCTGCTTCTCACAAGTGTGAACAAAATTAATTTATACACCCTGCTGGATTTGGCTCAATTATTTCCTCAGCCTCAGCCATACCTGATATTGAACATGAATTTCAGGCTTTAGGCACATCTTTGAGCAGGTTGATGGGAGGAGAGGCAGAATCTGAGATGCAAGTTAATTAATTAGTTTTAAAAAATGAACTGTACTACCAGCTTCTGTGTAATATTTATTTGAACACACACGCATACACATTTTTAGCCTCATAGTATAGCAGGGCATAATATTAATCAATTCATGGCAGATATAAGTAAAAGATTGCCACATTATGAAGGCTTGAGAAGGAATACTTAGCTGCAGGGATGAGAGAAAGCTAGCTCAGCTTCTGAAGGAGTGCAGTGGGTGCAATGGAATCCATTCTTCCCCAGGTCAGATTCAGGATTTGAAGACGTGAGGACTGCAAAAGGGACAATAGAGGAAGATGGCTATAAACGGTGCATCTTTCCATTAGTCAGCATGCAAAGCTTGCTCATGACATTGTTTATAAAAGAGAACAAAGTTTATGTCATTTGTAGAAACATTCTCTGTAGTGATATATGATAAGTAAGTAGCCTGTTGATGTATTTGATGAAATGGGATATATAATAAAGTGTTATCTAGCTTAAATTTCTGTATAAAAACTGAACTCATTATTCAAGCATTATATTTACCAGTTTGAAGATTTTCACATACCAAAAGACCTGAATTAGATGGTTGGCAAAGATAACATGACTGTTGAGTAGGTATAGCATCTCACTGCAAATATTCTGAGGCTTGTGATAATTATTATTGCAGAATCATCCCCTACTCGTTGGGGGGAAATTTGCATATGTATAACTTATTCTAGGGAAGAGTACTGAAAGCTTATTTAAATTTGTTTCATATAAAAATGAAAAGTTTCTATAAATTATCATATTTAGAATTTATTCTGAGAAAATCAACTCTGTATTTATAAGCTTGTCAATACATTTCAGTTGTGTTTTGAGGCACAGCCATACTTCTGTGGACAGTTTTCTTAAAAAAAAAAAGAACAGTGATATCCAAGGAAGAAAGTTTGTGGGGGTTTTTTCTCTAGCTTTTGCAATATGATGCTGATTTGAAGTTACTGTATAATGTTCTAAAATATTTTTAACCTTATGAATGACTACTAGTATGTTTTAAATTTTATGTATTAATGTTTATTTGGGTTACATAATATAATTTTTTTACTGCATAATGCAGCTTGCTGTGTGCAAGTGTCCAAAGCCTCCCACAATTGGTGATCTGAAAAGTAGGTTCTAACTCACCCTGGCAATAAAAGCTGAGCTTTTGTTGCTTGGGAGTCATGAGCTATGCTGAGATCAAGTTACCATGTTCATTCCTGAGCCAAGAATTTGAAACAAAAGACCTACTCAGACTCCAACCCAAACCAGAAGCCAATGCTATGTGAAAGTGGCTTGTATCTGTAGCAGATAACACAGTGAAAACTACTAAAAGACTAAAAAGCAAAACCTAGAGTCCCAGATATCACCTTGGTTGCTCTGTCTACTCTTGAGATGGCCCAGGACAAATTGGCTTTATTCCTCTGCCCAAGGTGTTTATGTTTGGCTGCTGTTTCCAAGGTTTTTATAGCCATTCTGCCTCATCATCCTCCTTCTAGTCAGAGGCCAACCTTGTACCTTTCCTTTCGTGCTCCAGCTCTGCTGAGAATGCTGTTCTTTATGGTTCCATCCATGTAGGCACTATTTTTTTCTTTTCTCTTACTCTTACATGTTTACTATTTTATGTTTGATGAATATAGATTAATTGTACATACATTTCCATATGTCATTCCAGCACATGAGCACAGTGTGTACTGATTAGATGCACCCTCTCTGTCATTCCAACAATCCATATCCTTAACTACTAGCAATCAGTATGTTAGACTGTAGCTGATTGGTTTTTGAGCTCCACAATGGAATGTGAATATGTGATCATTGTCTGTGCCTGGTTTACTTGACATATTACACTGAGCCTGACAGTGAAATACATTTTGATTCACATTTTGTTTTAGAAGACAGAGTTGTGTTACACATTATTTTGTCTGAAGCCTGTTACATTTAAACAGAAAACATTTTATTTATCTGTTCATCTATTGACATCCTCTTAGGTAAATTTCACACTTTAGTTATTCATAACAAATGTTACAAATGGGTTTCTTGTTTTCTATAGCACTTTCAGCATTTGTGGTCTTACCTTTAAATTTTTTTATAAGAGTCACATGACTTTGGGTAGGGCAAAGGGTCAAGGCCATTCTCTTGTGCATGTATACCCAGTCTACCCAGCAGGGCTTCTTGAAGAGGCTGTTCTGCTTTACAATGTATGTTTTTATTTTCTTCCTTTTCAGAGTATGATCTGACCATTGCATATGTACATACTGACGTTTTCTTTGTCTTAGGAAGTGTCTGTAAATTTCTTTTCTATTTCTGGTTACTTTGAATAGAACAGAGTTCTCCTGAGTATTCTAATTATATTCTATTGTTTATATCCAATTGCACTGTAATTACTGCTCTCAGTGCCTCTTCTATTTTATCTCTGTGTCCTTGGAAAGCAAGACTTTTTTTTTTTCCTTTTGCATGTATTCAAACTCCTAATTCCTCACAAGGAGGAAAGACTTATTAACAAATTATTGTTTTTCAGAATGCTATAATGTTGCAGGGACTCTTAGGGCATGAACCGTTGATCCTTTACAGGAGTTTTAAACTAGAAATAGAAACAAATATTGACCCTGCGCATAGTGCTCCCACTCCAAAAGACAAACAGAAAACATAGAAACTTTCAAAATTGTTGACCTTATAATTTTGTTAAACTAAAACATAAATGTCAGCATAAGAATGCTTTCTTCAGACTGCTATATGTATTCATATTTTAAATATTATATATTTGCACAATGCAATATTAAAACATTTTCCTGTACAATATTGCCATTGTGTGCAAGTTTCTGGCATACTTGGATTATTTTTTTTTCTGATTTTATCTTTTATTTTATGTTTATATTTATCTCACTGGACATGCTTGAGTACTTTGTTTCCATGTTTGTATGTGCACCAGGTATATGCCTAGTGAACATAGAGGTCATTAGAGGGTGTGAGATGCCCTGAAACTGGAGTTATAAATGATTGTAAGGTTGCCACGTGGCTGCTAAGAACTAAATCTGGTTCTTCTGCCAGAGCAACAGTTTCTCTTGATAGCTGAGGCATCTCTCTAGCCACAAATTCAAGGATATCTTTATAGGTTTTTCTATATTTTAAATACATGAAGATAAGCATATTTATGTTCTGACTACTTCTAAATTGTATTTTCCTTTAGTTTGTTTAATATCATGATATCACCATATGTGAGACAAACTATAATACCACAAAGGACAGTTTCTTAGTGGACCACTATCACCCTAATATACTTTCCAATTTTCTGGCCAGAGATTTGAACCTCAAATTGTGACAGCATAGATGGTGCTAAATATAAACAAAAATAACTTTGACCCAAGATTTATAATCTGACCATAAAATAAAAATCCTCTGAGTCTGAATATATTATTACTGTTTTTATAAAATTAAGGTCCCTTGTGGAGAGATAGAGATGGGATTACTGTATTTGTGCTCCACATCTTTTCATGACCTTGCTCCTTTGAAGATGCACTTGTTATAGAATGTCAGTCACTAATGAGGCCTAAAGTAATTGAGGCTGATTGAGCTGGCAAGATGCTGCCTAATTAGAATGATAAATGGAACTTGATGATCAAGAATGGAGGAGTGAGTGGCACTGAGGGCATTGAACAAGGTCATTCTGTCAAGAAGGACCAGGCATCCCACCCCTCCTCTATTGGATAATCACTGCCCTTCATGCCATGTGAGCCCAATGCTGAGGGACTTACATTGATCATTATGTGAAACATTTTGACTTTGCTTTCTTAGGTGAAGTGTTACAAGTGCAGTTTCAGTGATTCCCTTGATAAGTCATTCGATAAAAACTCTAAAATCAAATACTTTGAGCCATGTAATTCTCTGTCTACTAAGAATGAATATTTATGAATGTATTAGCTTTCTGATCAAAGACAGGATACCTAAAGACTTGCCCCAAGAGTTCTTTCTGGCTAAACTTTTCACAACATCTAGAAACTACCAAACAATGTCATGTTTGAAGGACAAGAGAAAATATCTTCATTATGGTGAAGAATCAGAGCTACCTTTAACTAACATTTTTATTTCTCAGTTTTATGAGTAGAAATCATTTGTTATCAGATGTTAGCATTTTTTAAACTTAAATAAAATATATACTTTAAGTTGTTCTTGATATAAACACATATTCATAAATATATTAGTGGCAATGATATTTCATTTAGTTTATTTAGGAATTCCTGCTTAATTTTTCTACCTGTATCTACTAGCCATACTAACCCACTTTAATAAAAATACCTCCAAAATATATAACACATGTTCAGGGAAACTATCCACGCGTTTTCTAGAACATAGCCTTTGAGACTCATGACTGTCTTTCATGGAGGTTTGCCTCTATAACTATAGGCATCATTTTAAGGTTTGCGTTTGAAGATATAGCCCTCAACTTATCAGAACACCTGACTAATTTGATATCAGTGGAACGATTTTACTACAAATTTCTGATGAGACTCAGGCAAACAAAACAAAACAAAACAAAAGCCCAAAATGATAGAAACAAAAAACTTAAACAAATGGCAGATGGGACCTAGATTTTTTTTTAATAAGTAGTAATGACTTTTGGCAAAAATAATTAAAAGGAATTACTGTTAAACTGAAGTAAATAAGTAAACCCAATATATGACATTTGGAAACAGATTACCTCTCACAATTAAGATCACATTCAATTGTGTATCTACAATTATTTCAGTACTGGCATCTGCTCAAGGCATGCTCTGTATCACTTTGATTAAATGTCCCTCTCTGATGCCATGCCATACTCATTTAGGTTTTGAAATGATTCAGAACGTGTATAACTCTTCAAGACCCATTCATAAATATTTCACATCTTCGACGTTTCAAGATGCTTGCTCTATCCCACATGGTTCAGACCTATGGGCTTCAGAATAGAACAATGAAGTCAAATGCCTCTTGTAAATGATGACTAGCATTCATTAGCCAAGTGTTTTGGCACCAATTTCCTTACTTTTGTAAAATGGGCACCATGATGCCTACTTCACGAATTAATTTGAAGACTAATGGGGAATAATGTATATGGAAATCTTTCAGTGGCTGACACAGGAATGGATACACCATGATGCTGCTTGTCCACATAATAGACATGATTATGTATTGAATAAAATCCACCTTCTTTCTGTCTTTCCACTCCTCCTACCCTGTGTTGCTCCCATACAGACAATAATTGGCATTTCCCCTCTTTTATTCTTAATACATCTTTCTGTCAAAGTGTCACTTCCAGTCTCTGTCCTTTCAGTAATTTGTCCTTCTCCTTCATCCTGCTGCCCCTACTGCCTCCCAAGCACACTGTCATATATGCCCCACTTACTCCATTGAATGTTCTCTGACATATTGCCAATTCTTCTCCTGCTGATACTAAGCATGACAAAAACTGTCAGTCATTTTTCTTCAAACTCCTTACAAATATTTATAAGTATATTAGACAGCTGCTGCTTAGAAAATAGAAGCATTGGATGGAAACTTTCCCTGATGACTTAGAGCCATATTCATGAACACCAATTATATTTCTTTCCTATACATTTACAGGAACCATTGAGGTATACAGATTGCCTGTCCTTATGGCAAATAGATTTCTTCTAATATCTATTACCAAGAAGGATATGATCTTTTAGAAAAAAAAAGTTGATATATTCTATTGTTTGATAGTAAAACATACTTGCATGTGCATGTTATGCAAATTTATTCTCTCTCTCTCTCTCTCTCTCTCTCTCTCTCTCTTTCTTTCTCTCTGCCACTGCTATATCATCTAAGAACACAAATAATGGTATGCAGTCAATTCAAATAAATTATTTTAATTTATTAAATTGTTATATTAAAATATAATATTTTATTAAATCTTTAATAATTGTATATATGGACACAATATATATATAGTATATATGGACACAATATATGATTACATTTTAAAATAGTTTATTTCTAAGTAATGTCACATTTTTGAGATTTTGGGGGTAACTATGAATTTTAAGGGGAAACTATTAAAACAAACACAGACTTCAAGATACCTTGCTTTTTGTTAGGGTGTATTTCAGTCTACACCAACTGCTCTTAAGGCCATGGTGATAATTTCAGGAGTATTCTTTTGTGTATTTGGTTTTAAAAGTTTTCGAAAAAATGAACACACAGTGCAAAGAAATTCAGTCGGTTACACAGGTTAATTGTCCATAACTAGTACCATTTGTTAAGGTTGTTAACTTGGAGATTATTTCTAAAAAACCACTCCAAGGCACATGAAAATAGCCCATGTCCATATTACAGTGATTGTTAGATCATGGTAGAAACTGTCAGAGATTGGCTGAAAATCATGAACAAGGACAAGTCATTCTTAGTAGGGCAGCATTCCAGAAGCAAGTGATTAAAAATAAAACAACCGCACAGTCCTCATTAGATGAATTCAACTATAAAAAGCATGTTCAGAAACACAACCCTGCTCCTATGTGCAGCCCCTATGTTTGAAATGCTTTACTGATCAGAGAAACCAGCAGCTTTGAATTTTCTTGCAGACAAGAGGAGAGGTACATGACTCTGTACAGAATTGGAGATGCAATAAGCACAAGGTCTGGGGAAGTCTTTTGTTCAGTAGCTTTGCTTACCTCCATGGACCAAGAGTACAGAAGCTTACAAAGCCTAAGTAACTGTATTTGCATCGACTCTGTGTGTGTATGTGCATGTATGTGTGAAAAAGATACCATTCAATTTTGCCAAGCAGAAAATCTGTTACATTCCACCTCCCTCTGACTTTTATTCACTTTATATGATCAGTTTAGTTCTTGCCAGGTCTGTCTCACACTAGCACATATTCTATCGATTTTCAACTTTGTATCCATCTTGTTCTTCTTTTGGCTCATCAACCATTCACTTGTAATATAGTCTCCTTATTTCTACCTGCTACCCACTTGACAAAAGCACCTCTGCATGATTCAAAAGCTCTGCCTGGCCGGGCGTGGTGGCACACGCCTTTAATCCCAGCACTCGGGAGGCAGAGGCAGGCAGATATCTGAATTCAAGGCCAGCCTGGTCTACAAAGTGAGTTCCAGGACAGCCAGGGCTATACAGAGAAACCCTGTCTCAAAAAACCAAAAGCTCTGCCTGAGAAAAAGTTCTTATATATTTTCTCTAATATATAATCATCCCACTATTTTCATGGACTTGAGAATACAGATGAGACACATTAGAGTTGAATAAGGGTCTTAGAAGGATCTGGCAGCTTCCTGTCTTTTCAGCATCAGCTCCCAGATCTCCCTATATGTGGCCTGAGTTGTAGCTCATTGGCAGGCACATGATGTCTTTTGTACAGTCAATACACATAGTTAAGTGTCATTGTGATTTCTTCTTTGCCCTCTTTGCCTTTTCTCTTCTTATGTAGTACTGTACTGCCAAGTATAATGTCCCCCATGCACCAACTTTCAGTTTTGCTATGTTTCTTGTGCATTTTTAATGAAAATGTATGAAATGAATAGAGCGAATCGAGTTTCAATGCTATAATATGGCAAGTCAGATCATGTTCTTTCTCTTTCTAGCTACTTGGTAACCAGCAGCAAGAGAGGGCTAAGTGATGGAAGAATGAGCTCTGAGTGAAAATCACATAAAATCGTTCCTAGCAGCTTTGAATTTTTTGCAGGCAAGAGGAGTGGTACATGACTCTGTACAGAATTGGAGATGCAATAAGCACAAGGTCTGGGGAAGTCTTTTGTTCAATAGCTTTGCTTACCTCCATGGACCAAGAGTACAGAAGCTTACAAAGCCTAAGTAACTGTATTTGCATCGACTCTGTGTGTGTATGTGTATGTGTGAAAAAGATATGTTACCACACCTGCCAGATTCAGTGTTCCCACAGCATAGCACAGGACTTATGCATTATAGTCTTTAAGTGTTGCATTTAAGTGAATAAAATATAAAAATCCAGAGTTGATTTTTGCAGGGAGTTGTGAAAATGCATGAAATATAACAAAAAATGCCAGACAATCAAATTGATCATTTTTCTGATTTCATAGTTTCTGAAATGAAAGTTCCCTATGCACATCTCTCTATGGGAAGATTTTTATGCTGGCAAACTTAAAATGCTGTAGAAGTAGTCCAAGGGAATCAATCAATATACACCAGTAATAGCAGACATCAAAATCCTCATCTATAATATCTATTACATGTTCCAATTTTTAAACTAATACAAATTTAACAGGGGAGTACACAATGTGTACAGAATTTATATCTAGTCTTCCAGGAGGTCTAGGATGGTCAAATAGGTAGTGATCTAAATGTTTTGCAAGGAAAAAAAAAGTGTACTTTCTCAGATAGGCAGATAATAACAGGAAAATAAAAATGTTAATATACAGGGCTCTCCTATCTTGCCTGCATTATCAGTATAAACAGAAGTGTTTGTTGAGTGGATGCTCTGTGTGTAGTATGCTAATATTACTCTTTCGAATAACTTTCTTTATTCTAGTATAGACAGAGGTTATATTAAGACAGGATGTGAAGCGTCTATCTCTGCAGTACTAAGAGAAGTACTCACACATGTAATAAGATGTGTGCACCACTGCTCAAGTCAACAGACTAATCTTCATGAAGAATATATGTTCTACTTATGTGATATACATGCATGCTCCAATCTAATTTTTGCACACTTATGCATATTAATGTTTCTTTTTGCTTTTTTGAGATTATAATAAAATTATATTATTTCCCCTTCAGTTTTCTTCCTCTTCCTTCTCATATCCATTTCCCTGACATCCTTCAAATTCATGGCCTTTTTTTTACTAATTGCTATTGCATGAACATATGTAAATGTATATGCATATATATTCTTAAATATAGTCTGTTCAGTTCATATAATGTTACTTGTACTATATTTTCAGAGCTTATCTTTTGTTACTGGACAATCAACTTATGTGTCCTTTCATAGAGAAGACCACCTCTCATATTCCCACCTTTTCTAAGTTGCCTGAACTTCTTTGTTTTAGGGATAACCTCAAGAGGTTTCCTTGTGAGGTTTGCCATATCCATTGGTGGCATCCTGTTCACCTTCCAATGATCAACACTAGTGACCAGCACAGTACAAGGATTCTAAGGGGACAGTAGTGGCATACATAGATTTTCAGTAAACAACAAATCTCTAACTGCACTTAGACCCACTCAGAAAGTGACATTATGCCCACAAATAAATGCAGTTTTCACCAGTTGTTAAGGAACCCTCTCCGTGTGTTTACTTTTTAAATGATTATTGTGAGCTGGTATAATGCAAAGGTGCTAGGATACAACTTCAGTTTGATCCCAAGAATCTACTTGATAGAAGGAACAAACTAACTTCTTCAGGTTTTCTCTTTAGATTGCCAAAAATATGTTATGACAATTATTTGCCCATACACAGTACATAAATAAATAAATAAATAAATAAATAAATAAATAAATAAAGTTAAACATATCAAAAATGCAAGTTATGCATGAAATTAGTCTATACTATGATTCAAATGCATGTTATCTCAATTTGCTTTATTTCTACCTTCTGTTAGTAAGTAGAAAAGAAAAAGGAAGAACACATCAACAAATATAAATATCCCAACTCAGAAGCCAACAAGACAGTGAAAAGCATCCTCCTCATTAGAATTGAACTTGGAGAACCATTTTTATATGCTTCAAAGGAAAGGTTCATTGTGATATTTAGCTATGTACAACTTACTAAGTTCAAACAGAAAATCATAACATTAAATGAAGACTCTCTCTCCTTGGAAACAGTCTTAAAAGCAAGCAAATGGGAAATGTTCTTCCTGATCAAGGAAGGCAAATATGCATAAAGCGCTTGGCAATGTTTTAAGAAGATTGTGCTTTGGGGAACAAGATAAACTAACAGACTATTGTTTACACCATCACTTCCCTCGAGATTACATCCCTCAGTAGCTTATACTTCAAGCTGCTGTTAATTTCACAAGGTAGGACATCTAGGTACCAGAGTCACTGGGTACTCAGCACAGCAGGTATATTCAACACCAAGCTGGCTATGGCTATCTGCTTCTCACTGAGAAGTTGTGCTGGGTAATTGACCTCAGCCTTTTTGATTATGTTAGTTGGATGCCAGAGCCACTCATTCTTTCAACATGTAATGTGAAGTCACCGCTGTGGATTTCCAGTTGCCATTTTGTAGGAAAAAGGAAAGACAGAAACACATGACAGGAGAATAAAGGGAGCTAATGGACAAAATCTCATTCCAGTGGCTGTACTAAAACGGCATTTCATTTGACACGTGTACCTTGGGAACAAGAAGGATTAGAAAAACCTTGCCAGTCATTGCAGGGTGCAGCTAAAGGCAGACCCATTGAAATTTCAGTTCAAAAAATGATAAGGTTTAATAAATCTCTGTGGGTAGATTTATCTCATAATTGCAGATCATATTTAGAGGACTGGACTAATTAGAATTGATTTGTATATGCTTTAGGCTTAATTGAAAGTTAATTTTTTTCTAGGTTACTTCAAAATGATTCTTTGTTGATGTGGAATTGGGCAACTTCTGCATAAGCTATATTCTCTAACATGATAATGTTTGTACTTCTTTTATTTTTAATTAAATTCCATGCTGTTCTGCGCTTAGCAAACCTGGTTTGTCTTTGAAACAAAGAAAATATGCTGATGTCTTTGCTATGCGACTTGTACCACTGAAATACAGTTAGAGATAAGTCTTCAAAAGAGTTCAGAAAGATATATCTGTTAAAACAGAATTAGATATTAAAAGAAACAAAATGAAAACATAAGATAATTTCTTGTTATTATCATCTTTTGTTTAACAAGGACATTCTTGGTGGCTGGAAAATATAAATATAAAAAATATAAAAAAATAAAAACAAACTAAGCCTAAAATGTTATAACTTCTTTAATAAAATTATAATAACATTTAAGTATTTCAGATAACAGATACAGATATGACAAAGAATACAGGTTTCTTTCATTATTAGGCTTTTATTATTTAAATGTAACATTAATATTTATCCACTGTTGATTTTTATCTTTGAATTTCTCTAAGTTTTTGGTCCTTCTACATATTTCCATACATAAGCTACATATTGTTATTGTCACTATATTTTTGTGACAATCCATTTGTGAGCAAAGCTCAATCATTTAAAGTATATAGTTATAATTGTATTGATGTAATATAGTGAAGTTTCTTTTATTTCAGGCCATTTGTTATAATAAGTCAGGTTGCAAAGACAGAATGAGTATTGTAATTTTGTTTTTGTTGTATATCCATGATGTAATCATTTTCCAAGGTGAACTTTAATAATGGTCAGGGAAGGTATAAAGAATTAGGGATTACAAAACTCTAACTTGTTCTAATTATTTACTATCTGGATCACTGTCAGTATATTTTCCTTATAAAAGTTAATCATATAAACCATCACTGAAAGTTAATTTACAGTTCCTTTAAAATTTGTATGAAAGAGGAAAACCCCTAGAACTCCAACTCATGGTAGTAAGGTGGAAATAAAGAATTCAAACAATGTAATAGCAATCATGACTTAATGTAAACATATAGTAATCAAAATAGGTTGTTATAATGGGAGATTTATTTTTATGTAAATGAAAGAAAACCATATAAACACAATTAACTGGCATTCAATGAAAGAGTGAAGGCAACTAAGTAAAAAAAAAAAAAAAAGGTAGACCCAAAAAATGATAGTATGAAAATTCAGTGTCCAAATGCAGACATAATAAGACTCTTCAAAAAGGACCTTACAGTATCATAGATGGTAGCTCAAAATCAATTATACACATGTATATAAAACATGGATAATAAATTGTCTAGAACATAACACAGGAGAAAAGGGAGGTGAAGTTGTATATAGGTATGCTTTTAAAATATAATCGTTAAAATTATAAAACATAAAAAGTTGAGCAGCTGTCCACCATAACATTCTTGAAGTACTCTCTAAGAAGGAGAATAAAAGGAATAGTTTAAGAATCAGAGAAAAATATTTTTCAAAAGACATCTGGTAAAAGATATTTAATCTATACAAACGACTGTTCTGAAGATATCAATTAAAAGAAAATGATATGGTGACACACACTTTTAATTCCATAACTTGAGCAGCAAATACAAGGAGAACTTAGAATTCCAGGACAGCTTGCTGTACCTAGTAAGACCTTGCCTCAAATCTTAGTGAGGTAACCCAATCACAAAAGAAGTCATTGGATATGTGCTCACTGATAAATGGATATTTGCCCAGAAACTTAGAATACCCAAGATACAATCTGCAAAACACAAGAAAATCAAGAAGGAAGATCAGCGTGTGGATACTTCATTCCTCCTTTGAATAGGAAACAAAATACCCATGAAAGGAGTTACAGTGACAAAGTTTAGAGCTAAGATGAAAGGATGGACCATACAGAGACTAACCCACCGGGGATCTATCCCATAATCAGTCACTAAACTCAGACACTATTGCATAGGACAGCAAGTGTTTACTGAAGTGACCCTGATATAGCTGACTCCCACAGAAGTGGATGCTCACAGTCATCCATAAGAGGGAGCACGGGGCCCACATTGGAGAAGCTAGAGATAGAACCTCAAGAGCTGAAGGGGTCTGCAAACTAACCAGAACCCCCAGAAGTCGTGTCTCTGGCTCCATATGTAGCAGAAGATGGCCTAGTCGGCTATCATTGGGATGAGAGGCCCCTTGGTACTGCAATCTTTATATGCCTCAATACAGGGGAATGCCAGTGCCAAGAAGTAGGAATGGGTGGGCAGGGGAGGGGGGAGGGGGGAGGGGATTTTCGGGATAGCAGTTGAAATGTAAATTAAGAAAATATCTAATAAAAAATGCTGAGAAAAAAAATTGGAAAAAAAAGGAAAGGAAAAATTTTACTAAAATATCTTAAGAAATAATCTGGGCTGAAGAGATGCTCTGCATTGCTCTTAAAAGAGGGCTCACACAGTGACACACATTTTTAATGCCACGTAAGTGTTTCTGACACTGTCATCTGACATCTATTGCCACAGGTCATGCGTGTGGTACACATACATACATGTAGGCAAACACTCAGGCATAAAAATCTAAGAAAATGTTCAAAAAGAAATATTCTAAAGATGTGAACAAGTCCTTTAAGAAAAATGATACCGAGGTAGCACATAGCTAAACAAAAATATGTTCAACTTTATTTGGGGGTCGTAAACTTCAAAATTAGATGCAATCGTGCATCTATTAGTGTGTCAAACATCCTTACACTGTTGGATAGAATTATAGTGTAAATATGGACTCATATTGTGGTGGTTTGAATGGGAATTCCCTCCATACGCTCAGGTATTTGAATGCTTTGTTTTCAGTTCTTGGAACTCTTGGGGGTGACTTAGGAGGTATGGCCTTGAGGAAAGAAGAGGTAGCACCTTTGAGTTACACTTTGAGCCTCTCACAACTCCACATTTGCTGTTTGTTTGCTTTGTACTTAACACTCAAGATGTGATCACTCAGCTCCTGCTGTCATGTCTGCCTTCTGCCTCTACCATACCATTATAGATTCTTATGCCTCTGGATCCTTAAGTCAAAGCCAACTATTTTTTCCCCTATAAGTTGTCTTAGTCATGGTGTTTTATTACAGCATTGGTGCTTGAATAGGAAGTAATAAGTAAGTCTGGAAGACATTTTTTTTTGCAGTTTCTACAAGAATAAATATACTTTTCTCACATTTTAATAATTGTGCCCCTTTACGTTTACTTGAGTGATGTGAAAATCTCTTTGTTGACAAAAATTCCCATATAGCCATTTACACGTTTTATTCCTAACTAAACAAAGGTAAGGCAATATAATGTCCTTTGATGTGTACAAATATGATGTGTGGTACACCCAGACAAAAGAATAATACGTTAAGAAAAATATGAGCTATCAAGACATAAGAAAATATTGGAGATACGGAAATATATAATAGTAAGTGGAAAGCACAATATAAAAGGGTTTTTGCTGTGGGACTTAAAATATATGTCACAAAGGAAAAGGTGCAATAAAAACACTGAGGTGGGAAATAAATTAGGAGTAGGACAGAAAAATAGTCTAATACAATCTGTTTTTAATTAGAAAAATGATTCTGTATGACATTTAAGAGCAAAGAATTGTTATTATCATCATAATCTATGCAATATACACCACCAGTGTGATAAAGGAAGCTGTAATAAGAGAGATAATACATATGAGGAGTTATAAAATATACAAAATATTAAATTGAATTTGATAAAAATCCTACAATATAATGGCTCATAAATGCCAACAACCATGAGAATACTAATAGTTACATTCCTTTGTTTTTGTGGTAAAGATTAGATTTATTTATTTATTTATTTTCCAATTTTTATTAGATATTTTCTTCATTTACATTTCAAATGCTATCCCAGAAGTCCCCTATACCCTCCACCATCCCGGCCCTGCTTCCCTACCCACCCACTCCCACATCTTGGCCCTGGCATTCTCCTATGGAAGAACAATATGAACTAACGAGTACCACCCAGAGCTGTGTCTCTAGCTGCGTATGTAACAGAAGATGGCCTAGTTGGCCATCATTGAGAAGAGAGGACCCTTGGTCACAGTTACATTCCTAATCAAGGCTCTTTATCTGTACTCATATGCTTTACAAACCATACAAAAACTGGGTTAGTTTGTTTATTTTCAATATTTTCATTTAAATTATTTTTTTCCTTCTCTGTTATCCATTTCAATGTGCCAACTATCACTTCTATCAATTCAAAATGTATCAAGAAAAAGATCTTAAAATTTAGAGAGGAGATATAACCAATGTCAACCTCTGTTTAGATCCAATCCATGAGGATTAGATTAGAATGTCAGGATTAATTTTATTAGTGCTTCCCACTTATGTTGCCAAGTGTGGAAAATCCACAGCAATGAAGATATAATCCCATGAGTATTTTAGCTAGCACATATTTCCTGCTTGCTCATCACCAGACTCCTAAAGATTGGCATTTCTTAACCAGGTGTGTGGCTCATGCCTATAATCTCATGATAGGTAAGGCTGAGTCAAGAGAATCAAAGTTCAAGGTGCACCTAGCATACATGACAAGACACATTCTCTTACCCCTGACACATGAGCATTTCCTATATGCTACCTATCTCCTGGTAGATTCTATTATTTGCAGTTAAACAATTTGCTGCTTTGGGTTTTTTTTTTTTTTATTTTGATATAATTATGACTACAAAGCCATGGAATTTGATTTTCCAATATAGAAAGTTTATGAAATCTATTTTTAGGTAATTTAAACTAATTTAGATTACTGGAACAATGATAGTTTCTTTTCTTTAGTCAAATAATCATCTTTATACATGCATTTTATTAGTATACTAGCTATACTCTCTAATAGCAAAATGAGAGTCTTTAAATATGAATATCTGAAATGGTTAGTGACCTCTTGTCAGCTTCTAATATCTCTTATCCTTTTTTCTTTCTTACTTTAATACATGTGTGTACATGCACCCTCACATACACACTCATTCCATACACACACATGTAGTGACACTGCAGGTATGTGGATGTCAGAGGATAGCTTGAGGGAGTCAGTTTTCTCTTTTTATCACAAACATCCTGGGGATTGAACTCAGATATACAGGTTTGGCATCAAACCTTTTTTTCTGCTTTGTCATCTTGCCAGTCATAATATTATCTTTTTCTTTTATATTTTCAAAAATAAAAAAAAAAATACTTGTCATATTTCTAATAATAGCCACAAAACAAAACCAAATCAGTAACAATCAAATGATTCACCTACCTGCTTAACCAATAAAATATACTCATTATATTTACTGCTTCCAAATCAGGCTTGGAGGACAGGCCTTTATGTGGTGAGTGATAGGTAAATGACAGAAAGAAAGGTCCGGTGTGGGTCCTAAATATTCCAACCATCAATGCTCAAGTTCCTTCTGCATTTTACCAGGTGCCTCAGTCTGGTTTTGTATAGGCTGTCAGCATGTGTGGCCCAGATATAAGGTAGGCCTTCCCACCACAAAAGATTCAGAGAGTTGATTTTTTTTTTTCTCAAATGAATAAGCAGAGGTTCTCAATCTGCATCTTGTCCCTTTTTGGGGTCAGTGGACCCTCTTACAAGAGTTTTCTAAGACCATTGGAAAACACAAATATTTACATTTAGATTCATAACAGTAGCAAAATTACAGTTATGAAGTAGAAACAAAAATAATTTTATTATTGGAAGGTCACCACAACAAGAGAAACTATATTAAAGGGGTGCACACTAGCAGAGTTGAGAACCACTATGACTAATCAAGAAAAATACTTCATTGGCATACCTAGCCAACTCGGTTTTAGTTATTTTCAGGTGTACCAAGAATAACATTCACAGGGTTCTTAGATTTCGCAGAACCTCAAATTATTACTATCTGTTCTTTACTCTCCAATCTTGTTTATTTATTTTTCTTTATGAAAGAAAATATGACATAATTGCACCAATCTCTAAATTCTATGACCCTGAACATTCCTCAACTTTCCCCTTCTAGTTTCTGTACTCACCATGATTTTTGGTTCTTTTCGGAATCTTCTTTTTACTTTGATTCCTCCCCACTTCCAGTCTGAATATTGTAAGTACCTTAATATCCTTGTAAGTATCCTTAATATCCTTGGATATTTAAAAGTTATTAAAGTCAGAGGGGAGCATCAGGCTACCTTGGGCCTGAGGACTATCTACCCCACAGGCTCCCTAGAGCACCCAAGGACTTAGGATCACTGGTGAGTGAAACACAATATCTGTTCCAATCAAACAGATTTGCCTGGAGACATCTGGAACACAGACACAGGAACCCCAGCCAAACAGTGGCTCGGGTTCCTAGCAATAGGTGCTGGTCTATGTTGGTTGGTTTAGAACTCAGCAGTCAGCCCCACAGTCCCCAGAGGAGGTACAACTGGCAGACGCTCTAATAAGCCCAGGATTTTAGGAACCCAGGATCCTAGGAGTTTGGTCACACAAGTATCTCAGGGTCTCAGAGGAAGCTTGACTACCAAGAACTCTGAAACACCCAGAAACTCAGCATCACAGGATTATAGAATCACAGGAGCACAAAGAAAGCTGGACTCTGAGAAGGGTTGACTCAACTGGGAACACAGGAATGATAGGCTCCAACCAATTATATCAAGGGCAGGGAGCACTTGAAATGATCACAAAATGGGGAAGGCAATCATAAGAACAGAAGCAACAAAAACCAAGGATACTTGATATCATTAGAACCAAACTCTCCCACCACAGCAAGTCCTGGATATAACATCACTCCAGAAAAGCAAGATATGGACCTGACATCACTTCTCATGATGAAGATGGAAGACTTTAAGATGGACATAAATAACTTCCTTAAATAAATAAAGGAGAAGCCTGGAGGTGGTGGCACACACCTTAAATCCCAGCACTTGGGAGGCAGAGGCAGGTGGATTTCAGGGTTCAAGGCCAGCCTGGTCTATGTAGTGAGTTCCAGGACAGCCAGGGCTATACAGAGAAACCCTGTCTCAAAAACCAAACCAGGCTTGTGCTGTAAGATCAAGAATTGACAAATGGGACCTCATAAAGTTGCAAAGCTTCTGTAAGACAAAAGATATTGTCAACAGGACAAAAGGGCCACCAACGGACTGGGAAAGGATCTTCACCAATCCTAAATCAGATAGGGGACTGATATCCAATATATATAAAGAACTCAAGAAGGTGGACACCAGAAAATCAANAAAAAAAAAAAAAAAAAAAAAAAAAAAAAAAACCAAACCAGAAAGAAAGAAAGAAAGAAAGAAAGAAAGAAAGAAAGAAAGAAAGAAAGAAAGGAGAACACATCCAAACAGGTGAAAGAATTGAAAAAAAAAAACATCCAGGATCTAAAAATGGAAGTAGAAAAATAAATCACAACATTAGGAAGAGAAAACTGAGGAAAGAAGTCAGGAGCCATAGATGCAAGCATAATAAACAGAATTCAAGAGATGGAAAAGAGAATGTCAGATGAAGAAGATATCATAGAAAACATTAACACAACAATCAAAAAAAATTGTGAGATACAAAAAGATCCTAACACAAAACATCCAGGAAATCCAGGACAGAATATGACCAAATCTAAGGTTAAAAGGTATAAATGAAAGGAAGATTTCCAACTTAAAGAGCCATTAAATATCTTCAACAAAATTATAGAAGAAAACTTCCCTTACCTAAAGAAAGAGATGTCCATGAACATACAAGGAGCCTACAGAACTCTAAATATTTTGGACCAGAAAAGAAATTCCCCCCATCATGTAATAATCAAAACACCAAATGCACAAAACAAAGAAAGAATATTAAAGGCAGTAAGGGAAAAAGGTCAAGTAAATTATAAAGGCAGACATATGAGAATTACACCTGACTTCTTTCCAGAGAGTATGAAAGCCAGAAGATCCTGGGCTGATGTCATACAGACCCTAAGAGATCACAAATGCCAGCCAAGGCTACTATACTCAGGAAACTCTCAATTATCATAGACAGAGAAAACAAACTATTCAATGACAAAACCAAATTTACACAATATCTTACAACAAATCCAGCCATTAATGGATAATAAAGGGAAAACTGCAACACAAGGAGGGAAACTACACTTTAGAAAAAGAAAGAAAGTAATCTTTCAACAAACCTAAAAGAAGATAGCCACATGAACAAAATTCCAACACACACACATACACACGCACACACACACACACACACACACACACACACACACACACACACACAAAGGAGACAACAATGACTTTTCATTAATACCTCTTACTGTCAATGGACTCAATTCCCCAATAAAAAGACATAGACTAAGAGACTGGTTATTTAAACAAGAAACAACATTTTGTTGCATAGAGGAAACACACTTCAATAACAAAGACAGACACTACCTCAGAGCAAAAGGCTAGAAAACAATATTCCAAGCAAATGGTCCCAAGAAACAAGCTGGAGTAGCCATTCTAATATTGAATAAAAATGACTTTCAACCTAAAGTTATCAAAAAAGATAAGGAGCAACACTTCATACCCATCAAAGGTAAAATTTACCAAGATGAACTCTCAATTCTGAATATCTATGCTCCAAATGCAAGAACATCCACATTCATTAAGGAAACTTTAGTAAACCTCAAAACACACATTGCACCTCACACAATAATAGTGGGAGATTTAACACCCCACCTTCATCAATGGACAAACCCTGGAAAAAGAAATTAAACAGAGGCACAGTGAAACTAACAGAAGTTATTAAACAAATGGATTTAATTGATATCTATATAACATTGTATCCTAAAACAAAAGGATATACCTTTTTCTCAGAACCTCATGGTACCTTCTCCAATACTGACCATATAATTGGTCCCCAAACAGGTATCAACACATACAAAATATTGAAACAATCCCATACACCCTATGAGATCACCATGGACTAAGGTTGATCTTCAATAACAACATAAAAAAATAGAAAACCCACATACACATGGAAGCTGAAAAACACTCTACTCAATGATAACTTAGTCAAGGAATTAATAAAGAAAGAAATTAAAGACTTTTTAGAGTTTAATGAAAAAGAAGCTACAACATATCGAAACTTATGGGACACAATGAAAACAGGCCTAAGAGGAAAACTCATAGCTCTTAGTGCCTGCAAAAAGAATCTGGAGACAGCATACATTAGCAGCTTGACAACACACCTAAAAGCTATAGAATCAAAGGAAGCAAATGCACCTAAGAGGAGTAGATGGCAGGGAATATTCAAACTCAGAGCTGAACTCAACTACATAGAAACAAAAAGAACTATACAAAGAATCAAGCAAACCAGGAGCTGGTTGTTTGAGAAAATCAACAAGATAGACAAACCCTTAGTCAGAATAACTAGAAGGCACAAGGACAGTATCCTAATTAACAAAGTCAGAAATGAAAAGGAAGACAAAACAAGAAAATCTGAGGAAATTCAAATAATCATCAGATCCTACTATAAAAGCCTAGACAGATCTCTGGTACCAAAGTTAAATCAGGATCAGAATAATGATAATAAACAGTCCCATATCCTCTAAACAAATAGAAACAATCAATAATGTTCTCTCAACCAACAAAGGCCAGGACCAGATCGGTTTAGTGCAGAGTTCTATCAGACCTTCAAGGAAGACCTAATTCCAATACTCCTCAAACTATTCCCCAAAACAGAAACAGAAGCTACTCTACTCAGTTCGTTCTATGAAGCCACAATTACTCTGATACCTAAACCACACAAATACCCAACAACAACAAAAAAAACTTCAAACCAATTACCCTTAAGAATATGGATGCAAAAATACTCAATAAAATCCTCACAAACCAAATCCAAGAACACATCAAAACAATCCTCCATCATTTTGAAGTAGGCTTCATCCCAGGATGAAGAGATGTAGGATAAAGAAATATCCATCAACATAGTCCTCTATATAAACAAACTCAAAAACAAAAGCCACATGATCATCTCATTAGATGCTAAAAAAACTTTTGATAAAATCCAACAGCTGTTCCTAATTAAGTTTTTGAAAGATTCATGGCCCATTCATAAACATAATAAAACAAAATAGAGCAAACCAGTAGCTAACATCAAACTAAGTGGAGAGAAACGTGAAACAATCCCACTAAAATCAGGGACTAGACAAGTCTGTTCACTCTCTCCCTACTGGTTCAATATAGTACTTGAAGTCCTAGCCAGAGCAATTACACAACAAAAGGATATCAAAGGAATACAATCTGTATGACATGAACTTCAAGTCTCTGAAAAAAGAAATTGAAGAAGATCTCAGAAGATGGAGAGATCTCCCATGTTCATGGATTGGCAGGATTAATCTAGTCAAAATGGCTATGCTGCGGAAAGCAATCTAAAGAGTCAATGCAATCCCCATCGAAATTCCAACTCAATTCTTCACTGAGTTAGAAAGGGCAATTTGCAAATTCATCTGGAATAATAAATATCCTAGGATAGCAAAAACTTTTCTCACAATAAAAGAACCTCTGGTGAAATCACCATCCCTGACCTCAAGCTGTGCTACAGAGCAATTGTGATAAAAACTGCATGGGACTGGTACAGCAACAGACAGGTAGATCAATGGAATAAAATTGAAGACCCAGAAATGAATCCACACACCTATGGTCACTTGATCTTTGACAAGGGAGCTAAAACCATCCAGTGGGGGGGGGGGGGGAGGACAGCATTTTCAACAAATGGTGCTGGCACAACTGGCTGATAGCATGTAGAAGAATGCGAATTGATCCATTCTTATCTCCCTGTACAAAACTCAAGGTCAAGTGAATCAAGAAACTCCACATAAAACCAGAGGCACTGAAACTTATAGAGAAGAAAGTGGGGTAAGGCCTCAAAAATAAGGACACAAGGGAAAAATTCCTGAAGAGAAGTGCAATGGCTTGTGCTGTAAGATTGGAAATTGACAAATAGGACAAATAAGGGGGAACAAAATGCCCATGGAAGGAATTACAGAGACAAAGTTGAGAGCAGAGACTGAAGGCATGACTATCCAGAAACTGCCCCACCTGGTGATCCATCCCATAAACAACCACCAAACCCAGACACTATTGCAAATTCCAACAAGAGCTTGCTGACAAGAGATTGATATAGCTGTCTTCTGAAAGGCTTTGCCAGTGCCTAATACAGAAGTGGATGCTCACATTCATCCATTAGGTGGAGCACAGGGTCCCTAATGAAGGAGCTAGAGAAAGAACCCAAGGAGCTGAAGGGGTTTGCAGCCCCCCTTGGAGGAACAATATGAACTAACCAGCAACCCTAGAGCTCCCTGGAACTAAACCACTAATCAAAGACAACACATGGAGATTCTCATGGCTCTAGCTGCATATGTATCTGAGGGTAGCCTAGTTGATCATCAGTGAGAGGAGAGGCCCTTGGTCCTGTGAAGATTCTATGCCCCAGTATGTGGGAATGCCTGGGCCAGGAAGCAGGAGTGGGTTGGGGAGTGGGAGGGGGGAGAGTGGGTTGGAGAGCAGGGTGAGGGGAGAATAGGGGATTTTCAGAGGGGAAACTAGAAAAGAGGATAACATTTAAAATGTAAATAGTGAAAATATCTAATTTTTAAAAAAGAAAAGAAAACAGTCAAAGGTGCACAGCAATTAATTGTCTAATATGATTTTCCCATAGCGGTTACATCAGGCAGCTGTGGTTGCTCTCAAAGTTAGTTAATAGCCTACTCAGAAAAAAATCTAGAGTTTATACCATGCACCTTGACTTCTCGGAGGGAAACTATTTTTTTTTGTTTTCTTTTCTTTTTTTTTTTTCTTTTGAGACAGGGTTTCTCCATGTAGCCCTAGCTGTCCTGGAACTCACTTTGTAGACCAGGCTGGCCTCGAACCCAGAAATCCGCCTGCCTCTGCCTCCCGAGTGCTGGGATTAAAGGCATGCGCCTGAACTACTGGCTCAGCTCTACCACTTGGATTCCCATACAAACATTGTAAATACTTTAACTGAAAGATGATAGCTGCCAAAAAATATAACGCAAGCAAAAATATACCAGGATACAAAAATCCCAATGTAGTCACATGAAACACACAAAAATCAATCCAAGGAAAATACATAACTTCTTCAAAATTACTGATCCCACAATAATGGCATCTAGGAAGAGTGAGCTGCATGCAATGGCAGAGAATTGACAAGACTGATAAGGATCTTCAAAGAAGAATCTTATCTCTGGTGGAGAAGAGATACAGTGGAAATAAGGAGGTGCAGAGTGAGATATTTGAGAGAGGAAGCCACAAGAGAAACACTGAAACAAAACCATAAGAAATGCTGAAAAAGAAAGACATGAGTCAAACAGAAAATTCCCACAGAAAGTGTTATCAGTAAAATGGATTAAAGTGGGAACAAAGTTTTCTGATCCTGAGAAACAGGGAAAGGACATGGACAATCAAACAAAGACAAAAACATAAATAAGAAGACACGAAGACATAGAAGACACACTAAAACAACGAAATAAGCAGAATAATAAAACCATTGATGAGTTAAAGAAAAATGTTTTTAAAAGCAGAATGAGCTTGATCTGAGCAGAGGGAAAATGTGAGAAATCCACAGGCAGATAATCAAATAAAATCTATGTTAGTAGAAAAAACAGTGGTTCTGTAAGACAAGCTACAGAAATCCACCGGCACATGCTAGGTCATCCAGTAAATATAAAGCATATAAATAGAAAAAGATGTAGATATATGACTAAAAGTTTTCCTCATAAGACTTTAGCCACATTCCATATATCTAATTTTAGGACTTACAAAATTGATTATAAAGGCAATAAAGTAGCATGTTTTAGGAGATTCAGACCAAAAATATCTTCCAATGCTCAGAGATGAACAAGAAAACTTAGGGGTGTCATGCTGACTCTGTTTTCCTTTGGGATATCATTCTCAAATTTAACTTTTTTTTTTTTTTGCCTAAGAATTTCCTTAATTTATTGTATTTAATATCTGAGTAGTACTCCATTGTGTAAATGTACCACATTTTCTGTATCCATTACTCTGATGAGGGACATGTAGGATCATTCCAGATTCTGGCTATTATAAATAAGGCTGCTATGAACATAGTGGAACTTGTGTCCTTATTACAAGTTGGAGCATCTTAGAGCTTCCAATGAACTATGCCCAATTTTCTGGGGGGAATTGCCAAACTGATTTCCAGGGTGGTTGTAACAGCTTGCAATCCCACCAACAATGGAGAACTGTTCCTCTTTCTCCACATCCTCACCAGCATCTGCTGTCACCTGAATTTTTGATCTTAGCCATTCTGGTGTGAGGTGGAATCTCAGGGTTGTTTTGATTTGCATTTCCCTGATGATTAAGGGTGTTGAACATTTTTTTAGGTGCTTATCAGCTAATCAGTATTCCTCAATTGAGATCTCTTTGTTTAGCTCTGTACCCCTTTTTTAATAGGGTTATTTGATTTTCTGGAGTTCAACTTTTTTAGTTCTTTATATATATTGGATATTAGCCACCTATCACATTTGGGATTGCTAAATATCTTATCTGAATCTGTTGGTTGCTTTATGTCTTATTTGCCTTACAGAAGCTTTGCAATTTTAATGAGGTCCTATTTGTTGATTCTTTTTTTTTTTTTATTAGATATTTTCTTCATTTAACTTTTTAAAAAAGGAACACAAACATTTCCCTCTTGGATTCTTATTAACAGGTGAATTTGTTAATAGTACCATATAAACAAACATGGAATGAGAGCAAAGAAACCAGAAAGAGGGAAAAAAAAAGAATAGAGAAAACTGGAATTTAAAAATATTTAAGAACAGTCTATGTTTTGCTTTGTAGTTCTCTTAGCAGACCAGGCTAGCTTTAACTCACTACGATCCATTTGTAGTTCTCTTAGCAGACCAGGCTAGCTTTAACTCACTACGATCCATTTGTAGTTCTCTTAGCAGACCAGGCTAGCTTTAACTCACTACGATCCATTTGTAGTTCTCTTAGCAGACCAGGCTAGCTTTAACTCACTACGATCCATTTGCCTCTGCTTCTCAAGTGCTGGGATTGAAGTTGTGCTCCACCACTGCCCAACCTCTTGTCACCCTGATTACTGACTCCATACAACATTGATTTGTATGATATTTTTGACATTAATATAATATATATGAAGTATTTACCTTCCTGTACTTCTGGTTATTCTTCCTCCTGCCCACATTTATCTCCTATTTTTTCACAAATACTATTTTCTTTTTTCTCTTTTTTTGCCAACCACAATGCTAAGTGTGTTTTTTTTTTTTTAACAATTTATATACAGCAAACAACTTACCTTAATTCATATGTATTTATTTTCTGGTTTAATGTACACTTTTAATACTTTTAGTTCCTAGGTACATGACAGCTGAAGATATTTTGCAATAATAACCTTTGAGAGGAGACCTGTTTTAATTTTAGTGCTGTACAAATTTAAGATGTTGGGGTTACAAAGATAAACAATCAATGTATGACTTTGGTTACTGTAAACTGGGAAAACTGTGACAGTTAATGGGTAGTAGCACCATTAGGCTGATCCATGGGGCATATCATTAGAGGGCTGGGTGCCCTCTCCTTCTTCTTGTTTCTCATAAAGAAAACTGTCATTGTTTTAGACAACTGGATAGGCAGTTTTGAAGAAAGAGAGTGTTGACAATCAGCTTCCAATAGTTTAGCAATTTTCAAATGCCATCTCTTGAAGAAGCTCTCAGCCAGGTGTTTCCGACTATTAAAACTTTCTGTTCATTGCTAGTTAGTTACTTAACCTTGCTCCTGCTTTTGTAACAGTTCTGCCATTCACACCTTTCTTTTTTTAATTAGATATTTTCTTCATTTACATTTCAAATGCTATCCCCAAAGCCCCCTATACACTTTCCCTGCCCTCCTCCCCAACCCACCCACTCCCTGCTACCTGGCCTTGGCATTTCCCTGTACTGGGGCAAATGATCTTCTACAGTACCAAGGGCTTCTCTTCCCATTGATGGCCTACTAGGCCATACTCTGCTACATATGCAATTAGAGAGACAGCTGGGGGGAAGGAGGAGGTACTAGTTAGTTCATATCATTGTTCCTCCTATAGAGTTGCATACCCCTTTAGCTCCTTGGGTACTTTTTCTAGCTCCTACATTAGGGGCCCTGAGTTCCATCCAATAGATAACTGTGAGCATCCACTTCTGTATTTTCCAGGCATTGGCATAGACTCACAAAAGAGAGCTATTCCAGGGTCCGGTCAGCAAAATCTTTCTGGCATATGCAATAGTATCTGGGTTTGGTGGTTGTATATGGGATGGATTCCCTGGTAGGGCAGTCTCTGGATGGTCTTTCTTCCCTCTTAGCTCTGAACTTTGTCTCTGTAATTCCTTCCATGGGTATTTTGTTCCCCATTCTAAGAAGGAACAAAGTGTCCATACTTTGGTTTTCCTTTTTCTTGAGTTTCATGTGTTTTTCAAATTGTATCTTGGATATTCTAAGTTTCTGGGCTAATATCTGCTTATCAATGTGAGCATACCATGTGTGTTCTTTTGTGACTGGGTTACTTCACTCAGGATGATATCCTCCAGATGCAACCATTTGTCTAAGAATTTCATGAATTCATTGTTTTTAAAAGGTGAGTAGTAATCCATTGTGTAAATGTAACACATTTTCTGTATCCATTCCTCTGTTGAGGGGCATCTGGGTTCTTTCCACCTTCTTTTTCCTCAACTCTCTTAGATGTTTTTCCCATCCCTACCCATCCAAATGTATGTTCTTTTTCTCTTTTTTTTCAACTTTTATTAGATATTTTCTTCATTTACATTTCAAGTTTTATCAGACAGTCTCACTGAGAATACTAACTACTGTTAAAAACAGACCTCATGCCCAGCAGTATATGGTTAGCACAAAAAGAACTCAGTGTCATCTTTGGAAATTCTTTGTGTCATAAGCATACTCATATCTAATATTTATTTATTACTTTTCATTTTAACCTCATATATCCTATTATAGCTTTTGGTTTTGTATTTCTATGGAATTCCTGTGTGGGGGAATGTATATGTTCTCTGTGCCTATACATTTTTCTTCTTGTACTTTTTCTTTGACTTTTTTCTTCTATTTATTTGTTTTGTCCTATTCTGAGTTGATTTTTTTTATTTACCTTACTTTATTATTATTGTTTAAATGTCCGGTTTCTTTATAGAGAGAGACAGAAAGGAGACAGACCCTGATGGGAGGAGAGGTAGAGAGGAGGATGCAGGAGGAGCTGGGGAGGGAAAGCCATAATCACAATATACTGCATAAAAATTATTTTCAATAGAAAAAGGTAAAGTTCATTGTCCAAAAGGAATGCTGTACAACTAAGCCAACATGAACTAGGTAAGAAATCATACTACTACCATGGTGAGAACAGGGTTCAAAATGAATATTTGCTGAAACTAAACTAAGGTTTGCATTGTGTTCTCTTATGCATAAGTATTTACCCTATCCTCAAATAAGATAGAGCAAAAGCCTCAAAGAATACGTTTCTCATACTTGCAATGAGCTCAGAGGTTAGGGTCATATTTATAAGGTCTATACATTTTGTTCATCTTGAGTCTAAAAAACAACGGACTGCAAGAAAGTTATTTTGTTAGAATCAATATAAACCAGGGCCACTTATCCTCCCTGAACCACCTCATCCAGAAAGGTATGAACAAAATGATTAGTGACTCACAGCATTACAAACTTGTGCTCTGCCTTATTGCAAGAGACGGTCCCTTACCTGGGAATTGTCACCAGGACACTAAGCCTTACAGTTAAAAAAAAGGTCCTTATCTGATGGATTGTTTCCTAGCTATTCTGCTATACAGTTAGGCAAGGTCATTTACAGCCCAGTCCCTTCTGTCAGCCTTTCTTTCTTTCTTTCTTTCTTTCTTTCTTTCTTTCTTTCTTTCTTTCTTTCTTTCTTCCTTCCTTCCTTCCTTCCTTCTTTCCTTCTTTCCTTTTTCTTTTCTTTTTTTCTTTTCTCTTTTCTTTTCTTTTCTTTTCTTTTCTTTTCTTTTCCTTTTCTTTTCTTTATGTTCTACTGCATGTACAGCTGCATACCAGAAGCAGGCATCAACTTCCTGTTTAGATGGTTCTGAGCCACCATGTTGTTGCCAGGAATTGAATTCAGGATATGTGGAAGAAAAGCCAAAGCTCTTAACTCCTGAAATATCTTGCTAGCCCCTCTCTCAACATGTTTCATCTAGACTCTCTCATAGCGACTGGAATCACTTTCTGGGCATAGTGCTATTTGACATTTTCCTGGTCATTTCTAAAGAAAGCATTAGAAAGTATGTGAGTCATTGTTTCTATTTAACTTTATTTGCCAATGGTAGTTTCAGAATTTTTTTCTAGAATTTCTTCCTTTGTAGAATTTCTTTATAGTAATTTGGTTATGTGTGGTTGATTTTGCTGAACAGTGCTTTAGATCCTACATCGAGCTAAAGAAATTTGCTAAAATCTAAATTACTTCAGGGTTCTAACTCAAGTGTTAGATGTACCTGTAATACCAACATTGACTTAGAAGTAGCACTATTGTTCAACTTTATCCATACTGTGCTGTCTGTCTCTATGTCCCCTGAACACTGATTAATAACAAGTCACTTTCTTTGTGCCCATCTTCTTCTTATGATGCCTTACCTACCATCCTAGAGAGGAACTAGTTTCCACTTGTAAGGTATTGTTTCAAAACCTTTGAGCTCAACATTGCAAAATCAGTAGATAGATTTTCTTCTACATCATCACTTAAGACAACTTTACCAGCCGGGTGTGATGGTGCACGCCTTTAATCCCAGAGGCAGAGGCAGGCGGATTTCTGAGTTTGAGACCAGCCTGGTCTACAAAGTGAGTTCCAAAACAGCCAGGGCTACACAGAGAAACCCTGTCTCGAAAAAACAAAAAAACAAAACAAACAAACAAACAAACAAACAAGATAACTTTACCAATGTTTACTACTGCATTTTCCAGATTATTTTTCTCAACTTTACTTAACAATTTCCCTGTCTTCTTGCCAGTTCTCCAAATCATTGCCACATATATTACATTTTAATTATGACAGCATCAGACTCCTAGGACCAATTTTGTGTTAATCAGATTTTGTTGCATAACAAACAACTATAAAATCTCTGTGACACACAGAAATATGCACTTATTTCATATTCATGCATCTGTGGTTCAGCTGGGGTTTATCTGTTTCACACTGTGGAAATGGCTGCGTTGGCTTCTGTCTATGTTTGGCCTCCTGAATTCTTTCTTTAGCAGAGAGCAGACAGATGCAATCTGTAGGGATTTCATTGAAAAGCAAAATAGTAGAGCTCAAGAATTTGTACCCCAAAGCAGTGCATAATTGAACCTTTCATCATCAATACTTCATGGTCAACATAGATGATAATTGTTCATTATGGATGCCAAGGTTAGAGGGAATTCTGAGTAAGCAGTATGATTATTTTTAAATTCATTCTCAATATAACATAGAAAACACAGAATATTGAGAGTGAGATCTATATAGAAAAATTGAAAACACAAGAATTTGGCAGTGTCTGATACTAAAAATAATGTGTTTAATTTGGCCTATATCTAAATCCCCTGATCATTTAAACCACAGAGTTTAGATACAAGTAGAAATATGTTAAATCACTAAGCAAATATAAAGGTCCCAGAAAGCATGTACTCATAGAACAATAGAGAAGAAAGGAACAGGAGGAAACAACAGGAAAAAATGATCTAGTCCTTGATTTAAGTCAAGAATTTTGTATAGTTTTAAAAACTCATCCATTATTTGGGGCTATCTTAAAAGTGCCAATGCAGATACAAATGGAAAGGACTTGAAAAACAAGTTTTTAAGCAGTTTTAATGGTAAAACAAGCCTCTAACACCAGCACTCAGGAAGTAGAAGCAGGAGAATAAGAATATTCAAGGTCATCCTGTGCTATATGATACGTTCAAGATCAGCCTGTGGTGTAAGCAACCTGTCTCCAAAGACAATTATAAATATATAATATAATTACAAAAGATAAGGTGGCATTGGTTCTACTGATACATAGGATGGCTTTATTAAAATGGATTTTAATACCATTTACTGAGATGCAATTGTATCCTTGCTGTTACTTAATGAGAACAATTTACTGTACTCTACACAGCTACAGTCATCTCTCAAGAAGATAGAGACTTGCCTGATTTTCTTCAAGGAGGACATCTGTTGAACAGTTGCAGAGTAAAATAGGAAAAGAAGGGTTAAATAATAAGTGTTCTTACAAATGAATACCTGAATATGGAAAGATTCTTTTGTAGGAGAAATATAACTATTGCAAATATGCAATAATATTAGAATTGATTTGCTATGCCTAACCTCATTGTATAGCCATTCACCATAACCTGTATGAGAATTATGTTCAGGAGGAGCTGAGTCCACCATTAAACCCACGGTTCTCACAAACAGCATTATCCATTTCTGTTTTCTGCTTTCTTCTGTCCTTCAAGTCATCAGCATTCCTAAACTGCCTGATGGTGAACGCCCCCAAAAAGCATTCTCCTCTACAAACCCATTCATTGTTGAGCCTTCAAAGAAAAGTGGTTGTGCTTCTGCATGACACTGAGGTTTTTCCAGTTTTGAGCAACTGTTCCTTAACATAGAAGGTCATAAAAATTGATATTATCCTTAAATGACAGAAAAAAAATAAAATAAAAAAGAAGGCAGTGATAAAATACAAGAAGGTTGAAACATGGTTGGTCTTTCTCTTTACAAAGCATTGTATATAGCTTATCACATGAATTTCTTGAACCTTTTAAATTTTAATTTATTGCTTAGAAAACCAAAATGCAAGTAGCAGTTATAGGGATGACATGATAATATCTGAAGATTTTTCTTTTATTCTTTATAAAATTTCATTAAACGAGATACATTCATGTAAAAATATTATTGTGTCTCACTCTCATATACTTTCGGAATTTTAGAGTGTCAACTAAGTCAGAAATTAAAAAAAAATGTAGTAAAATCCTTTTATTTAACAAAGTGAACAGAAGATAAAACAAAGAGACAGTTGACACAGAACCTAGATTTGTCTCTGGAAATGTGACACAGCAAGTTTCTAGAGTTTTAGCTTCCATCAATCATACACAGCATATACTCACGAAATGCACAACAACTTACAAGCAATCTTGTGGATTTTGTTCTCCTTTCTTTCCCTGTCTTGCATATTTATTTCTTTTCTACATCTACCTCAGAAATTTAAGGTGGTATAATGCAGCTCAGTTGAGATTTATGATGTCATATGGTGAGCTGGAAGGGATGGGAAGAACAAGTGCTTTCCTAAGTTTTGATTTTCCAGCACCCCAATTTATTTTATGTGCCACACATTTTCTGATTGGATAACATCCTTGGGCACAAATGGCTGGTCACCCCTCGTGTATAATTCATGTAATCAAAACTTAGCAACTGTGCACAATCTTTAGTCTTGTGTCCTTTGTGCCCACATGGGCTCTATCTAAGCTGTCACGACTTCCTGAGAAAGTGCCTGCAACTATGCCCATGAACTGGGGCACTAAGAATTTGTCCCAATGATTCAAGAGAGAACAATTCAATCAGACAGTACTTCTAATTTGTATGGACTAACATATAGTTCCAAGCACTGTGAAAGACTATACCAAAATTAAGATGATAGATAGATAGATAGATAGATAGATAGATAGATAGATGATAGATAGATAGATAGATAGATAGATAGATAGATAGATAGATAGATAATAAAGTAGAGGAGTTAGATATAGATAGAAGATAGCTATAGATATAGGTGATAGATATATAGATAGATGATAGATAGATAGATAGATAGATTAAAGATATAGATATGTAGATACATTGATAGATAAATTTGTACAACAAAAGCAGTTCCCTCTACATTCATACGGCTTATAGGAAAAGTATTACCAACTGATTCTCACTGATGTCTTTCCTTTCTAGAGAATGAAAGAGTTATGGTATAGGAAAATGTAGGGATTGTTACCTAACACAGTTCCTTAAAGCACCATTAAATTTAAAAATTACTAAATTAAAACTAATTTTAACTTAAATTAAGTTAAAATTAAATTACCAAATTGGAAGCATCTGAAGCAACATGACTTAGAGAGTATGTTATCTCAAATATGCACATGGCTGTAACTGAGTGAAATTAACCAGTGGTAATGCAGACATTTTTCTCATTGCCTTTTCTACTATATGACTTCATGATTTAGTATCATATACATAAACTTTGGCCAGTTGTAGGATGGATAATGAAAACATTAATGTGGTATGTGTTTTCCACACATACCATAGTTACTAAAGTTTAATGTATTAAAAACTTGATGGTGAATAAGCCAGTTTCTAGTACCGAGCATGATTTTCCTTCTTTTGAGTGCACTGTAAGTCTGATTAGAGACCTGTTGGTTACCACCACCATGTGATTACAACATATTGCGCCATTATAGATATTTGCCATGCAGGGCTTTGCTGTGCTTTACAGGGGCTGTGACAAGGCAGTGTTTTTGTTTACCTCCATTGGTAGGTTGCATAGTATTTTCTGGTGCTGTGAAAGCTGGAACATAGGAAGGAGGTTTTTAGTTAGAACCAACTTGAATTGTCCAGGACTTCTGTCTGAAGTATGTAGTGTCTTTAGCAATACGGGCTTACCTTTAAACTCTGAGAAGCAACAAAGGGCAGCAGTAATAGTCTATATAGTTTGGGAATCACTTGGATTACCTTGGCAGACCATTTAAAAGAATGTTTCTAGTGTCTGCCAATGGGACATTGGTTAGTCTATTGTTCTTGTGGAGAATATTGTCAGCCTACAGGGGGTATATATTTCTTTAAGATATGCATGTGTATATGTGTATGTATACTTATGAACACATATACACATACACACATGTGTGTATACACACACACACACACACACACATATATATATATACATACACTCACACACACAAGCAAAATAACTGTTAAGGTATGGTGGCATGGAAGTAATTGGAGGAAGGAGCCTGTTAAGCAGCTGAAAGAAGGAAATAGAAAGAAGAAAATGAAATGATTATATATTAAATAAAATAAATAAATAAATATATAATACTGTAAAAAGATATAGTTTGCCACATTATCTTGTCACTAAAGTAACTCTGTATTAAATTTAGAAGACCTTAGAAGACTTTTCAAATAAGATGAAGGTATATTTTAAAAACTTAAAGCCAATTTACTTACCAATGAGCATGTTTGTAAAATGTACCATGTGTCACATATCAAAATAGATGTTTGAAGTTATACAAATAATAATACAGTTTAAATTCTACAATAAAATAGCATAGAGAACAAAAGACTCTAATACAAATCATGGTACATGAAGACTTTATTAGATGTGAAAAAATATTGGCAATAATATCTTAGGAGAAATGAAATCACATAAATTTGACCTTAAAGTCCTTGATTGTTTAATTAATTGCTTATCTTCATTCAATTGATTGAACTGGTGTTCTCCCACAGTTCTATAATAGTTATACCATTTTCATATTTTGTATTACAAAATGCCAACGTATAGAGGTGAAAGGATATTTAACAGCAGGTGAGGAAAGTTCTTTGAGTTTAATTATTTTCTTTTTGACAGTGACACATTTGACTCATTCTCTATAACAAACTTTTGAGGATTGTAACCTTATGCACTGTCATACATGAGGGTGAGAAGTTACCTATGGGCTGGCTCCTGTCTTCTGGTTCTAGGAGACACAGAGCCACGATAAGTTTAGAATATCCAGACAAACTGCCACTTAGGCATATCTCGGGGAGAAAGCTAGATTTCTCTATGGTACCAGAATTAAAAACAAAACAAAGCAAAATAAAACAAAACAAAACAACAAATAGCTAATAGGTGACCAAATCCTTATATCCATTACAATTATATTTGAGCAATAAAAGAAGTCCAAGGTTTTCAGAGTTACATGAATTTCTGCAACTAATTCTGTTATTGGGGGATTAAAAGGCTCACAGCTAAAATTAAACTAGTGCCTAATCAGGGATATAGTTTGTATGAAACTAACTTTACTTAAACATTTGTTGGTGGAGTTAGAATTATGATGTACTCAGTAAGAAGGTTACTGGTGTAATAAGAACATTACTAGCAAGTATATAAAAAATAAAAAATTCTACTGAGCATTATTTCTAGCAAAGGGAGCAGAGGCACAAAGGGAGAAGCAATTGTTGCGTAGGAGGTTTGGAAATGTACCTTGCCACCTTTATTCTGTCAATAAGCTACCGGTTCTCAGAATGGGTGTGCTGAGGACACATCAGGATATCTATTTGCTGTGACTCTGGTGTTCTGTGTTGAGCCTGGACTTTCATGAGGGGAACAAGAAGACGCTGTGTGAAAACTGAGAGAGTGCCTGTGAAGAGAGAAGGAAAAAAGATATATGTAACTGTTTATGTAGCATTTCCATTCTACTGGGCCAAGTGTGTTATCTGGCAGAATCAGGTCCCTATGCTTGCATCATTGGTGTTTTACCCACCGAAACATCTCCCTGGCTCCTTCTTTCTAATTTAAAACATTAAGTTACATGTTTGAATATAGTCTTTACATCCTTAATTATATAAATAAATATAAAAAATAAACATACATAATACTACATATTTATATCTTATATGGGAAGTATCTATTTAATTTTAATAGTTTTATATATTTTTGATTAGGGATAAGTAAAAAATTCAACAAATACAAAATACAAATTATGATAAGTAAGAGCAGCATCATTATATTATGTTTGTTTTCCAATATAGTTTCAGAAATAAGTTTTCCAAGAATGCTAGATCCCTGAGACTCCTTCTCTCTCCCAAAGTAGGACAGTTTGCTACAGCATACTTATTTTCCTGCTACTCCTTCTCTTGTTTGGTTGGTTAAGTATGTGATTGGGAATATTCTTTATCCAGGTTACTAGAGAAACTGGGTCCAGGCTTATCAACACAAGGCAAGCCTTACTCATATATGATTTACTTATCAGTTAGACACTGGCAAATATGTGGAAAAAATATACACTAATGATCAAAAGAGAGGTTATCATGAATGAGCTGATTTCTGATCTTCAAGAGCATTTGCTACTACCAAATGTTTCCATCTCTAAGCATCTATGGTTATTTTATTTTATTTTATTATTTTAAGTTTTTCATTCAAATCTTTCATTTTAGATTTTATACTTTTACGTTGCTCTTATGTATGTATATGTATCTGTATATCCCGGCTCTGGTCAGCAGAAGAGAGACCTGCAGGTGGTTAATCTTTGTGGATGCTTAGACTGAACAAAAGTTCTCTGGATCTACAAGTGTTTTAAGCAGTGGGCCATCTCTCTTCTACAAAATAACAGAATTGTTTTGCTTTGTTTTGTTTTGTTTTGCTTTGCTTTGTTTTGTTTTGTTTTTTTTTAAACTGAGTTTCACTGTATAGTCTTGGCTGTCCTAGAACTCACTCTGTAGACCAGGCTGGCCTCGAATTCAGAAATCTGCCTACCTCTGTCTCCCAAGTGCTAGTATTAAAGCCATGCACCACCACTGCCTGGCCAGAATCTTCAAATTTTCAGATCCCAGTTTTCTATATCCAGGCACCTGATGTCAGTGCCTGCCTAGTGATGCTTAGTGTCTTTTTACAACAAGGCACATGAATTTCACTATAATTCTTCAGTTTCAGAAGAATTTTTCAGAAGAATTCTGGAATTTGTAGTGGGATTAAACCTTCCGATCATGTAAGAGTTGAAGTTTCAAGAAGTATTGCTATTTGTTGGCGAATAAAGAGATTGCATCACACCTAATAAAAGATATCTCCTATGTGATCCCTGTGAAACAACAGTCCTTTGATTCCCAAGGACACAACCCATAGGTTGAGAACCAGTGGTTTAAGATATTGTTTAGGATACAGTAAGAATTCAAGACATCGCAGTAGTTTTCATAAGAAATGTAGATTTTCTTGGTTTTGAGTAGTTGCCTAATCAGTAGTTGCCTAATGTTCATACTGCGATATCTCAACTTTGTGAACCTTTTCCATTCCCTTGTAGAAAGCCAGCAGATATTGGATACCAGCAAGGTTTCTTACTGGGGAGGTTATCTTGAGACTTGTGATAGAAATAATCATGACTGTTGAACATTTACTTATTCAAGTGCTTCTCAGCCATTTGGTATTCCTCAGTTGAGAATTCTTGGTGTAGCTCTGTACCTCATTTTTTAATAGGGTTATGTGATTTTCTGGAGTCCATCTTCTTGAGTTCTTTATATATACTGGATAATAGTCCCCTATCTGATTTAGGATTGGTAAAGATCTTTTCCCA
Organism: Mus minutoides; assembly: GCA_902729485.2. NCBI lineage: Eukaryota > Metazoa > Chordata > Mammalia > Rodentia > Muridae > Mus > Mus minutoides. The sequence continues at coordinate 70,855 of LR750796.1, read as the reverse complement.
ATCTGTTGGTGGCCTTTTTTTGTCTTATTGACAGTGTCTTTTGCCTTACAGAAGCTTTGCAATTTTATAAGTTCCCATTTGACAATTACAGCACAAGCCATTGCTGTTCTTTTCAGGAATTTTTTTCCAGTGCCTGGCAAATACTGAAGTGGATGCTCACACATATCTATTGGATGGAACATAGGGCCCTAATGAAGGAGCTAGAGAAAGTACCCAAGGAGCTAAAGGGGTCTGCAACCCTATAGGAGGAACAACAATATGAATTAACCAGTAACCCCCAGAGCTGTGTCTCTAGTTGCATATGTAGAAGAGGATGGCCTAGTTGGCCATTAATGGGAGGAGAGGCCCTTGGTCTTGTGAAGATCTTGTGCCCCAGTACAGGGGAATGCCAGGGCCAGGAAGCAGGAGTGGGTAAGTTGGGGAGCAGGAGGAGGGAGGGTATAGGGGCCTTTGGAGATAGCATTTGAAATGTAAATGAAGAAAATATCTAATTAAAAAAAGAGAAATGACCATGGCTGCTGAGCCCCAAGAGTGTTCATTTCATCCCTACCTGAAACTTCATTTCGTATTACATTATTCTCTCCTGCAAATTGTTGGAGAAAATGGTTGGCTTTGTACTATTGCAATTTATTTCTTTACAGATATTAGTAAATTTTATAGAAAAATAGCCATGTGCATAATACCCTAAGCATTCTCTTACTATTTATCCTGATTGTTTTGCAGGTCTTACTTAAGTCTAACAATAAGAAACAGCAGAAAAGTATAGGAATAGCCCAAGGCTCGCTGAGATCCAGGTTTCATTGCAGACTTGTAACAAAGCTGGAAAATTAGCATATTTAAATAAGCCTCTCCTCAATCTGAGTTGAGAGAAGAATCCACAAAATGGGAAACCTATTAAAGGTATGTCACTGGAGATTTGATTTTTTGCTGTATTGGTAACTCCTGACTCCCAAGTTGCATAGTGAATGTTGATTCTAAAGTAGTTTGAGATAGAGAGCCAAAAAATTTATACCTGAGCTTTGCTTCTTAAATATTTTGGAATTTTGAAATAAAATGAATTATGTTAGCAAACTTTTTATGCTGACTTATACTATTCTGGTACAGCGAAAAATTAGGTTTATTACAGAAGTAAGAAACCTATGGTAGTAAAACAAACTGTATTTGTGAGAGCAGGAGATCTCCCATGTGGATCATAGATTTTGTTTAATTTTTTTTAAAAAATATCACTTACAATACTTTTCTAGACATCTTGGAAACCAATCACATGATAAAAATCTTAGTTTAAAGCCCAGATGGATAACTTCAGCAGGAGTTTGAATTATGTTTGTTCTTCTTAATGTGAGAGATGGAAACATGGATTGTTTCTAAATTGTTCTTATACGAAAAACATGATGTAGTATTAACCAGGGTTCTCCAAAAAGGAACAACAAGACGGATGGGATGAATGGGCATATTACACTTTGTGAATACTTCCGAGAGGGATTATTAAATTGACTTAGGCAGTGCATACCACATAGTCCAACAGTGGACTTATAGTAGAGAGATTAAGTCACAGTAGCTTTCCAGGACATAAGGTTAGATGCCTCAGCGGTCCTGCTAGGCAGTAAAGGCCCTGAGGACTACTGGATAGCAATTGCTATTTAATCTGCATAGGAAGACAAAAGGGTTCTGTTGACATCAAAGTAAGCCAGTAGCAGCATAGTAAATGTACTCACCATTTGCAGATGATATGATAGTATATATAAGTGACCCCAAAAACTACACCAGAGAACTCCTAAACCTGATAAACAGCTTTAGTGCAGTAGCTGGATATAGAATTAACTCAAACAAATCGATGGCCTTTCTCTATACAAAGGATGAACTGGCTGAGAAAGAGATCAGGGAAACATCACCCTTCACAATAGTCACTAACAATATAAAATATCTTGGAGTGACTCTTACGAAGGAAGTGACCTTCTTATATATGCAGGACACTATTAAAAAATACAGCCTAACCTGAGAAAGGATGTTCTCATACTTAGTCAATCCTTTCAAAAAAACTATCCGGAGACCAGCCCAGAAGTATGTTTCTCTTGTTTGACTTCACATCTCATTGATATGACCATAAAGATTGAGCATAACTCATGAATAGTTTATTTAACTATCTCTTTTCTACTTAGGCATTGCAAGTTAATTATGCCCTACTACTTTTTTCAGGTGGTGGGTCTACAATAAAGGTTGAGGGTGGGAGGGTTTAGGGGATTTTGGGGAGAACATGTGAAATGTAAATGAAGAAAATATCTAATAAAAAATGGAAAAAAAAAGGTTGAGGGTGCTGAAACTCAGCATTTTTTCCTGCACATCAAGAATACTGAATATAATGTAGGTAGTTGTTACAGGTTCACTATAACTAGATTAATTTAGTACATTGCATATTTCTATAGATAGATAATGTAGTAAAATTTATTGAACTCACATTTAATAATATGAAAACAATTTCAATATTAGAGTATCTTTAATATAAAACACATGAAATGATACTCTTTGAGAGTAATATATATTCTGACCTGTATATTTTCTCAACAATGTCAGATTTAGGAAGCCCTCTGAGTACCTCTCTGAATCTGAAACCTAAATAGCTGGGGCTACTGACACAGAAGAAAAGCATGTGTTCAATACTCACTGAAACAATAAAACTTTTCCGATCTGTGAATTGTGAAAGTGTATGTGCATGTGGGTTTCAGTAAGGAGTGTCACTGCATGGAACAATAATATATTAACAATAAATCCCGAATTTCTTCTGAATCACTGTTTTATGCTGCCTCATGTTTTATGTAGTTTATGTTTTTGCTAGAATTTCCATTGCCAGACTACATTAAATTTTAACACAATTAGAAAATAACTGAATTATAAAAATTATTGTTAATATAATTATGTCTTTGTAGAAAAAATTAATGTAATTGTATTTTCAAAGAGAAAATGGAAATGTAATACAAATAAGAGGAAAGGGAAATGATTATTTTCAGTCTAAATATAACCATTTGATACATGTTCCTTGGAAATTTTGATCCATTCTGCATAATCTAATTCATAATGAGTCATATTCAAGGATCATTATTTCTCCGATTATCACTGAGCAGTGATCTTAAGGATATCTTGTGTATTTAAGTAGGTACCTATTGAATGGATGCTGTACTTGATCATTGACAGTTTCATACATGTCGTAAGTACACAATATTACTGGTATCAACCCTATCCTGCCTGTATCCCCAGTGCCCTTACTTTGTTTCTCTCATCCCATCAGGTCCTTCTCATGTTCGGGACTTCTTGTTTTCAGAGTTACTGAATTTAAGCAGGGCCACATGTGTTACTGAGAGTTTGGAGCTATTCAGTGGACCCCAGTGGAATCATCAGAGGTATAATAGCAAAATCCTATATCTATGACTGACTGATAACAGGGCTTGTTTTGTACTGGGCAAGAGCATAAATAAGCAATTTGCATGGGACCATAATTGCATAGCCTGTTCCATACCCAGGAAGCTGCATTCCAATGTCCAACTACCCAGCTTCCAACTCTTCAAGCTCATGCACTTTCCTATTCCTTTTTCTGGATGCCATGGCACTTTAGAAGGTAGTGTAACTACCCCTATTTAGTGATGAGTCTTGGCTCATCATTTATTCTCAGCAACTTGAGCAATCACACACTTTTGTATTCACTACTGCTAATTATAAACTGAAGCTTTTTTGATTGAGGTTGAATGTAGCATCTGTATCTGGGTTATGGGAAGTTTGGGATCACACTATTTAGCTTAATAACAGTGGCCTCCTGTTATAGAAATAATAGTAATAATTCCTTTTCTAGGACCCAAGATTTCCTCAGCCATGGATTTTGACAAGATTCAAATTGCCAGACATAAATTTCCTCTTGTGCAGTGGGCCTCAAATGAAATGAGAGGGTAGCCCCATAAAAGTCCTGCTAATATTGCACCAATAGGTACATTAGTAATACTGGTGATACCTTCTCTTATATGGCAGCCAGTACAGTGATTTCAGCATCACAAAACTTAGTGACCAGGGAAGACACATCAAAGTCATTTTTAGCTTGATTTCTCTATATTTTGTAAGGAAGATGGAGTCTATTCACTCAGGAAATAAGACCAATAATTGAAAAATGGGACTACATAAAGTTAAGAACTTCCATATATTAAATGAATTGTCAATTTTGTGGGAGCAGCAGAGAATGGGAGAAAATCTTTGTCAGTTACACTATTGATAGATGATTAACATCCACCTCAAAAATACCTCACTAAACTAAATATCAAGAAAAACAATACAATTTAAAAATAGATCCATTAATTTTGAAGAGAATTTGCAAAAGAAGTGATTCAAATGGCTAATGAACATTTTAAAAGTTTAAACTTCATCAGCTTTCAGGAAACTTCACTACTTTCTGACTCCATCTCAGCCTAATCAGAATAGCTATAAAATAAATCAAATAGCAACAATCTTTGGGACAATATGTAGAAAGAAGAATGCTTATTTAACTATTGGTGTGACTATAAACTGGTGTACCAAGTATACAAGTCAGTACTACCATATGCCAAGTTCTTCTACTCTTGGGCATTTTCCCAAAGGACATGGTGACCTACTACAGATCCTATCATAAAGTCTTCAGATTTAAGTGTTTTACTTGGAATACCTCTATAACCCAAGAGAATGTAAAAGTGTTGTTAGAATAAGAAATTTCTCAGTGGAGGGGTAATATCAGAACAGAGGTGATATACAAGTAGAGAGTAGGAATATTGGAGGTGAAAGTTTAATCAGAGATAGTGTGTGGAAGGAGTTGATGGGGTAAAAAGGAAAAGCTAGCCTAAATAATGAGATTTATGGAAAAGCTTAATTTGTACCTATTGCCTTGTAAGCTAGAAAGAGAGATAGATATAGAGAGATGGAGAATAAGATGGACAGAATTAGAGATGATGGTGGAGGAGGAAGTGGTGGTGGAGGAAGAGGTGGTGGTGGAGGAGGACATATTGTTAGAGAAAGAGAAAGACAAAGTAGAAGTCAAGGAGAAGGAGGTGGAGATGATAATGAAGATGGAGACAGAGGTCGAGGTAGTGATGAAGGTCGAGGAAGTGGTGGTGGTTGTAGGGCCATGAACGGCAGCCTATTTTGGTTGAATTAGGCCTGCTCTGGTGACCCAGTAGAAAACTCTATAAGAGACAGAACAGCAAGACATGTACCCAGAGACAGGTGCCTGACACCACAGAGCCCTTACCTCCATAATTCTGTGACTATAAGTTATGCAGACAATGCCCCAAGCTCCTAGCATTCTGGCTAGACTCCACCTCCACAATTACATGATGATAACCAGGTATGCTCCTCTCCATAGTTACCTGGCAACAGCAAGATAGTCCAGCCCAGTATAAAAGGGGCTTCTTGACCCCTCCTCACTGTCTTTAAGTGCTCACCTTTCTTACTTTCTAGCCCTCCTTCTCTCTCCCTTCCCACCACTCCACATGGCCATGGCTGTCCTCTCTCCCTCTTTCTACCTTCTCTCTTTCTCTCTGCCTTTCTACAATAAAGCTCTAAAACCATAGACTGTCTTTGCTCATCAAGGCCTACTGTGCTTGAACGATGGGATAGGTTTTACCCTAAAGAGCTGTGTCAAACCTCCTGCCAGAAGGTCTTCCTGTGCTCCAGCCACCAGACCAAGGACTCTTGCCTGTGTGGGAACCACCTAGCACAACCTCTCTCCCTGCCCTTTCCTCCCTTCAGCCCCTGGGCTGACTGAGCCGCCTCCAGGCCCCCCATTTGTTCTCAGCTCTTTCCCAGTGTCCAGCAGTGTCTGGGATGCCTGAGACTGAAAACCTGTTCCTAGGACTGCCCCTTGTCCAACCCCTGCAGAGCTGGGGTTCAGTGGCTTCCCACAGCCAGACACCCACCCAGGGCCCCATGGAAAGTGTGCAGCAGTCCTCCCTCATCTGCCTACAGGAACTCTGGCAGGACTGGGGATTTCTCTCACGCCCCTTTCCCCCATACCCACTGCCCAACAGGTGGTGATGGAGGAGGAGGAAGAAGTCAAGGAGGTAGAAGAGGAAATGGAGGAGAAGTGGAGATGATGATAAAGATGAGGAGGGCTAGATAATCTCGCTTCTAAAAGCCCTGAGTTATGAAACATAACTTCTTATGATCTGTCACTCGGAGAGTGGAAGCTTGCCACACAGCAGTCTCTTGTCAATCTTTTTTTTTTTTTTTTTTTTTTCCAAAACTAGCAGATTGTTTTGGTTTGTTTGATTTTTGGTTTGTTAGACAAGGTCTTACGTAGTCCAAAAACTTCATGGTTAAGTATAGCACAGAGTAGCTTTGTATTCTTCATCCTCACGCCCTGACCTAAGTTCTGGGAATATAGGTATGAAGTCCTATACTCACCCCAAGTTAAAACTCATTTATACAATGTATTGCTAATCCTGTAGATATTGTCTCACTAAAGAGATTGCTACAGTTACCTAGTGATAACTATAAAACATGCCACTTAATTATGGGGAGCCTAACTTCTGTTTTTCCTAGTAGTATTTTATTAAGAATTCTTTTGAATATATGAGTCCATATGTTTGCAAGCATGCTGTGTGTGAGTGAGTGTGCATGTGCATGTCAAGACCAGAGGGTGATGAGAAGGTAGCTTCATTATTTAGATCTGCATTACTTTATCTGTTCTAAATTTCATGTATTTAAACAAAACAAAAAAAGGTAGTTTACTTGCATAAATGATCAATTTTCATAAGAATTCTAAAAGTGTAATTTGATAACTTCCAATATTACTACTTCAAATGCATATAGGGCACCAAAATATTAGTAAAACAGTATATTAATTTGGAAAATAATCTTTTAATAAATACTTTTAATGATAATTACATAAATTAAGTATATACACTTAGGTAAAACATCTATTTTCATATTCAACTATCACACAAAGAAGTTAATAATTGTAAAATACTGGGAAATTAGAAGTCTTATATTTAAATTTTTGCTTACTTCTAGCTAATGTGTCAACCTCTGCCACAGACCAGGCTCAGTCGGCCTCCCTCAATCCCTCAATCCGTGGAAGAAATCAGGGGTTCCGCAAAGGTGGGCAAGGAGTTGGTGACTAAAAGGGTGACAAACAGACATGAACACAAAGGAGTACTGTATCTGAATGTATTTTCTCAAAGTAAGCACCAGTCTTATAATACAGAAGAAAAACAAGAAAGGTAGGCAAATACATCTGTCAAGGTACCCTGGTTCTTAACACAAAACAAAGAAAATGCATACATAAAAAGCAAATTCAGAGGACAGCAGATGCTGGCGAGGATGTGGAGAAAGAGGAACACTCCTCCATTGCTGGTGGGAATGCAAGCTTATACAACCACTCTGGAAGTCAGTCTGGAGTTATCTCAGAAAATTGGACATAGTACTACCAGAGGATCCAGCAATACCTCTCCTGGGCATATACCCAGAAGATGTTCCAACTGGTAAAAAGGACACATGTTCCACTATGTTCATAGCAGCCTTATTTATAATAGCCAGAAGCTGGAAAGAACCCAGATGTCCCTCAACAGAGGAATGGATACAGAAAATGTGGTACATCTACACAATGAAGTACTATTCTGCTATTTTAAAAAATGAATTTATGAAATTCTTGGGCAAATATATCTGGAGGATATAATCCTTAGTGAGGTAACCCAATCACAAAAGAAGTCATTGGGTATGCACTCACTGATAAATGGATATTAGCCCAGAAACTTAGAATATCCAAGATACAATATGCAAAACACAAGAACATCAAGAAGGAAGAACAGCTTCTTGGATACTTCATTCCTCCTGTGAAGAGGAAACAAAATACCCATGAAAGGAGTTACAGAGACAAAGTTTAGAGCTAAGATGAAAGAATGGACCATACAGAGACTACCCCACCACGGGGGATCCATCCCATAATTAGTCATTAAACTCAGACACTATGGCATAGGACAGCTAGTGCCTACTTAAGGGACCCTGATATAGCTGTCTCGTACAGAAGTGGATGCTCATAATCATCTATAAGAAGGAACACAGGGTCCACAATGGAGAAGCTAGAGATAGAACCCCAGGAGCTGAAGGGGTCTGCAACCCTAGAAGAGGATCAACAATATGAACTAACCAGAACCCCCAGAACTCGTGTCTCTAGCTCCATATGTAGCAGAAGATGGCCTAGTTGGTCATCATTGGGAAGAGAGGCCCCTTGGTACTGCAATCTTTATATGCCCCCCCAATACAGGGGAACACCAGGGCCAAGAAGTGGGAGTGGGTGGACAGGGGAGCAGGGAGCGGGGAGGGGACTTTCGAAATACCATTTGAAATGTAAATTAAGAAAATATCTAATAAAAAGAAAATTGGAAAAAAAAAAAAAAAAAAAGCAGAAGCCAGGCTGTGTTTACAACTGAGAATAGAAAAAACCCTTAATTAAAATCAGCTAACCACAGTAGCCAGGTGAATGCTCTGTTACAATGCTAGTCTATTGTTAAACCCACAACCAGGGGTCCTTAGTAAACACCTGATTATGCTATTCCTCTGGGTCAAGTGAAAAACCTGCACCAGGGGAATTCAGTTCTACTAACCCTTTCATGAATAATGCCACAACCCACCTATTTCCTAGGCCATTGTGTATGTCTTTGGGTGTGATTTGGCTATTCTAAGTAATTACTAGCCCTGGGCTTTTCTAGCTCTATCAAGTAAATTCCAATGCCTAACTAGTTTCACTATCTCTACTAGAAGCAAATTTGAATGTTATTGAATAGGTAACATTTTTACTGAATTCCAAGCTCATGGTCAGCTTCAAGGACTTTCTAGGACATTGGAACACTGGTGAAGGCTTAGCTATATGTCAAAATCAATCCTTAAAGGCACTTATAATAAATCAATACTGAAAGACAGCACACAGATCCATACACCAGACTAATGCAGGGACAGGTTTTGAGTGTGTGTGCTATGGGAATGGCAAGGTTCCAGGAGACTGTTTCCATAAACCTCTTTGCCTCAGGACTGCTTCCAGGTTTCTAAACCTATCACTCAGACTTCACTGGAGTGGATGTAGCAAACCTGAAAATTATATTGTGAGGAAGATATGGATCTTAGAATCACTGAAGGGGTTAGAGTTGATAGGCTTAATGCTTCCTTCATTTCATGGTAAACCTTTTATATATAGTATTGATAATTTTATATAATACAGTGATAGCATATATAATATTTATATTGATATCATTTCTCCACAAGTAAATTGATTCCTTTTATCCCAATTTGGGACCTCTTCCCTTAGCTTGATAAATTTCTTTCTCTTCTTATTATATTTATATAGAAACATTCCTAATACTGTATGTCAGCTAGTACTAAATTTTCTCTCTCTAAATTTTATATATATTAAAGTAAATGCAATAATTTTCAAGAGCAGTTCTTCTGGGTATATAACATTAGATTTAATGTCTTCTTTAACATTTTAGAATTACTCTTACCATATATGACTTATTAGTAGAGAGGAGTTTCTATATTTTTTAATAATTAATTTTGTAGTACACAATGAATAACTTTAATTTATATTTTTAATTAATTTTTTTACACCTCCAGATTTTATTCCCTCCATATTGACCCCTTACCTCCCCCTTCTCATCCACTTTCCCTTTCAGGTCCATCCCTTTCTCCTTACTTGTGATTGCCTTCCTCTCTTTGTCAAGTGGAACTGAACAAGGCATCCTCACTTGAACTCTTCAGCCTGTTGACCTTTTTGAGTTCTGTGGACTGTATCTTGGGTATTCTGTACTTATATTTATTTTTGGCTAATATCCACCTACTAGTGAGTACATAGCATGTGTGTCCTTTTCAGTCTTAAGTTACCTCACCCAAGATGATATTTTCTAGTAGCATCCATTTGCCAGCAAAATTCAGGATGTCCTCATTCTTAATAGCTGAATAGTATTCCATTGTGTAAATGAAACACATTTTCTGAATCCATTCTTCTGTCCTTGGGCTTCTGGGTTGTTTCCAGCTTCTGGCTATCACAAATAAGGCTGCTATGAACATAATAGAACATGTACCCCTGTGGCATGGTGGGGCAACTTTTTGGTATACTCCCAAGAGTGGTATTGCTGGGTCTTCAGGTAGACCAACTTCCAATTTTCTGACGAACCTCCAGAATGATTTTCAGAGTGGTTGTACCAGTTTGCAATCCCACCAGCAATGGAGGAGTATTCCTCTTTCTCCACATCCTCTCCAATAAGTGTTGTCACCTGAGGTTTTGATCTTAGCCATTCTGACTTGTTTAAGGTCAAATCTCAGGGTCATTTTGATTTGTATTTCTCTGATCACTAAGGACTTTGAATATTTCTTTAGGTGTTTCTCAACCATTCGAAATTCCTCAGTTGTGAAATCTCGGTCCAGTTTTATTCCCCATTTTTTGATTGGGTTGTTTGGTGTTTCAGTAATTAGCTTCTTGAGTTCTTTATATATTTTGGGTTATTATCCCACTATTGGAAGTGGGGTTGGTGAAGATATTTTTTCCCAATCTGTAGGTTGCTGATTTGTCCTTTGCCTTACAAAAGCTTTCCAGTTTCATGAGGTCCCATTTATCACTTCTTCATCTTAGAGTGTGAGCCATTGGAGTTCTACTTAGGAAATTTCCCCCTCTGCCAATGAGTTAAATTTTAAGGCTCTTTCCCAATTTCTCTTCTATTAGATTCCGTGTATCTGGTTTTATGTTGAGGTCCTTGATCCACTTGGACTTGAGCTTTGTGCAAGCTGACAAATTTCCAGCTATCTTCATTTTTCTACATACAGACAGCCAGTTAAACCATCTATTTGTTGAAGATTCTTTCTTTTTTTCATTGTATATCATTGGCATCTTTGTCTAAGATGAAGTGTGTATAAGTGTGTAGTTTTTATTGCTAGGTCTTCAATTCTATTCCATTGATCAACATGCTGGTCTCTGTACCAGTACCATGCAGGTTTTTTTTTTTTTTTCACTATTGCTTTGCAGTAAAGCTTAAGGTCAGGGATGGTGATTTCCCAAGACATTCTTTTATTGTTAAGAATTGTTTTCACTAATCTGGTTTCTTTGACTTTCCAGATGAATTTGAAAATTGTTTTTTCCATGACTTTAAAGAATTGTATTGGATTGTGATGGGGATTGCATTGAATCTGTAGATTGTCTTTGCTAGGATAGCCATTTTTACTATATTAATTCTGCCAATCCATGAGCATGGGAGATCTCTCCATGTTTTGAGATCTTGATTTCTTTCTTGAAAGACTTGAAGTTTTTGTCATACAAGTCTTTCACTTCTTTGGTTAAAGAAACCCCAGGATATTTTTATTATTTGTGGCTATTTTGAAGGAAGTTGTTTCCCTAATTTTTTCTCATCCTATTTATCATTTGTATATAGGGAAGTTACTTGTTTTTTGAGTTAATTTTATATCTGGCCACTTTGCTGAAGTTGTTTATCGGTGCAAGAAGTTCTCTGGTAAAAATTTTGTGGTTGCTTATGTATACTATCATATCATCTAAAATAGTGATACCTTTTTTTCTTTTTTCCAACTTTTATTCCCTTGATGCTTTTTTGTTGTCTTATTGTTTTTGGCTAGCACTAGAAGTACTATTTTGAATAGATATGGGGAGAGTGGGAATCTTTGTCTTGTCCCTGATTTTAGTGGGATTGCTTCAAATATGTCTCTCTTAATCTTACATTGGTTGATGGTTTTCAATAAATTGCTTTTTTTATGTTTAGGTAAGGGCCTTGACTTCCTGATCTTTCCAATACTTTTAACATGAAGGGGTGCTGTGTTGTATCAAATGATTTGTCTGCATTTAAGGAGATGATCATGTTATTATATATTTTTTTACTTTGAGTTTGTTTATATAGTGGATTACATTAATGGATTTTTTTAAATATTAAACTAACCTTGCATCCCTGGGATGAAGCTCACTTGATCATGGTGAATGATGGTTTTGATGTGTTCTTGGATTTGGTTTGGATGAATTCTATTGAGTATTTTTGCATCAGTATTCATAAAGAAGATTGGTCTGATATTCTCTGATATTCTCCTTTTTGGTGTGGCTTAGGTATCAGAGTAATTGTTGCTTCATAGAATGAGTTAGGTGGTTTTCTTTCTGTTTCTATTTTGTGGAATATTTCCAGGAAAAGTGGTATCTGCATTAAATCCATGTGACGCTGAGCTCTTTTTGGTTGTTGTTGTTTCTTCTTCTTCTTCTTCTTCTTCTTCTTCTTCTTCTTCTTCTTCTTCTTCTTCTTCTTCTTCTTCTTCTTCTTCTCCTTCTCCTTCTCCTTCTCCTCCTCCTCCTCCTCCTCCTCCTCCTCCTCCTCCTCCTTCTTCTTCTTCTTCTTCTTCTTCTTCTTTTTCCTTGTGTGATATCAACCTATTTCAATAGTTTACCTGCTATTGATTTAACTTTGTTATGTGGTATCTGTCGAGAAATCCATCCATTTCATCTAGATTTTCCAGTTTTCTGAAGATTTTTTTTAATTTCCTTCATTTCCGTTATGTTATAGCTAAGTTGAGTCCATTAATATTGAGAGATATTAAAGAGAGATGACTTTTGGTTCCTGATATGTTTGTTTTTGTAGGTGGCATTTTGTGCTGGTGGTTTTCTCCTTTTGGCTTTGTTATAAGATGCCCAATATCTTGTCTTTTTTTCTTCCAGTACCTTCCTTATGTTGGAGATTTTCTTCTTAGTGTCCTCTGTGGGGTTAGATACTGTTTGAAATTGGTTTTGTCCTGGAATATTTTGGTTTCTCCATCTATACTGACTGAGAGTTTTGCTGGGTGTAGTAGCCTGGGCTGGCATTTGTGTTCTGTTAGAGTCTGTCTGACCTCTCTAGCTTTCATAGTCTCTCTTGAGAAGTCTGGTGTAATTATGAAAGGTCTACCTTTATATATTACTTGGTCCTTTTCCCTCAGAGCTTTTAATACTCTTTTTTTATTCTGCGCATTTATTGTTTTTATTATTTTATGAGGAGGGGATTTTCTTTTTTGGTCCCATTTATTTGGTGTTCTATATGTTTCTTGTACATTTATGGCCAACTCTTTCTTTAAGTTGGGGAAGTTTTCTTGTATGATTTTTTTGAAGACATTTTCACGTCCTTTGAGCCAGGAATCTTTTTCCTCTGTTCTGATTATTCTAAGATTTGGTCTTTGCATTGTGTCCTGAATTTTCTTGATGCTTTGGGTTAGGAGTTTTATGTTTTGAATTTTCTTTGACAGTTGTGTCAATCTCTTCTATGGTATCTTCTACACCTGAGATTCTCTGTTCTATCTCTTGTATTCTGTTGGTGATAATTACATCTGTAACACCTGTTCTCTTTCCTAGGTTTTCCATTTCCAGGTTTGCCTTAATTTATGTTTTCTTTATTGTTTCTACTTCCACTTTTAGGTCTTGGATCACTTTATTCAATTTCTTTACTTGTATATCTGTGTTTTCATGTATTTCTTTTAGTGAAATACAATCTACTAGATAGAGTAAGAAATTTCAGGGCAAGTTTAACAAAGTAAGTTTAGGATTCTTATTATAGTCATGTATGACAGACTACATTATATAATAGAAGAAAGTTGGTGGGCTCCTCTGGTAAATGAAGGTCCCCCACAAACACTTAGAATAAAAGCTGAGTCACTCCCATTCATAGAAATTTACAAAGGTTTAGGAAGAAGATTGGGCTGTGGTTTAAGAAGGAATAAGAGTATTGTGTTGTTCACAGAAGGGTTAGCCAGTACGGACCCTCCCTTTTACATACTTTCACAAGCCCAGAAGAATAGCATAGTTAGGTATTTACTAAGGGCTGGCTGGTGGTGGGTTAAACAATAAATTAGAATTAGAACTATGGTTTGGGCACGAAAGCCCTTGCTTCTGGGATGTAAAGACCTCACACCTGGCTTCTCAGAATAAGCTAACCTTAGATAGGGCTGACTTTGTCTCAGTCGTTACATACACTGCTTGATTCCTGCCAGTTTTTAAGTATGCATTTTCTGATTTGTGTAAAGAGTCTTTATGCATCAAATAACCTTAATGTACCTTGGCTGATGTGTCACCTTACTTCCTTGTTTCTTCTGCAATATAAGTCTAATGCTCACTTTGAGAAATTACATTCAGATCCAACACTCTCTGGAGTGTTCCTGTCTATTTGTCACTCACCAACTCCTTGCCAACCTGAGTACTGGGACCCTGATTTCTCTCGCAGGTTGAGGGACTCTGACTGAGCCAGCCCACAGCAACCCCTACCCTACCAGAACTTGCCACTCCCTGGTGCCTCAAGTCTCTTGAGGGTTAGGTGCATCTTCTCTGACTGAGTCCAGACCCAGCATTCCTCTGCTGTATATGTGTTGGGGGCCTCATATCAGGTGGTTTACATTGCCTGTTTGGTGGCCCAGTGTCTGAGAGATCTTGGGGGTCTAGGTTAGTTGAGACTGCTGGTCCTCCTATAGGGTGGCCGTCCTCTTCAGCTTCTTCAAGCTTTTCCCTAATTTAACAACAGGCGTCACCAGCTTCTGTCCATTGGTTGGGTCTAAGTATCTGAATCTGACTCTTTCAGCTGCCTGTTGGGTACTTTGGAGGGCAGTCATGATAGGCCCCTTATAGTTCAGGGACAAGTCATGTGACTTCAACCTGACAACTCAGGAGAGTCTAGATTTACTACCCAGTCTGATTGATAGAGTACTTTCCATTTGGGCCAACAGATCACATATGGGTACTCAAGGTGGGTTACAGCAACAATCTGTGTCTGTCTTATAATATTGAAGGCACAGCTTTCTCTTCATGGTCACCAATGGCAGAGGCAGTACATGTAGCCATTTATTCCAGATTAGAGCTTCCTGTTCTACTGATCAAACACACCCAGATAAAGTTTTGTCAGCTGCTAACTTCCATGACTAGTCTAGTTTTCATGGATCTCACAGTGCTTTCTTTGCTAGTCAAAACAACCATTAGAGATTTCTTTGCTGACAATATTCTTTTGCATCTGTACCCCATTTTTATGTTTTTTTCTTTTTTCTTTTTTACAGTCCAGTCTTTATTCCCCTTCTGGTCTGCCCTCAGACCATTCCATATCCCATACCTCCCCTCCCCACCAGCCCCTCCACTTCTGTCTCCAAGAAGATGTCTGCTGCCCCCTACAACCACAGTACCAGAGCCCTCCACTCCCTGGGGCCTCAAGTTTCTTGAGAGTTAGGTACATCTTCTCTCACAGAGTCAACACCCAGCATTCCTCTGCTATATATGATATGGGGGCCTCATATCAGCTGGTATATGTTGCTTGGCTGGTGGCTAAATGTCAGAGCAATCTCCAGGGTCTAGGTTAGGGTCTTTGTATATGGACACCTTCCTCCTTGGATTCTTCAAGCTTTTTCCTAATTCAACTACAAGGGTCACCAGCTTCTGTCCATTGGTTCTGTGTAAAGGTCTGCATCTGACTCTTTCAACTGCTTGTTGGATATTTCAGAGGGTAGTCATGCAAGGCTAATGTTTATAAGCATACCATAATATTAATAATAGTGTCAGGTCTTGGGGCCTCCCCTTGAACTGGATCCCAAGTTTGGCTTGTCACTGGACATTCTTTCCCTCAGGCTCTTCTCCATTTTTGACCCTGCAGTTCTTTCAGACAGGAACAAAAACTCTGGGTCAGAGTTTTTGACTGTGGGTTGGCAACCCAATCCCTCAATTGATTCCCTGTCTTTCTGCTGGAGGTGGACTCTACAAGTTCCCCTTCTCTACGGTAGGGAATTTCATCACAGTTCCCTCCCTTTAAGTCTTGAGAGTGTCCTACTTTCTAGATAATAGTTTTCTTTCATGATCATTCTAAGGTATATTTTGCTATAAGGCATTGGTGGTTATGCTGTGTGTGGATTTAGCAGATAGATTCAGCAAGCATTGAAAATCAAAGACTCCTCTACCTCACCTGTAACATTATTGGATTCTTCTAAACTGCAGAATTCTTCAAATGTCCAATTTTACCTGCATTTTCATGTAGTAATGGTAAATGTGTGGCCCCTGGTAGGTCAACTATGTTCTGGTTGTAGGTTTTACACTCAAGTATTTTGGCAACATGAACTGGCAAAACATATTATTAAAAACTGAAAAAAGGACATAAAGTTGTAATGGGGTTAGAGCATGTATAGACCAGGAAGAGTTAAGTAGTAAGTCAGAGTAAGTATCTCAAAATATATTGTATGTATGTGTGAAATTCTCAACAAATAAAAATATTGTATAACAAAAATAAAGTAGGCATAGATAATGTTACTTAGTTATCATTTTCAAGGATTATAGGTGCCATTATACTTTAGACTCCAATAGACACATATAAAAAATTACCTGAAAACAGTTATTACTAGCGCACACATTAGTTACATTCAACCAGTGTGCTACATACTAAAACCCAAGTTAAATGCTTATATCTCTACATCTTTGAGCTACAACAAAGGCCTCCTGAAAGCAAAGGGGATCAAGAGTGAAGCTTATTGCATACACTTAGGTTAATCTCTTTCTCTGTTTTAGAAATAAATAGCAGAAGGGGAATCAAATGAGTAAGCTTAACTTTCTAAAATCTCAGCTAGCCTGCTTATAGATCAGGTAAAATATCTCTCCCCTGCTTCAGTATCTTTTCTGATCTTATCACAGATAGCAGGTTTACCAGTATGGTTTTGTTTCTTATGAGAAATGCCCCAACCTCACTTTACATCTGCAGTCCTCTGCTGGGGTGTTGTAATCTCAAGTGGTGATTCCTAATCTGGAAAAGTCTGTATTCCCATTAGATCGACAAAATTTTAAGTAAATAATGTCTCTTAGCTTCCTTATAGCCCCTCTTTTCCTCCTCATAGGTACTAGTAGGAGCATGTGTAAATTGTTCTGTCCTTTGGTCAAACACCACATCAGTCAGTCTGTGCAGGGGCAAGACAGTATTGCAGTAAATATTAGTCTTTCTTTTTTAATAAACAAAACCATTTTAAGGATTGTATCAACCTTGTTCATTTATGGTAGCCTTTTTTTTTTTAGTATCAACTAATTGTCACTATCATTCCAACTGTTTTACTATATAGGAAAGTCAGAAGAAATTTCATTTCTTAAATGTAAAGATAAAAAATAGGAGAGGCAGCCCTTGCCCACAGGTAGATTCCACAAGACATCTCTACCAACTTCCTCACTGATTTTAGAAGTTTCCTGAAAACCCGACAACAGCCTAGAAGAGTGTAGAAGCACTAATGAATGCCATTAACTTTTGGGACTTACTCTTCTTCTAGCTCAGGGTGGAAATGACTGCTGTGTGAAACAAAGCTGCTCAGTGTCACAGATTGCCTTCACAAATCATCTACAGTTTGGTGTAGTCCTTCAGGGGATGAGTCAAATATCTAAGAGATTAAGAGAATAAATTCTACCTTCTAGCTTGCTGCCTTGCCAGGTGACAATGGTGGATATAGGGATTTATCAGATACCTACTGGCACTTTTAGGTTTTTTGGATTGTGGAACAAGGTACAGAGAAAAAGGAAGAGGATCCAGGAAAGCAAAGAATTTATTCTGAAGGAACTCATTTCCAGGGAGGAAGTGTGTTGAGTTGGAGAAAGTGTAGAAGCTGTAATAGAAGCAGAGGTACCTAAAGGATTAGGCTCCTTGGCAAAGCCTCAGCTTTCTAGGTCATTGGCTTAACTTGGGCCTTTAACTGCACTCACTGTTTCATGCAGATGAGCTCAAGGTGGGGGGTGTTTTAGCCTGTCTCTTTGATGACAGGTTTTTCTCATATGATAATTTAGTAGCCTTTGTGAGAGAGTTTCTTTTCCAACTCTCCACACTCCATTTTCACCCCAGTAAGGAAGAGTTTAAGACCACTAGCAAGAGAAAAGAAGCAGGATTTAGATAACCTACATCTAATGCAAGTATAGAATGAATAGGGAGAGCTGATGTATCCTAGTTGGCTGTCTTGGATAAATGAGCACAGTGCTACTGTTAATTGATTATGGTGTTATTGTTAATTGATATAGAATATGAGTGGAATTGAAAAACTAAGGATGAATATAGTGATATGGCTATTTGTGTGCTTTGCCTATATTATGTTTTCTTTCTTCCTATTTTATTTTCCATATATATTTACATATATTTTATTTTCCATATATATTCACTGCAGAAAATATTGTGAAAATTCTTATTCCAAATCATCAAACTACTAATACACAGTCTATGTTTTTACTCATTGCAGTGCTTTTGGTTTATTTATTTCCATGATAATATTATGCTTAATTTGTTTAAAAAATTATTTTGCAACTCTGAATCCCTGCAGACAAATTCCAATTAGTTTAAGACCTAGTATAATGTACTAGAATGGTGAACACAGGTCAACAGTTCCTTTCTTCTCTGAGTTTGTATGAATTATGCCACCTGTGTGTATATCTGTGCACTGTGAACTTTCAGTAGCTCCAGGTCAGAGCTGTGTTTCCTTTTCTCTTTTCCATTTTGTGTAACTTTCCATTTGTCATTCTTACTCCCAAATTTTAGTCTTTTTTTTTAAACTGTGACTAAAAGCTACTCATATCATGTCACTTCAAAAGAATGATTTCAATGAAGATACCACCTAAAAAAAAATCTATCAAATCATAGAACTTTCAACAGAATGTGAACATGTATGTACCAATGTTGGGTCAACACTCATACACAGAACAGGATTTATGGATGTTATTATTCTAAAGTAAAACATTAGTATTCTTTTTTCCAGTTAGCCTCCTTTTATAATAATTACTTTTCTGTTATCTAGAGTTAGCAAGTCATTGAAAAGCTTCTATGGTGAAAGAAAATTAACATCGTAATGCAAAGAATATTAGAAATACTGTCAAATATTAATGAGTACTATAAAATAATAATGCATATTTGCTTTTGCAAAGTATCTATTTAATATGTTTAATAGATTCAAATAAAGATTTAATAATATAAAATCAAGGTCATTTTGTCAATGAGCTTAAAGTTTTGGTCATCAAATTCTTCAAAACTACCTAGTAGGTGAAGAAATTCTAGAACCTAGTGTTCAAATCCAAAAGAGAATTTTTCCAAGATAATGTCCAAATTTTCAAACTTCTAGTTTTGTTTTATATGTTTGTTTTGTTTTGCTTTATCTTGTTTTGTCTTGGTATCTCTCTTTTACAGATGATAACAAGGAACACTTCAGAAAATTCATTGTCATCTTTTGTTATTGATCTCTTAATTCTGTCAACAAATATGAATGTGTCACCATTGCTCCACTCCTCTGGGCTCTCAGGCTACATGTTCTCCATTTAATGTAGGAGAAAAAGAGTCTTATATAGCAAAGTATGGTGCCATTAAGAAATAGAAATGGGGCTGGTGCGATGGCTCAGCGGGTAAGAGCACCCGACTGCTCTTCCAAAGGTGATAAGTTCAAATCCCAGCATCCACATGGTGGCTCACAACCATCCGTAACAAGATCTGGCGCCCTCTTCTGGAATGTCTGAAGACAGCTATAGTGTATTTACATATAATAAATAAAATAAATCTTAAAAAAAAAAAAAAAGAAGAAATAGAAATGTCCAATAGTGACAGATTTGAAGGTAGGGTTAGGGGAGAAAGATGACAAGTCAAGGCAAGGACTTCATAGCATGAAGACAGGCAGCACAATACAGCAGGTGTTTAAAGTGAAAGGATTCAGTCCTTCCAGACAAACTGGATTTGTCTCATACAGATAATTGAGGAGATGGAGGAAACTACTCTGTGAGGACTCAGGCTTAGTTAATATGTAACCTATTCTATGTGACAGAGGTAGAGAAGCAAGAGACTTGTGACCCAGGTGATATGAAAGAAGTCACTCTTTCTGGGGTAGGGTAATACGTTTGGTGTGCTATCCATATGTGTCTGCAGACAGGCTGCTTTTAAACACCCATGAGTCAGAATCTTAGGTGTGATCTTACCCTCATAGATCTCTCTGTGGAGGGTCTACAAGATCAGGCTGCTCTAAAAGAAGAAGCAGTTGCAAAAGGAAATTTTCATGGATTGAGAATGGACAATGGGCACAGAGGGTCCACATGTTGACCTGCATGCTCAAGCAAGCTTATATTATTTTTCAAAGTCTCCAGGATTAGATGGCTTTCCTAAGGATTCTTTTTCTGAACAGATTGTCCTTAAAGACATTTGAATGAACATCTAAGGGTTGATACAATAATGTCCCTTTATTCTCTCCTAGAAATTCTTTCATATAAAACATACTAAAGTATGGTTTTTTAATATTAAGGAAAGACTATTTTAAAAGTCTATAAAATAAAGCATGCATTACAAATGTGGCCTACCCTTCTACTGATAGACCTCAATAAAATCTTGCTGTTTACAACTTTTGGTCATTTGTGTGTATTCTGTCTTGATACAAAACAAGTATGATAGTTATTCTCTCCTCTCACATGTGATTTTAAATCCTATGTATGGATAACTGTGATACCTCCTATTCCTTAAAGTTGGTGTGTTACCAGATAAAGCAGAGGTAGAACTTGAAGGTCACATAGGAGCATAGCCTCTATGACCTTTAAGACTGCTCATTTCTAACAAGCTCTGGAACAAAATCACATCTAAATGTGGAGACAAACTGGATACATGTGAGATGAAAATACAGGCAGAGGAAGAGAGAGACAGAGACAGTGACAGAGACAGAGACAGAGAGACAGATATGAGAAAGCACTGATATCACGGTGATTTCCTCTGGGACTACCATTATCACTGTGTATGAAAAAGAATGTATGGTCTATATGGCCTGTATGGTCAACAGACTGCTTCCAGTGATCATGACAAAACAAGGACATCAATTCAGTGATAACTAGGTCTATTTCTCAATACTAGAAGAGTCAGAGAATCCTGATCCTTGATTTTGACGTTGGTGTCCTGCCTCCCTGAAACACACGGTCTATAGGATATTCTAGAGTATAAAGGACTCTAGCTGGTTAATTGAAGGCAAGATTGCATGGATATACCTGTCAAGAGATTATGTCATTATCCTTGCTTGGTATACTGTGATGTAGGTTTTTTTCTTATAATTCCTGTTTTTGTAAGTGAGCCCAATAAATCATTGATTCACCAAGCTAGACTTAGATAGACTTGTTCCTTTGTTTTTTCTCATTCGTGTTTTATCTGGGAGGCACTCACTCTCATTTCCAACAAGGCAACATGTATTTTTGAATGACAAGAATTATTCAGTGTACTGGGGTAAGTAGTAGTCTCCTGGATAAGGCATAGGTTGTAATATAATGATATATATCTTGTAATACAAAGTGTGTTAAAAATATAATAGACACTGACCACCTTATTTGCAAAACACAGGATCAATTGTTTTGATTTCAGAAGAATAGGAAAATTAGGACTTTAATAACATGGTCATTTTCATGTTAATTCTGCCTATTTACTGGGATGGAAGTACTTTTTGTCTTCTAGTGTCTTCTTTCTTTCTTAATGTTTTCATTGGTAGAAATCTTCCTTGGTTATGTTTATCCCTAGGCATTTTATTTATTCCAAAGTAATATAAACTGGATTTTCTTCTAATACATTAGTGAATTTAGTATTGGTATACTGGAAATTTTACATTTTTGCATACTAATTTTATATCCTGCAAATTTGCTAATATGTTTGATCAGATCAAAGAGTTTCCTGGTGGTGATACTCATTTCTTTTAAATTGAAATCATTGGGTCATCTACAAATAGGGATAAACTGACTTGTTCTTGTCCTATTTACACTATAGTTTATGTCTATGGTCTTGTTGCTATAGCAAAGGTTTTGAATAGACACTCTTAGAATATTTCAAATTGTACAGAAAATATCAGATTTTGCACATTTGGCATAGTGTTGGCTATAGACTTGCTAAGTACCCATTATTATATTGGCATATGCTCATTTTATTACTATTTTTTCTGTTGAGATATCATTAAACAATGTGGAACATTCTTGAATTTTCTGTACCAACAGAAATGATTACATAACATCTGTACTTAAATGTTCTGAATATACTTTCACATGTTGAACCAACCTTTCATCCCTTGATAAAATTATCTATGTATTCTTAATATGTCTTTGCATTTGGTTTGCAAGAATTGATACTTTTTTTTTTTCATTGTATCTTTATTTAGTTTATTCTTGCTAGCTCCTTGGAGTGCATTGTGTGGTGCCCCATCTCTTTCTGCATTACAAATAATTATGAGGAACGTTGGTAGCCCTCTTCTTCTTTTCTTTACAAATTTGATACAATTTAGAAGTGATTTCAGTTTTATCAGAACTTTTAATTTCTGCTTCAATTACTGTGGTGAACCTATTTTGTCTTCATTTTGTTTATTTAATTTTGATATATATCTTGTCTAAGAAACTTTTGAATAACTTCTTGTATTTTTCTGATTCTGAATATAAGTCTTCAAAGTATTTCTTAAATTTTCTGTTTATTTCATGGGATTCTGGAGAAATGTATTTTTATCTATATTTTACTAATTTATGCATTTTCTCTCTTGTAATTAGTTTGTCTATAATTTTGCTAATCTTCTTTATTTCATCAAGAAAATAACTCTCTGCATGATTGAGACTATGAGGTATTCCTTTATTCTCCACTTCAATAATTTTGAAATGATGTTTATATGATATGTTTGCTGATTTAGGATTGAATTATTCTTATGAGACTCTGGATAGATCCTTAAGTAAATTTGTTTGTGAGATTCTCTTGCTCTATAATGTAAACTTTTATATTTATAAACCTTCCAAAGGTTTCCTTTGGTGTATTTAAAAGGTTTGGGTAAGCTTATAATTTATATGATTGTAGGAACTTTCTAATTTATTCCCAATGACCATTGAAAGGTAGATTGTTTCATGTCCATATAACTGTGTAATGTTTGTAGTTTTCTTCGTATTTTTGCAGTTATTGTACTAGACTATGATAAAATAGTGGCACTTCATTTAAAAATTGACTACTAAAATGTAGTCAATTTTGTGAAGATTCCTTGAACTCCTGAGAAGAATGTATATTCTGCTTCTGTTAGGTGGAATATTCTGTAGAAATCTGTTAAACCCACTTGATCTGTATTGTCGGACAATTAAGAGACCCATGTTGACTTTAATTTAGGTGATATATCTCAAGATGAGATGGCTATTCAAATGCATTTCTATTATTTTATCAGGACCTATAAGCCTTTTTCTCAATTCACATTTTAATTTTTTCATATTTTGAGTTTATAATACAATTACATCTTTCTAGCTTCCATTTACTCTCGCCAATCCCCCATATGCTATTCTATTCTCTGTCTCAAATTCTTATCCTCTTTTTCATTAATTGTATATATGTATTTATTAAACTAATTAATTAAATTATACATACACAAACACACACACACATATATGTATATATATATATATATATATATATATATATATATATATATATATATACTGTTACTTGTACATTTATATTCAGGCTGACCATTTGGTTTTGGATAAGTAATTAGTTTCATCTTCCCAGTCTCAACTGATTCATTTACAAAATAACTCCCATACCTGAGTCTCAGGAACATTGTTGAAGAAGGAGCAGAAAGACTGTAAAGGCCAAAGGATCATAGAATTTGTTATGAGATTATTTTTCTATGAATGTCAGGTACTGCGTTCATAAAAATCTCACCAACATGACTGTCCAAACATGAACAGCGTAATGACATCAATGATAAGCATATTAATGTAAACAATGGAGAACACATGAGATATCAATCCTATAAAAAGAACTACAAGGAACTAAGGAATGAGGAAAACAACAAAAAATAAAACACCATTTTTTTTAAATTAAATTGAGAGCTCAGACATTAAGTACCTATGTATTTCCAAATGTTATCTCCTTTTCATGAGTTGGTCTCTTTATTAATATGGAGTTCCTTCTTCATCCATTCTTCATCATTCAAAACGAAATCTATTTAAACATCTAATTTTGAAACCTACTTCTCTGGTATTAGAATGGAATGCCAGCTTGTTTTCAGTTCCCCTTTTTTGTTATATTCTTCTTCCTTTTCTTTCTTTCTTTCAGTCAACAAGCTTGTTTACAGGTATGACAGGCTTATTGAAGGTAATGGATAGTTTTTCAGTTTTCTAGTCTAATCATGCAGTCTTTGCCTACTTCTTTTTTTTTTATTATTTAAAAACTTTTTTTTTTTTAGATTTATTTATATTATATGTAAGTACATTGTAGCTATCTTCAGACACTCAAAAGAGGGCATCAGATTTTGTTACAGATGGTTGTGAGTCACTATGTGGTTGCTGGGATTTGAACTTGGGACCTTCGGAAGAGCTCTTAACCACTGAGCCATCTCTCCAGCCCCTTTGCCTACTTCTTGATGAATTAAAGCAATTTACTATTATTGTTATTTTGAAAGGTGTCAACTAATTCCCTTCATCTTGCTTGTTAATTTTCATTTTGGCTGCATTAATGTTTTTATTTACTTTCTCTCCTATTAGACATGGTCTGTTTCTTTTGTTTGGAAACTCCTTTCATAAATTCATGCTTCCAGTGTTGTTATGGTAAGGATTGTCTTTCTGCTACATAAGTATCTTGTCAGGGCTACTTTGGTCGTTTTGTGTTATCTCAGTTGGTTATTGACTTGAGGTTTCCTAATTTATTCACCAGTTTCAAAAAGAAAAATTTATCTGATATTGCCATCTGAGTTGTTAATCATTTATTCTAAATCTGGATATATGAAATGCCATACTTTTTGTCTTTGGTGCCTTCTGATTAGAGATATGATATCATTCTGGTGTTTCTACCTGAGTTTTCATATTTATATTAAAATTTACAATTTTATATTTTTTTATAATTTGACATATATTGTGGATTTTTTGTGACCATTCCTATTTGGGTTTATAATTGTTAATAATGTTTTAATGTCTATTTTCTCTAGTTTTAGAAATTAGTATGATTTTAATTAAAAGCTTCTCTGTGCTATCGTCTTTATCTCAGTTTCTTCTTTCTTGAGGATTTTTTAGTCTATTGATTATATTTCAGAGCTTCTAAATCCCAAAATTTTGTTTATTTTCTCCTCTATTGATCTTTGTGTATTATTTTATCAACTTTGTCTTCCATACCTGATGCTCTATGTTCTAGGATTTTTTTGTAATAATTCCTGCAATGTTTTTATTTTATTCAAATTGTTTTTCATTTCCAAAACTTATAACCACCTTTCTTTGAAATCTCAATTTCTTTGCTGACTTTTCATTCCCCCTTATTAACTACTATTTTCTATTTTACATATACCCTGTGTTGTAAACGGTCCTCTCAAGGTTCTGGGTTAAATTCATCTACTTGTGTATTCTCCTTCAGGTCACTCATTACTTTTACTTAATTCTTCTGGAATCTGAGTCAGGGATTTTACCTGTACAAATTTCTTTAACTTTGGTACTTTAGGGATTCTGGTCTTTTTTTCTAGGCTGGTGGGGCTTATGATCTTGTTTGTTGTTCTTTTCTTATTTCTTGTTTTAATGTGTTTACATTTGCACAGCTTTTGGTATGGCTATCTATTCTGTCTTGGTGGGTGGGTACTAGTTGAGTAGCTTATTTTTGATAGCCTTGGACCTATTCACATTCAGAGATCAGAAAATATACTATTGCATTCAAAACAATGTGAAACAAAACAAGACATAAAATACATTTAAAATCAAGTATGCTTGTACCACCAATTAGTATAAAATTCATACTAACAAAGCAAGTATAAGGCATTCTATCAATAGCAAATTATTTCAAGGTAAGTGTGAAAAATAAATTCAACCTGCAGAATTTTTCTCAGTTGATGTATTCTATTTTTGAGGCACAGTGATTTCATGCTCTATGTTTTATTTAATACAGTTTGATTAAATTGCTTTCTTCTGATATTTGTGGCTAATTACTTGGTGAGAAGTTACATGGGTAGTAGAGAAATAATTTTGAGATTTTCTTGTTGGTAACTGTCTCTTTGATTTTTATGCAGTCTCTCTTTCAAGGCAGAAAACATACTGTAAACTGCTTTGTTTTTTATTTCTGCACAGAGTCACAGACCACAAACATTGATGTATGTTTCATACTTGCATCTGGTTGCAGACAATAAATTTTAAAAAATGCCTCTTTCATTAAAAATAACAGAAAGATACTAGCATCATCTGGAGAGACAACAAAAGAGTTTCATTTTTTTCCTGCAAGCTAAAGTGGTATGATGAGAGTTACTTCTAACATTCTCTTTCCTCCCCTTAACTTTTATCTTCTAACTGCTACACTTTCCCCATGTCTCATAAACTCTTGCAAAAACAAACATTTGGTTTTGTGGGTACTATTTTCATTACTTCAAGCTCTCTTTTGTTCAATCCATTCTGTTCCTGCAGAGCTGCTGGCCCTGGTCAATTTCTCCCATTTCTCAGCAGCTCTTTCCACCTCTCACCTGGAACAGTGTAATAGCCTCCTTGTTTGTCTTTTTTTCTTCAGAGTCTTTTAGATTCCAATACATCACTCACAGAGCATGCAGCATCATAATTTAAAGAATAGATTTAGTAGTATACCTGCTGTGCTTATAATATAATAGAAAAATTTATTATTTCTTTTGATTACAGGATAGAACCCTCAGTGGATTAAAGTGGGGATTTTAAAAGATAGATTAAAATCCATTCTAAATTTATCATGTCAAATCTATACATTTATTATATATCTGATAACACATCTGATATATTACATCTGATATGTGTTAGTCAACACAGTTTTTACAATAAAATAAGTAAATATCTATATTTAAAAACTAATTTCAAACTCTTCTTGAATATAGAATTGTACTGGATAGACAAATGTTAGATCTCATCATTATAGGGATTTTTGCTATGTTTTTAAAATCAGAAATATGAACTGATAGATTAATATGTCATATCTATTTTAAAATTATTCTCAACAGCAACAGAAAATACTTTCTGAATCTATACTATTTCAATAGAAATACATCAATCATATAAATGAACAGGCTACAGGTCCAGGTCAATACTTTCCAGCCCATTAAAGAGAGGAAGGAGAAGCAAGTTTATCTGCATTCAATATGCCTGAGAGCAAAGATAGATAGCAATAAATGCAGGATTCTGACTACAGATTGCCAATAGTAGCTTGGAAAAGGATCCATCATTAATCTACCACAGTACCAATTATTAATAAATTTCTGCACAGAATGAAAATACATTTGCTTTTTTAGGAAATAATATTCAATTGTTATTTATGTATGTTTGCAAGAGTTTATGATGGTCTAAAGACCCTCCTCACCATCGTATTCACAACCCCACACATTTTAAGTGAATCTTGTGGAGGAAATTTTTTCAGAGAAGAAATTATGTGTCCTGAGATCCACTCATTTCCTAAAACTGTGTGCTATTCAGACTTAAGATAATCTAGGAAATTACAGACCACCTTTTTGATTTGAATACTTGCACTGAAGGAATACATGCTAACTCAGATGCTTACAATAATGTCAGACAATGACAATTGATGTAGACAAAATTCCATTAATAGAGTGAGATTGTATTTGGCATGCATGTGATCAGTAAGAAAAAGGCTGGATAGAACACCTATGGAGGCAATGACTTTTGAGAATGTTTTATCACTTAATTTTATAATATGCTTCATGACCACTCATTAATGTTATACTTCCTTTCTCCCATTAACTACAATCTCATTGTGATGTGTTTTTGCAATGTTAAGTTCTAAGTTATATTAATATCTAAGTAAGAGAAACTAGAAGAAGTACTAAAGTTTAGGGGTGTCTTTAATACTAGTATTTTTTCAATTTTTCTTTCCAATATTTGGATATATCATAAATAAGTATTCCATTGTTCTTGCTGCCATAATAATGGAAGCAAAGGAATAAAACATACCATGTGATAATTTCCTTATTAGAAAATGAAAACAGCAAAAAAGCCTAAGCCAGACAAGTAAAGAAAAATATTTGTAATCTAGAAAAGAGCTAGTCTTGAAGCAATAACTATCAACATTAGTAAATCCAGTGATGTCTGAATATGAAACCTCACATTGAGAACATAACATAGAAGTAGAAATTAATTAATTTTATTCTAGACATAATAGGAATATTACACTAATTGAATATCAACAATATGATTTCACAAGCAAAAAAATGCCTGAATAATGGCCTCAGGGTAAGCTGATGCAAAATTTCACCTATAAATGAAGAACTACAATTCATGGTGAGAGAAAAAAGAGAGAAAAAGAGAGAGAGAGAGAGAGAGAGAGAAAGAGAAAGAGAAAGAGAAAGAGAGAATCAGGTTGTCAAAGGGACAAGATCCCTGAAAAGCTATTCAATTGCAACTGATCAGCTACAAACACATGTAAATACACACAATACTAATAAGGCTCAAAGGGTTAATTACATATACATATAAATACATGTTACATATATATACATATATATTCATATACATCATATATACATTCATACATATCACACATCCACATCATATACATAGCACAAACACATATAAACATATATATATATTTTATACATATATCCTATACATATATGTCATATACATGTCATATACATATACATATATAAATCATATTTTCTTAACAAATGTTTACTTTCTTTTAATGTATCCTCTCATATTATTATTCTCTTTGATATTTATTGTAATTTATTATATTTATTATATGATATCTGCTATATTATATATAACATATAATTATACACAATATATTATTATACATATAAATTATTGTATTTATTATATATGCATATATATTATTTAAATATATGATATATAATCATGTATAGGTGTGTGTGTGTGTATCTGTGTGTGTAAAACAATAATAATTAAAGAAGAAACCATACATTCAAAAAGGAATTGAGCCGGGCGTGGTGGTGCACGCCTTTAATCCCAGCACTCAGGAGGCAGAGGCAGGCGGATTTCTGAGTTCGAGGCCAGCCTGGTCTACAAAGTGAGTTCCAGGACAGCCAGGGCTAAACAGAGAAGAACACGGAAGATATTGGAAGGGGGAGGGGTAGTACTGGAAATTATTTCAACACAATACTAAGTATTAAATTCTCAAAACAATTTTAATAACAAAGAAGATAAGATGGGGCAAGTTCCTTTTATGACACTTTTGTCATCTGTTTATTTCTGCTAGGGACTACATGGATATACATAAATAAAATATTATATTATTTTTAGAAATGGTTCTATTATGAAATGTCTTAAATGTTTATGATGTCTCATGCCTATAATTTTCATTAATTAATTATTCTTTTCAACAACTTGTTTCCATAGCACCAACTAGTTACTTTTTCACTTTAGTAGTTATCTTACAAATGCTCAGTAGCACTAAATTCTACTAACAGCTTAAAGAAATGTCTTTTGAAAAATGTAAATGTAAATACAGAGTTTGAGAAGTGTCTACTCATCTGCTCTTCCTCTCCACTTCAAAAACAACACACAAAAGGTAACTTTATCTTTACACATAGAATTGCCACATCTGTGCTAGGGGAGGACTATGAAATTCCAAAACTTTCCACACAATACAGTCATGGTAATCAAATCAAATATTTCTGAGTTCTGTTGCTAAACTGTAACAATTAAATACTGTATAGTTTTTCTGTACAATGGAATGTACCCAACAGAACAAATCTTTTTCACTAAAAGTCTTTGAGGAAAAAAATTAGAAAATTTGTGTATTATAAGCATATCCTATCAGTGCCACCAAACTTTTACTTGGACAAGATTTCACTTATGTTATATAATTTTTTTCTCATCAATATTTGTCAAAAATTCAAAATAATCTAGTCCTCTCATAACATGGTCACTTGGTTACCAAAGACATGAAAACCGATATGCATGCTGTCTTCTCAGTCAACCGTATAATGCAGCACTTTGCCATTCCCATTAAGAGATGGACTTTGTACCATACCATGCATTTTATAATATTTCTATCTAAATGCAGATTTCTACATTCCATATCTACCGTGGAGTGAGGGTTTCCATAAAAACATCAGCAGGAGAGTACATTGAAATTCATTTTGCATATTAAAGAAATCTCTTTGTGAGTTTCCTTCTTTTATTTGTTTTATCAACTCAAGCAATAAGCAAGAAAATTAGAGTTTCAGCACTGATGGGAAAATGATTTATAATTTTATCAGCCTTTCTTATTTTTCTCCTGCTTAGAAAATGTACAGATTTTTGAGAGCACATCAACTTAAAAGGTCCCCACTGGAAAATGAAATGAGTCTAGCTGTATCATTTCACTCAAATACTGTAGTACTCTATTACCCAACGACAGCTTCACTTTGAGTAATATGCCTCTGGATGTTTTTCTTCCCAATATCTACAGCACACATAAAATCTGTCCCACGGGGATATGTTCCATTTAAAAACGTTATTACAAATCCCATATTTTCCTGCATGTATCTTAGTGGCATGGCTAGGTCAGGGGTACAGTCAATCCCTAATAGATAGAAAATATGTCTCTTCACATTGTAACTCTCTTAACCCAGAAAACATATTGGAAGTAGGCTGTCACCAGAATTGTGGCAAATTTCCAAGCAATTTATTATATGCAGTTTACTGAAGCTTTGCATAAGTCCACAGGCAATTCAATATGTACAGAAGAAACAACGCACAACAAACTAATGTGAACACGAAATTAAAGAAACAGTAATTTTAAATCTAAGAATACAAATTCAGGTTAAAATTCTAGCATAATTACAAATATTATTTAAAAGGAGAAACAAAACTGGATAGTTTATAAAAGCAACCATTCACAATAAAAAAGCTAAACCCCTTGTCTCACAATAGCAGTAACTTGCATGCTGAAATAGTTGGAGAAATACCATGTCCTCCAGGCTGGCGATTGTTTCAATCAAAATTGGTACAGGGATATGAAAACTAATACTTCTTTTTTTTATGAGCACTATTAGTTGGACTTGCATAGACAATTTACATCTGTAACATTCAGCTACATAATCTTCTACCCCATTTTCCTTTGGCCATGCAATTATTTTACAAATGTCAAGAACAACTTATGTAAAAAACTTAATTTCTGCAAATGAAATTTTTTTTCTACTTTCAAGTACCAGGGTTTCTTCTTCCATGCCTCAAACATCTAATTCATCCCGTAATAAAATATTTGGCTCAATAACATTGCTGTTTGCACATGTCTTAAAAAGGATATTATCAATACATATCCATCAACAGAGGGCACAGAACATACAACCATCCTATTTGTTAACTTTTAAAGATTGAAATGAAACAATGTCTTAGATATTTATTATTTTATTAAGCATTACTCTAGAGATTCAAATTTAGTCAACATGGGCACAATTAGGAGACATCAGAGAAGCAGTCTATTTGGCTCTGAGACCAGGTCATGGTCTAGGTAGAGGCATCCTGATCTGAAAGTCGTCTGGAACATGGCAAGCAAGGCTTTCTTTGATTCTTAACATGTTCCCCTCAGACTAGTAGAGTATATCTCTTAATTTCTAAGTGTCCCTCATATATCTATGATATCACTTGTGTATTTCAGCTACTCCTTACAACTTCTTGCCTGTTAATTGTTCAAATCTATATTTTCTCCCCACTAGAATCCTGATAAAACACATTTGTCCTTCCTCTCTTATTTCTTTCTAATATTTTACTCTGTTTACAAGAGCAAAGGTACATGCTGTTTGTAGCTTCCTAGGAGAAAACAAAACAAAACAAAAAAAGCTATTATTATGGTAGTAAAACTCATGTGTGTCAAGGACTTGATAAAGATTTATATAAAAAAGCAATGTAGCAGGGATTGTTTTTAGAGCTGGTTGGAAACAGGGTTGCTAATACTACATGGAATAAGAGCTTACTGCAAGGCCAAAAAGACAACTATTGTTGGCAGCTTCAAAATGAAACAAAACAC
The DNA here is from genome assembly GCA_902729485.2 of Mus minutoides. Lineage (NCBI taxonomy): Eukaryota > Metazoa > Chordata > Mammalia > Rodentia > Muridae > Mus > Mus minutoides. The sequence continues at coordinate 38,927 of LR750796.1, read as the reverse complement.
TTCAGCTCTGGCAGAAGGTTGCACATTGTCCCTGGTGAGGCAAAGAATTAAATACTTGTCACAGGTGATCTATGGCTGACATTTGGAATGCTGTAGCAGAGGAAAGTTGCAGACCTCTCTGGTAGCTGTTTTCTCCCAGTTGAGCAATGAAAAGCCAAGGACACAGCTCAGTCGTTAGTACTCTTCCCCTTGGAACTTATCTCACCAGTTTATCCTTGGCAATTCATTCAAAAGATTGAAAATGCATTTGACTGAGTTCCTAAAAATAGTGCACTAGAGTTCCAGTGCCCACGGCTTTTTATCTAAACACCCTTCTGCTTGTAATCCATACTATGGACTGTTGACCCAAGTTTTAGGTTTGTGATTCCTTGGGTTTGGTTCTCAAGATCAGGAATTTGCACTGGACTAAACAGAATTTTACCAGTGTTAAATCTGAATACTGGTGGTTTATGATTCATTCACTTTAGACAAATATACATCTAGATTGGAACATTGATACCTGCATTAAATGATAGTTTCTACACTTGTATATTTTACACAGATATCTATTAAACTGTATTCCTTTAATTTTCATATTTACCTTCTATGGTTTTCTCATTATTTACTATGGAACTAAGATATTTGGTCTCAAGCTCATCAGTATATTATTAAGTAGCTGAGAATAGTTGAGAGTGTAAAATTCTGTAATTACTTTACCACTCTCTCAGTATATAAAGCTAGATGTGGCAAGGGCAGTAATCCAGCATCACATTTCTATAAAAACATCTCTATTTAAGGTTTTCTATATCAGTATATGTTTTCTTAAACATAAAGAGTTAGTTAATATAGATGACCAGCAGATATGCATATCTCTTTATCTGTTGACTAGTTAGGATTGTATTGCTGTGAGGAGACATATAACTGCTGCAACCTGTACAAAAGAAAATATTTAATTAGGGCTAACTCATAGTTCAAAGGTTGAATGTATTATCTTCATGGTGAGAAACATGATGTCATGCAAGAAGATATGGTTCTAGAGAAGGAGCTGAGAGTTCTACATCTTGATATGTAAGTAACAGGAGACTGTGTGCCACATTAGGCCTTCGTTAAGCATTTAAGACCTCAACCCACACTTCCTTCAACAAGGCCACACTTTCAAATATTGCTACTCTTTTTTTTTATTAGATATTTTCTTAATTTACATTTCAAATGCTATCCAGAAAGTTCCCTCTCCCCTCCCCCCGCCCTGTTCCCCTGCCCACCCATTCCCACCTCTTGGCCCTGGCTTCCTCTGTATTGGGGTATATAAAGATTGTAATACCAAGGGTTCCTCTCTTCCCAATGATGGCCAACTAGGCCATCTTCTGCTACATATGCAGCTAGAGACACTAACTTTGGGGGTTCTGGTTAGTTCATATTGTTGTTCCTCTTCTAGGGTTGCAGACCCCTTCAGAGCCTGGGGTTCTATCTCTAGCTTCTCCATTGTGGGCCCTGTGTTCCATCATATAGATGACTGTGAGCATCCACCTCTGTATTTGCCAGGCACTGGCATAGCCTCACACAAGTCAGCTATATCAGGGTCCCTTCAGCAAACTCTTGCTATCATACACAATAGTGTCTGAGTTTAGTGACTGATTATGGGATGGATTCCCCGGTGGGGTAGTCTCTGGATGGTCCATCCTTTCGTCTTAGCTCTAAACTTTGTCTCTGTAAGTTGTGATATTCATACACTTAGCCCATGGACTGGCACTATTAGAAGGTGTGGTGTGCTTGGAGTAGGTGTGGCTCCATTGGAGTAGGTGTGTCACTGCATGTGTGGGTTATAAGACCCTCATCTTAGCTTCCGGAAAGTAATTATTCTTCTAGCAGCCTCCAGAAGAAGATGTAGAACTCTCAGCTCCTCCTGCACCCTGCCTGCCTAGATGCTGCCATACTTCCTGCCTTGGCGATTATGGACTGAACCTTTGAACCTGTAAGCCAGTCCCAGTTAAATGTTGTCCTTATAAGAGGTGCCTTGGTTATGGTGTCTGTTCAGAGCAGGAAAACTTTAACTAAGACATGGGCCAAACATTCAACCACATGAGTCTACAGGTGACTTCTTATTAAAACCACCACAGTTTTCTTTTCTAGAATAATCATGAGTTTGTACAAACTAATGCAATTCAGTTTCACATCAAATGGTTGACCACAGGCTAAGGTCATCTGGGAAGAGAAAGCCTCAAATTCCAAAAGTGTTTCTATCAGATTGTCCTGAAGGCAAGTCTGTGGGGGCTTGTTTTCCTTGTTGTTGTTGTTGTTGTTTGTTTGTTTGTTTGTTTCCATTAATGATTAACACAGGATGCCTCAACTAACTGTGGTCTGTATTACACCTTAGGAAGTAGTTCTTGGAGACCTAAGAAAAATAACTGAACTTGAACCACAGTGCAAGACAGCAATCAGTGTTCACATTTGGTTATTGCTTCTGCTTCTGCTTAAGATTCTGCCCCAACATCACTCAATGATCCACTAGGGTCAAAACAGGTAAGCTAAATAAACACTTACTTTCCCAAGTCACTTCTGGGTACTATATTTTCAAAGCAACAGAGCAAAATAGAATATAAAGCAAACAATAGTTTGACTACTTTTTTTTATCTAGCCAATAAACAATACTTTTCAAAGGAAGCAATGATATGTAAATTAGATTATAGATACTATACAGAAATATATGAATCTTATTTTAGGTCAGTAAGAGGTTAGGTTGGTGAAATTTCATTATGAGTGAAAATGTTATTATGCATAAAAATGTTTTTAAACGTTAACTCAGTAACTCCTGGGATTATCTCCAACCTTTTTCTAAACATTTTTTTTTCACTCACAGCAAACTCATGAGCAATGCTCCATACTTCTAGCATCTAGCCTCTGCTCATGTAGATGCAACTGAAGTCAGTGTGTCCTTCTAGTGTTTCCATAAATCTAACTTTCCAATAGAAGCTCTGGCAATTATACCTCAGTTTTTGGTACAGCTGACCCTCCTAATATTTCCTGAATATTTTTCATGATGCTATAATATTCTAGAGTTGCATAATAGTAATACTGCTATCTATTGTGTTTACTGCTATTTACTTCCATAGATTTGATAATTACCTACTTATTAAATTATAGCTTCTACTTCCCATGGCTGTTGCACATGGCTTGTGTATAAAATTGAGGCCTCACCTTGTGTTTTCATCTGTCAGACACACAAAGTTATAAGGTTCTCTGTTTGCCTGTTTACTTTTAAGACAGGGGTTTCTCTCTATAGTCTTGACTGAGTGTCCTGGAATGTGTTCTGTAGACCAAAATGTCCTTGAACTCAGAGATCTGTCTGTCTGTGTCTCCGAAGTGTTGGCATAAAAGGCGTGGTCCATTCCTGACAATGCTACCTCTCTTGTCATTTCAAGAAAAAGATAGATGTGGAAGATGATGTGTTAGTAAGAGCTTCCTGTTGTACCTGATGACTAGCCCTCCTAATTATATACTGTTCTAAACTGGAAGGTTACATGATCTTCCAGGGTCAAAGAGATACCACCTTGCTTTATGCCCAGACAGAAAATGAGAACTATTTGAGTAAGTGCTTTCTGACCAAACAATCACAGTAAAGTTATTTTTCCCCATGAATGCAGGTGCACAGACAATGCATAACATGAAAGAGAATGCTCATAGTTCAACTAACACTGTGTTCTCTTTAAAATGTACTTATTTATTTACTTATTTTGGACAAGGAGGGCTTAGTAGTAACCTCTTTAACCAGAAATTCCTACTTTGTGTGTCCAGAACACACAATCAAATGCAAAACACTGATTAGTAAACAGACATCTATACATGTTCACCTGGCCTGCTCTGTGTCTACAACTCGGGGTGTTGAGCCTTTTCCCTTCCAAGTTGAAAATTTCTTTTATGACCTGTCAAGAGCAATAATGTGGCACCTGTGTTTATTCTACCCTCTCTTCCCTGTTTCTTCTTTCTCTTTCCTTCTTTTCTTTTTTGAGCTGTTCACGCTTTCACATGTTGCTTTTCAATTTTTTTCTTTGTTACTTTGTTTTTCCTTTTGTCTCCGGTGCATGTGTGTATGGTATGTGTGAATATACATATTCACATGGATACAGGTGGATGTGTGGGCAGGTACTTTTGTCCATGAATGCGTGTACTTGTAGAGATTAGTAACAGATATTTTTCTCAATTACTTTTGTCTTCCATATAATATCAGAAGGTTTTCCTTGACCGAGTTCACATTTTGACTGTGTCTCTACTCCTAATTTACTTATTCCATAACCTTACAAAGCAACAGAATTCACTGTGAACTCTTCACCCATGTGTTTTATGTACTTTGCTCATATTTACACTAATTTTCCTCTCTTCTTCTACCCTTTCGCACACTGTTAGTTTCCTTCTTCTCTATTTTTGCTTTTTGGTTTTTTGCTTGGTTTTTCCAGACAGGGTTTTTCTGTGTACTCCTGGCTGTCCTGGAAGTCACTCTGTAGACTATGCTGGCCTCTAACTCAGAAATCTGCCTGCCTCTGCCTCCCAAGTGCTGGGATTAAAGGTGTGTGCCACCACTGTCTGGATCCTTTTCTAAAGGCCTGACATTCTACCTTCATGCTGTAAAGTGCTCACACACATCCATGAATATAATGCAGGAAAGTAAATGTAAAATACTTGCCTTTCTGACTCTGGAATATTTCATCTAACCTAACAATGTCCCACTCCATCCATTTTCCTAATAATGGCATATATTTTCTCTATGACAGATGTGGTGGCTTTAATTTGCATGGTACAGGGAGTGGCACTATTAGGAGGTGTGGTCTTTTTGGAGTAGGTGTGGCCTTGTCTTCAGAAGAAGAGGACGATCTTCACCTCCCTTCTTCCCCCTCACCTTTGCCCTTGCCCTCCTCCTTCTCTCTGCCTCCTCTTCCTTCTTCTTTTTCCACTAAAAGATCTTCCTTTCTGTTTATTTATGTTCACTCCCTGTCAGCTGGCTACATGATCCACCTCTTGACCTAGGGTTGACTTTATTTGGCTCTTGGAGTGTGTGCTGGGCTGAGGTGTACCACAGTAATTGTTTTAATAAACAGGAACCTCTTAGATAAAAGTTCTGTGCTAGCAATGAGCCATACAACAAGTTTGGTTTCTTCAGTAAATAACACAATCTGGGGGTTCACAGTGTGATCAAATATCCTGCATCACTATCTTTCATACTTGCCTTGAACTTTATTCTCCATCACACTGTTTTTCTAGGTTGAATTACTTTCAAGCACAAATTCATACAACTTTCCTGGAAAACTACAGGTTTTAAATGAGAAAATATACGTGTTTCTCATGAAATCTAATGCACTGTATGTGATGCATATATACTTACCTATGGATAAGGAGTCATATATGATAGTATACAGAAGAACCACTCTTCTATATGCAAGAGCTCCCTGATAGGCTTTCTGATCACAAGTGTTCAACCTTTATGATTGAGATATGAGTGTTGATATGAGAATACCAGATAAATGTGTGTATGAGTGAGAGAGAAAAGAGAGAGAGAGAGAGAGAGAGAGAGAGAGAGAGAGAGAGAGAGAGAGAAACAATTCAGGAAGAATACATTTGAGAGTGAATGGGGGTACTCAGGAATATTTGAACATGGAACAGGAGAAATAGAAATGTAGGTACATTACGTCAGTACTTATGTATAAAATTCTCAATAAAACAAGAAACAAAGATCATGATAGGATATGATAGATAAAGATTATATTTACAAATAGAAATACATACTCATAAATCCTCCATATTCCACAGAAAAAGAAAATTCATTATCTTTATTCTGGTTTCATGTCTATTATTCTTTATTTTTAATGGATTTTTCTATTTGATTAACTGTCTTACAGTAGCTTCTGGTACTATTAAACAATGAAGTGTTTGTTTCTGAGATAGGGAACATTGTTATCTCTAATTCTAAGCGTTTCATTGATATCAGTGGGAGGTTGATGGGGCTATCCTGCATGTGGCAGCAATAAAAGGAATTCCTGTTTAATAAGGATCCAGAGTCCTCTTAGATGGGGAATTCTGTTAAGTCCCTCCTGTTGAGATATTTGAATTCAGCATGACTGCCAATACTAATTAATGTGTGCAGTGTTTACACAGATTATGGAAGAGGCAGTATTTGTTTTTAGAAAAGAGAATCACTTGAAAAAACTAAAGTTGATTCTACTTAGATGCAAAAGCCATGAGTGATAAAAAAAAAACATCCTTCTGAGGTATATGCAACTATTGGTCCTTTCCTGTAATCTCTTCCACTGCAGATATGGGAGCACAATTGCATTTTCATACTTGTTGTCTGGAAAGAGGGGAGGAAATAAACATTACAGACAAAGAAGAGAAATAAGGGAGGATGAACTAGGCACAGGGGTTCCACAGAGTTCCATAGACCAGTGAACTGCTCAGAGATCATCACCAAGCAATTCCAATCTATTAATTGAAAAATCTGTGTGTGAGAGAGTGAAAACTAAAGACAAGAGAGTAGTAGGGTGCTTTGGACTACGAATTACATAATGACCAGTACAACACATACTACCAACAGTACAAATAGTGGTGCTCACGTCTTTGGAGCAAACAGCAGCTGTCTAGTTGAACACAAAGCCTGCTCAACAGGAGAAAATCCATGCTTCATAGTGTAAATATGACAACTACACAAAGTTAATAAGGTCATATACTCTAAAGTAGAACCTATTATTGTCACTTTCCCAGACAAGTAGAATTCCTAACACCTAATACTTATTATTATACTAAATACCCTTATACCAACAGATAAGTACAGTGCCCAATTCTCATCAAAAGACATTCATTTTGCAGCAGATGGACACCATTACAGAAACCTACAACTTGTCCAAATATAAAGAAAATCTGACTTTTGGGTGTCTAAAACCCAGCTGGTAAATCTAAATACAGCCCGTAAATCTAAATACAGCCCCTAAATCTAAGGCTTGGGGAACAAATCAGAGACATAGATGGGAAGATTTTAAGGGACAAAGGACTAAGATGTCTGCTATGAGATGGTGCCTTCTTTATATAACAGTCAAGCTGCACCCATAAAAATCACATAAATATGGCTGCCTAAACAAGAGCCAAAGTGTGTTGTGTGAGTCTGGAGCGGGGAAATCTTTAAAAGCTCTACACTTAAATGAAGAGCTATAGGCAATTAATGTCTAATAAGGAAGGAAGAAACAGTTTTTAAATGCAAGAGCTCCCTGGTGAGTTTTCTCATCACTAATGTTCAGCCCTAAACTCATAGGAGAACACTAGATAAATTGTGTGTGTGTGTGTGTGTGTGTGTGTGTGTGTGTGTGTGTGTGAGAGAGAGAGAGAGAGAGAGAGAGAGAGAGAGAGAGAGAGAGAGAGAGAGAGAGAGAGAGAGAGAGAGAGAGAGAGGGAGAGAGAGAGTGTGTGTGTATATGCATGAAAGAATGTAAATTAAAGAAGTATGAATTTGACGATGAATGGGAGTACTCAGGAATATTTGGATGGGGAACAGGGAGAATGTGAAATGTTATAGGTGAAGTACTTATGTATGAAATTCTCAAAAAAATTAAGAAACAAAGCCCATGAACCATTGCTGTTTGAAGAGGTCAAACATCATGTAGGTGAACACATTTCCCTCTGACCCATCTAATTACTGTTCATGTCAGTCCTGGTGCTTCCTTTGACCTTATAGCTTGTTCATACAATTACTCTTTGTTGCCAGTCCATCATTTTAAAATCAGTGAAGAAATAAAAAGGAGAAATGTGAAATGCCTTAGTGTGTAAAGAGCTTGCCAAGGTTTTTGAATATATCTGTAAAAAGCTAGTCATGGTGACACACTTCTGTCATTACAGTAGAGACTAGGCTAAGTCCTGGAGATTGCTGGCTAGGTTGTCCTGCTGAATCGATGAGCTCTCTTTTTGAGTGTGGGATCCTGTTTTTAAAAAGTAAGGAGAAAAACATAAGACAAGAACTGACAAGCATCTGTGGTCTCCTTATACACACATACACACATACACACACGCACACACATAAACACAATCATACACACCATAAACAATCTCCACACATTTGCACACAAGGATATATAATCCACACACAAGAAATTAAGAATACATCTGAAGTACTACTAATAATATGGTTGCACTTATTCGATAGTTGTAAATATTATTTTGAGACACATGTTAAAAATTATGAGGTTTTAAATTAGAACTTTAATTGCCACTAAACTTTAACTGAAACTTTTTTTCTTATTTTATTTTTCATTTCTACTTCAGAGTCTATTTACTTCTTTATTTCCTTGGAGAGTCATCATCACAGTGGCTAGGAGTTTTAATGGCTTCAGAATGGCTATTCATGGAAGTACCTCATTTGGCCACATTTCTCACCATGCTTGGAAAAGAGAAAACAAGTCTGCAGGTTGCATCTGTGACCCGAAGGGGAAGAGATTCCTTCACACAAGTGCCTAACAACCTCCCAGTGTATTTTTTACAAAGGACCACTTGGGCCTCTGACTCTTCAGCTGTGGGCTTGCTTCTTGCAGCTTTCATGTTAAAAAGCTCCTTTGTCAAAGCCCTCAGGCCCAGTGGTGATAACTGCTACAGAAAAATACCACAGATAGAAAGATATATTTTCAATAACCCTTGACTTTTATTAGTTCAGCCACTGCTAGCATAAAGAGTAAGTGGACCCTTGGTATTTTAAATGTTTCTTGTCCCCCTCCATATACTTCCCAGGTCAGCATTCTTTACTGATGAAAATTCTGGACTGGACCTTGCCTATCTGTCTTGGGGAGAAGTATAAGCAACATTATATACCTCAGAGCTTTGGTTGTTATGCCCAAATCATATGATCAATATGGTAGCATGGGGTTTGTAGTTATTTTCTTATTTTATTACATATGAAAACCAGGTTCATATAAGTAAGAAAATTATGAATTCCTGAATCAGAGAGTAATAATAGCTCACTTTTTAAAATAAAAATTTAAACATAATAAAAGAGGCTTTTGTAATTCCATGTAAAACTCCTGTGTTCTGTGGTATCAGGCCAATAATATGGATGAATTTTTAAAATGTTATTATCTGTATATGCTTTATTACAGAATAATTCTTCAATATATTTAAAGGTGCTAGTGGAAAGGCATTACATGCCAGGATGTATTCAGGAAGAATTGTTCTAATGTTGCCATTATTTAACATAGCTTCAAATTTACTTCCAAATTTTAAATGAATCTTATTTTTCTTTTCAAGTATCTCAGAACAAAATTATGCATTACATTGAAAAAATTCTAGCTCAAGCATTGACAATAACTCACAACTTGACCTTTGAATGTGATGAGAGGTGTTAGATTTATTGCTCTCAATCTCAAGTTTCCTTGTCTTTCTTCAGTCAAATGGCAAGTGGATTCAGGGATCACCAAAAGGAGAGCTAGTGGGAATAGGTTCTAGAAAAATCCCTGGTAATGGGCAAGACCAGCAGCATGCTCCATCCCTGGCTGTGTCTCTGAGAAACAAGGGAGCTTGATTAGATGATCTATTGGATTATTTGAACTGGACATTTCATCTTTTATTGAGAGATATCAAGCATAACTTACATATAAATGAAATTACTCTGAGTTCAAGTACCAGAACTAGGAAACGAGATGAAAACTTTATAATCGGTAGTGTTTCTGTTTGTTTATATCTCCAGACTCACTCTACTGTGTAGGGGAAATAGCATATCACAGACTTAGTAGTGATGAAATCAAATGCATGCAAAATAATCATATAGAATGTTTTAAATTTTATGTATTATTTTATATAATATTTTAAAATGTGTTATGCTTTGCTCTGACTTGATTTGGTAAAGTAGTATAAGGTACAAAAAATGCAGATGATAGTAACAGGTTGCTTTTGACATATCAGTTTAAATAAATGACTGAATATGAAAGATACAAAGAAATAAAGAAACCCAGATCTGAGACTGTAAAGAGCCATTTATATAAAACCAATCGTTATTGGGTAAGACAATGAAGAAAAGCAACAATTGTGAATAAAGAAATGACTAAAATAGAAAATTATAAAACTATAAGAATATTACATTACACTCTCAAGAGAATAATTTGAAACAAAGAATTCTATCAAATGAACTCTTTTCTTATTTTCATTTCGTTGCTTCCATTATTGTTGGCATAACACCACTTGTATTATTCATTCAAATGAATTTTTAAAACATGTTCAGTGTCTGTTAGGGTTACCTTGGAGATAATTGTGCATCTCTTTCTATTTTTTTAATATTGATCCTTAACCAACTTTTATTTATTTTTATTAATTATTTTATTTATTTACATCTCAATTGTTGTCCCTGTTTTCCCTTGTGGAAAGCCCCATGCCATGCCCCCTCCCCCTTGCCTCTAAGAGGTTACTCCCCACCTACCCAGCTAAAGTGTCTCTTTCATAATTATCTATAATTTAATCTGTATATTACTCTTCCCAAATCGTACTACACTGACTTGGCAGGTATTTCAACACACTAGGTTTCAAGGGTCAGATACTCCTTGAAAATTCTCTATCTAATCAACATCTTGTTAAAAATAGGGGAAATCAGTGAAGGGTTTTCCTGGTACAAGGACATCTTGGCTCTTAAGAACCAAGTAATACTGCAAAGTCATACTACACAACACACCTCACCCAGGAGATTTTTTGAGAGCAGAATGGCAGATGTCTCTGAAAGGGAAGACAGACAATGGAGAGTTGCATGGAGGAGAGGGCTTTTGTAGGTTTCTGGTGCATGAACAATGAGATAATGAAAAAGTACAATGATACCATGCCTAAAGTATTATCCATGGCCTGAGTATTATTTGGCTATTAGTTCTGGGTCTGGAAATCTGGACAGATTTCCAAGTCTTAGGAGCTCAGTGTCAAATCAGGTACAGTGTGTCCTTTCTATGGCCCCTTTACCTAGACTCAGGTCTTTTCCTAGCACCCAAGAAAACGCCTCTCCACTGTTGTGGATAGCCCTGGGGCTAATTATATTGGATGTTAATTCCATTCTCCTGTGAATGGTTACAACAAGGAATGAGTCAGCACTCAGATGATTTCCCAGACTTCTGCTTTCCACCTTAATTTGTAAAATAAAGGAGAGCTGATGACTGGGCAGATAAAAGGGAAGGTGGAGCAGAAGATGAGGAGGAGAGGACCCTGAGTAGGAGGAAGGAGAAAAGCTGAGCAGAAGCACATTGCCTGAAGAAACTGCAAGTTCTAAGGAGTCTCAAACTGTGGAAGATGGTAGTGTATCAGTAGATCTATCCAATCTAGGCGCACTGCATGTAATCATATTGACTGAGCTGTGTTTTCATCTGCTCGGGCTTATTTGGGAGGAGATTTGATGCAACAAAATGGCGCCCAATGTGTTGATTTGAATTCAATTGACTGGAGATAAAAATTCACTGACCCTCAACCCCTGAATGGTGCTTGGGCAGTGACGTAGGCTGCAGCAGTATGGATTCGAAGCTGACTGGGTTTTAGGGGCCTGCAGAGAATGGCAGAGAGGCATCTATGCCAGAGAGAGCCTTTCTGTGTTTGCTTCCCTTTATCCTTTGCTCCCCACTCTGCCTCCCCCATCTCCAAACAGGGACATAGACAAATCAGATCTTTTTACACTCAGCTTCTTCCTGTGAATAAATATTTGGGAGATAAGGATACAAAGGACTCTGGACTATGTAATTCATTTCTATAAAGAGGGAAATATAACTTTTTCATACATGAAGAAGGTATAAAGATATATTGTTCTAATAAGTCATACAGGATACTCATATTCTGTCTAATGTGGGCTCCACAGGAATTTGGGTTTAAATCCTGGTTTGACAAGCTGCCTCTTATAAGTAGGTGTAGGACCTAAAGATGGGAAATTTCACCTGTGTCTCAGAACCAGATAAAGAATATTAGTCACTCACTCTAAGAAGAGAGAGCAGTGATAATCACCTGCTATGAACAGGTATTAATTAATAGAAGTCTGTGTTCCAGGTAGAGAGCATAACAAATAGATACTATAATAGGTATTAATTAAATAAATGTCTGACCCTCAAGGTAGAGAGCACCTTAATAAGTCTTATGGGATACTCATATTCTGTCAAAGGTGGGCACCACAGGAATTTGGGGATTAAATTCTGGTTTGAAAAGCTGCTTCTTTCATGTAGGTATAGAAAGGAAAGGAAAGGAAAGGAAAGGAAAGGAAAGGAAAGGAAAGGAAAGGAAAGGAAAGGAAAGGAAAGGAAAGGAAAGGAAAGGAAAGGAAAGGAAAGGGAAGAAGGGAAGAAGGGAAGAAGGGAAAGGAAGGGAAGGGAAAGGAAGGGAAGGGAAGGAAAGGGAAGGGAAGGAAAGGGAAGGAAAGGGAAGGGAAGGAAAGGGAAGGGAAGGGAAGGGAAGGGAAGGGAAGGGAAGGGAAGGGAAGGGAAGGGAAGGGAAGGGAAATAGAAGTGTGAATTAATTGTTTAAAAGATGGTATAATAAAGTCTGCAGGAGACTCATATTCTGTCTAAGGTGAGCTCCATAGGAATTTTGGGTTTAAATCCTGACATGACAAATTAGAAAGGCCTAAATAGACTAAAATATGTGTGATTTTGAGTATTGTGGTGGTTTTATTGTTCCTTTGGGACCGAGGGCAAGCTACAGGTTTTTCTGGTTACTGGCTGAAGGATATGGGGAAAAGATTTTGTCTTTGTGTTTTTGGAAAAGGTGATTAAGGTATTTAAAACTTCCAATGTTACATGGATCAGATTTGATAGAGGGAGTCCCCCTGAGAATGAGATCCCAGAGAATGAAACAAAAACTTTATCTTGATGATACTAAAATTTTGTTTTGAGATTTATATATTACAGATTTTTAAGCCTTGGTGAATTTAATCTTCAGACATGCTGAACTGACCTCCTGAACTCCCGATGTTTTGGTTTTGCATCTGAATCCAGTCAGGACACAGACATCAGAGACTAATACAATCATTAGTGTGACCTTTTAAGGCCAACTAACGCTCCTATTTCCTTACCCTTCCCCCTCCCTTTAAAATATCTCAATACCCATATTCAGCTTGAAGAAGTTATTAAGCATAATTTTCCAAGTTCTGTAAACTTTGGGGCTTATTTGGTGGTTATTATAGGTTGTCTTTGATTCTAAAAATATTGAAGTACAAGGCTTGAACCCAGTCCTTCCTTCTATTGCCTTTACTATAAACAGGTCTGAAATGTTTAAGCCTGTCAGTAAAGGGCCACAAAGGAAATTAATGGCTCTGAGTTTATTGTTAGGGTGTTTTCAGTTATTTTAATTAGAAATGGCTGAGAGTAGTTAACAGACAACAGTCTAGATTACTTCACATAAATAGTTGGTTTTCAAAAACATCAGAAGTCCACAGCATGTGACATTTAATATTATTTATTCATTTGTTATTTAGACAAGTCTGCTCCTGACAGCTTTCCTGCAGGTCTGAGGGTTTAGGGGATGAAGGAGCAGGGAGAGAACTTGTGTCCGGCCAGAGTTCCTGTGCTCTGGACAGGTGGACATGGGAGGACTTCTGGACTCTTTCCACTCGGCCCTGGGTGGGCACCTGGCTGTGTGAAGTCACTGACCCCACAGGGAGTGGGGTGGACAAGGGGCAGCCCCCATACCAGGTTCTGTCTCTGGCATCCCATGCTGGATCCGGCAAAGGAGATGAGGACAGAATAGGGGCCCCAGGGTGACACTCTCAGCCCCAGAGATACCAGAAGTGGTCAGAGGGAGAGCAGTTCCCACACAAGCAAGAGTCCTTAGTCCGGGCCGTGATGAACAGAGACAGTCTATGGTTTTAGAGTTTTATTGTAGAACTGCATGGGGAAAGAGAGAATGTAGAAAGACACAGAGACCGCCCATGGCCAAGAGGACAGAAGGGTGAAAAGGAGAGAGAGAGAGAGAGAGAGAGAGAGAGAGAGAGAGAGAGAGAGAGAGAGAGAGAGAGAGAGAGAGAGAGAGAAGACTACAGAGTAAAGAGAGAGAGGTAAAAGCTTAGAGAGTAAGACAGATAGAGAGAGAAAGAGTAAGAGGGAGAAAGTAAGAGAAAGAGTAAGGAAAGTAAGGAGAGCAAGGAGGTGCCAAGCAGCCCTTCTTATAGTGGGATTGTTATCTTGCTGTTGCTAGGTAACTGGGAGGAGTCTAACCTGAAGTTCAGAAGCTTGGGACATTGTATATGCGACTAAAAGCCACCAGCCTCTCCTGTGGGGGCTGTAACTTCAACAGGATCCAGGAGTCCAGGAGACATGAGGGAATGCCTACTGTCCCATGTAGGTGGGAATTACCACCCATTGGGTACTACCGGGATTCAGACCTCAAATCCACTGAAGAGGAGACTATCTGCACAAAGGCCATTGCCCCACACTTCCCCTGTCTTGGATTCAGAGAAGAAACTGAGCATCTTGGAGTTACTCCAGTTGTGGCAAAACAGCCACTAGGCAAGAATTGCCTCATTTCATCTACAGACAGAATACTGTCCAAAGAAAGGACACAATTACAGGTCAGGACAGCTTGATTCTGCTGAGACAGAGTAGGCTGTACTTAATATTCCCGTTTCTCTAAGTCTGTCAGATGACCCTGGCCAGTAGGCTTAAGACTGATGCTCCAGCATGCTGAAGTAAGGGACTGCACAGGTGATCAGCAGTCTTTATGGATTGGCTAAGTTTTGGAATCTGTTTTAGGCTTTTTATATATTTTCAGTTAATATAATTCACTCTTGGATTTTTTTGTTTGTTTGTTTGTTTGGGTGTTTGTTTGTTTACAAGGCAGGGTTTCTCTGTATAGCCCTGGCTGTCCTAGAACTCACTTTGTAGACCAGGCTGGCCTCGAACTCAGAAATCTGCCTGCATCTGCCTCCCGAGTGCTGGGATTAAATGTGTGCGCCACCATTCCCAGCCATTATTAGATTTCTGATGAGGTTGAAAAACTACATAGTCTCCTAGCCAACCCAGGCTTTTTGAGAGGAACAGTTTTGAGAGGATGCTTTTCAGATGGCATTCAATCTAAAGCCAAAATATTGTCAGATGTAGAATTATAAGTCTTTTAAGTAAAGATAGATGACAGATGTTCTCTTCAATTAACAAACATGATGGACTGGGTGTTAGGTCTCTTGTACTTTATAAATTACAAAATAGTAATAGTTATGCTCCATTATATCTGAGATAAAATAGTTTTTTAATTGGACAGAAAAGGGGAAATGTTGTGGATAGCCCTGGGGTTAATTATGTTTGATGTTAAATCTGTTCTCCTGTAAGTGATTGTGACCAAGAAATGAGTCAGCACTCAGGTGATTTCCTGTAAACGTGCTTCCCACCTTAATTTGTAAAATAGAGGAGAGCTGATGATTGGGCAGACAAAAGGGAAGATGGAGTGGAAGATGAGGGGGAGAGAAGAAGGAGAAAATGGAAGAGGGAGAGGAAGCAGAGGAGGAGAAAGGAGAAAAGCAGAGCAGAAGCACGTGGCCTGGAGAAACTGCAAGTTCTAAGAGGTCTCATAAGCTGTGGAAGGTGGTAGTATAGCAGTAGATCTGCCCAATCTAGGTGCACAGCATGTAATCATATTAACTGTGTTGTGGTTTCATGACCGCTGCATATTTGGGTTGGAGAGACTTACCACAGCACTCCATTGCTTGTAACTCTGGTCAGAGGTTCTGACATCAACATCTGGTCTCTGCATGTACTAGCACATATGGTCAACAAACACATTAACACATATAATCAAAATTAAAATAAATCTTTATCATTGAACAAGAAACATCATAATATTAAAAATAATAGATTTATCATTTGATTCAATTTTACTTCAAGAAGTACTTATGCAAATAGGAATTATGGTTTGTTAACCATCTTGTTGGTGGTTATCATTCAGTGGTCAGGATATTGTTAGTGGGCTGGATATATTTAAATTGACAGTTGACCACTATCAATAATACAGTGGTCAGGATATATATATTAGGTCAACTCTACATGCAAGACTTCAATGTCTGAACTGAAGTGGCTCTTGTCTCTGCAATATCAAAGTACTATAGAGTTTGATGCCTTAGATATCGAGTCTGTGCAGCAATAGGCAAATATATGATGTTTGAAATTCATATAACTAATATGATAAACAGTTTCATAGATAAAGTACATGAATAAATCAAAGAGTTACTTAATTTAATACATAATAAAAATAAAAAGATATCAATTCCTAATTTTTCCTTTTAATTTTCTTCCACTGAAAAGTTTCATGTTGTTTTATATATTATTTATAATGGAATAGAAAATGAAAAAAATGTGCTGACTCATGCCAATTATAGATCATTTCCTGTATTTGTTTTAGGTTTTTGCTCACATGTAGCCCTTGTTCATTTATCCCTGTGATATGATTATTAAGTTTGGTGCAAGCATAGGAGGCAGACTACATCTTCTGAAGAAAGGTGTGTCCTATTCTGATTACACTAACAGGATTACAGCTTTTTCTCTAAATCAATTAGAAGGAAGATAATACTGCTCATTTCTGTCCTTTCCTTTGCTACCTCCAATGAGTAATATGGGAATTTAGATCCTAATTCCCACCTCAGCCATAAGAGAAAACATTTCTGACTTATAAACATCTTTCCTCAGAAGTTGTGTGGGGATATTGGATTGTGTTAGGAAGGAAGTACAGAAGTGGGGAGGTAACTTTATTTTTTCAGAAGAATCTGTATAAATTCATAAAATGTTCCTATTGGGAGAGAGCACTTCTATTCTTAGATGCTATAGGCTAAGCTGCTGAGCTGATGTCTCTGATTAAAAAAAAAAAAAAAAAAAGATGCAGACATAGGTTTAAAGTAACATTTAGGAATTCTTATGACTATTGGTGACTTTTAAAAATTAACTATTTATTTATTTATTTATTTATTTATTTATTTATTTATTTATTTCTCTGTGTGTTTGTTTGTATTTGTGTATTGTGTATAGGTGGCTTCAGAATCCAGAAAATCTTGTTGGCTTTCTGAAAAATGGAATTATAGCTATCTGTGGGCCAAAAAACTTCAGTGCTAGGGACTCCATTTAATTCCTCTAAGATAGAAGCTGAACCCTAAGCACACTGAGCAATCACTCCAGCCTTGCTCCTTCAGCCAGTTTTATGTTAGGGTGTTGTTGTTGTTGTTGTTGTTGTTGTTGTTGTTGTTACATATAGTATTTATGCATATTGTATTTAATGTGATATGTTTATTTTAAATTCATTTAATTTTTATTATATATTCTCTTTATTTCCATTTCAAATATTATCTCCTTTCTTGGTCTCCCCCTATACTCTCCCCCCTACCCTGGCTCAACAGTGCACCCACTCCTGATTCCTGGCCCTGGCATTCCCCTACACTAAGGCATAGAGCCTTGACAGAATGATGTGCCTCTACTACCACTGATAACCAACTAGGCCATCCTCTGCTACATATAAGGCTGGATCCAGGATTCCCACCATGTGTACTCTTTGGTTAGTGATTTAGTCCCTGGGAGCTCTAGGGTTACTGGTTAGTTCCTATTGTTGTTCCTCTTATGGGGCTGAAAACAGTTCAACTCCTTGGGTACTTTCTCTAGCTCCTTCATTGTAGACCCTGTACTCTATGCAATGGATGGCTGAGCGCATCCACTTCTGTTTTTGTTAGCCACTGGCACAGCTTCTCAGGAGACAGTTAAATCAAGCTCCAGTCAGCAAGCACTTGTTGGCATATACAATGTTTCTGGCTTTGGTGATTTATATGGGATGGATCCCCAGGTGCAGCAGTCTCTGGATGATCATTCCTTCAGTCTCTGCTCCACACTTTATGTAACTCTTTTCATGGGTATTTCAATCCCGATTCTAAGAAGGATTGAAGTATCCACAGTTTGGTCTTCTATTTTTCCTTGAGTTTCTTGTGGTTTGTGAATTGTATCTTGGGTATTCGAAGCTTCTGGACTAATATCCACTTATCAGTGAGTGTATATCATGTGTGTTCTTTTGTGATTGGGTTACCTCACTTAGGATGATATCCTCCAGATCCATCCATTTGCCTAAAACTTTCATGAATCACTGCTTTTAATAGCTGAGTAGTACTCCATTGAATAAATGTACCACATTTTCTGTATCCATTCCACTATTGAGGGATATCTGGGTTCTTTTCTAGCTTCTGTCTATTATAAACAAGGATGCTATGAACATAGTAGAACATGAGTCTTTACTACAGGTTGGAGCATATTCTGGGTATATGCTCAGGAGTAGTATTGCTGGTTCCTCAGGTAGTACTATGTCCAATTTTCTGATGAACTGCTAGACTGGTTTCCAGAGTGGTTGTACCAGCTTGCAATCCCACCAGCAATGGAGGAGTATCCCTCTTTCTCCACTTCCTCGCCAGCATCTTCTCTCACCTGAATTTTTGATCTTAGCCATTCTGACTGGTGTGAGGTGGAATCTCAGGGTTGTTTTTGATTTGCATTTCCCTGATGACTAAGGATGTTGAACATTTTTTTTTTTAGGTGCTTCTCAGCCATTTGGTATTCCTCAGTTGATAATACTTTGTTTAGTTTTGTACCCCATTTTTAATAGGGTTATTTGGTTCTCTGGAGTCCAACTTCATGAGTTCTTTGTACATATTGGATATTATCCCTCTATAAGATGTATTAATATCTTTTCCCAATCTGTTAGTTGCTGTTTTGTCTTATAAACAGTATCCTTTGCCTTACAGTAGCTTTGTAATTTTATGAGTTCCCATGTGTCAATTCTTGATCTTACAACACAAGTCATTGGCATTTAGTTCAGGAATTTTTTTTCCCCTGCTCCCTTATCTTTGAGGCCCTTCCCCACTTTCTCCTCTATAAGTTTCAATGTCTATGGTTTTATGTGGAGATCTTTAATCCACTTAGATTTGGGCTTTGTACAACAATATAAGAATGGATCAAATTGCATTCATCTACATGATAACTGCCATTTGTGGAAAATGGGGTCTTTTTTCCACTGGATGGTTTTAGCTCCTTTGTCAAAGATCAAGTGACCATAGGTGTGTGGGTTTATTTCTGTATCTTCAATTCTATTCCATTGATCTACCTGCCTGTCTCTGTATAAATACCATGGATTTCTTTTTATCACAATTTCTCTGTAGTACAGCTTGAGGTTAGGGATGGTGATTCCACCAGAAGTTCTCTTGTTAAAAATACTTTTCTCGGGGCTGGCGAGATGGCTCAGCGGTTAAGAGCACTGACTGCTCTTCCAAAGGTCCGGAGTTCAAATCCCAGCAACCACATGGTGGCTCACAACCATCTGTAACGAAATCTGATGCCCTCTCTTCTGGAGTGTCTGAAGATAGCTACAGTGTACTAACATATAATAAATAAATAAATCTTTAAAAAAAATACTTTTCTCTGTCCTAGGTTTTTTGTTATTCTACATGAATTTGCAAATTGTCTTTTCTACCTCTGTGAAGAATTGAATTGGAAATTTGATGGGGATTGCATTGAATCTGTAGATTGCTTTAGGTAATATGGCCATATTTACTATATTAATCCTGCCAATCCATGAGCATGGAGATTCTTTCCATCTACTAAGATCTTCTTTGATTTCTTTCTTGATACACTTGAAGTTCTTATCATACAGATCTTTCACTTGCTTAGTTAAAGTCACACAAAGATATTTTATATTATTTGTGACAATTGTGAAGGGTATTTTTTTCCCTAATTTTTTTCTCAGCCTGTTTATCCTTTGCATAGAGGAAGGCCACTGATTTGCTTAAGTTAATTTTATATGTAGCCACTTTGCTGAAGTTGTTCATCAGGTTTAGGAGTTCTCTGGTGGATTTTTTTGGGTCACTTAAGTATACTATCGTATCATCTTCAAATAGTGATATTTTGACTTCTCCCTTTCCAATTTGTATTCCTTTTATCTCCTTTTGTTGTCTAATTGCTCTGGCTAGGACTTCAAGTACTACATTGAATAGGTAGGAAGAAAGTGGGCAGCCTTGTCTAGTCCCTAATTTTAGTGGAATTGTTTCAAGTTTCTCTCCATTTAGTTTGTTGTTGGCTAGTGGTTTGCTGTATATTACTTTTATTCTGTTTATGTATCGGCTTTGAATTCTGATCTTTCCAAGACTTTTTTCATGAAAGGGTGTTGGATTTTGTCAAATGCTTTCTCAGCATCTAAGGAGATGATCATGTGGTTTTTGTCTTTGAGTTTGATAATATAGTGGATTACGTTGATGTATTTCCATATATTGAACCATCCCTGTATCCCTGGAATGAAGCCTACTTGGTCATGATGGATGATTGTTTTGATGTATTCTTGGATTTGATTTGCAAGAAATTTGTTGAATATTTTTACATAGATATTCATAAGGGAAAGTGCCTTGAAGTTCTCTTTCTTTGTTGGGTCCTTGTGTGGTTTAGGTATCAGAGTAATTATGGCTTAATAGAATGAATTGGGTAGAGTACCTTCTGATTCTATTTTGTGGAAGATTTTGAGGATTATTGGTATTAGGTCTGATTTGTAGGTCTTATAGAACTCTGCACTAAACCCATTTGGTCCTGGGCTTGTTTGTTTGTTTGTTTGTGAGACTATTAATTTCTATTTCTTTAGGGGATATGGGACTATGAGACTGTTTAGATGGTTAATCTGATCCTGACTTAACTTTGGTACCTGGTATCTCTCTAGAAAATTGTCCATTCTATCCATGTTTTCCAGTTATGCTGAGTATAGCCTTTTGTAGTAGGATCTGTTTTTTTGTTTGTTTGTTTGTTTGTTTGTTGTTGTTGGTTTTTGGGGGGGTCCTCTGTTTCTGTTTTTATGTCTCCCTTTCCATTTCTGATTATAATATTGCCTCTGTGCCCTCTAGTTAGTCTGGTGAAGGGTTTATCTATTTTGTTGATTTTCTCAAAGAAACTTCTCTTGATTTGGTTCTATATTTGCATAGTTCTTTTCTTTCCCCTTGGTTGATTTCAACACTGGGTTTGATGATTTCTTGCCACTTAGTATTTTTGGGTGAATTTTCTTCTATTTGTTATAGAGCTTTCAGATGTGCTGTCAAGCTACTAGTGTATGCTTTCTCCAGTTTCTTTTTGGAGGCACTCAGAGTCATGAGTTTTCCTCTCAGGATTGCTTTCTTTGTGTCCCATTTGTTTGGGTATGTTGTGGCTTTATTTTCATTAAACTCTAAAAAGTCTTTAATTTCTTTCTTTACTTCTTCCTTGACCACATTATAATTGAGTGTTGTTCAGCTTCCACCTGTATGAGGGCTTTCTATTATTTATGTTGTTATTGAAGATCAGCTTTAGTCCATGGTGATCTGATATGATGCATGGGATTATTTCAATCATCTTCTGTTTGTTGAGGCCTGTTTATATGGTCAATTTTGGAGAAGGTACCATGAGGTGCTGAGAAGACAATATATCATTTATTTTAGGATAAAAAATTCTGTAGATATCTGTTAAACCAATTTGTTTCATAACTTCTGTTAGTTTCAATGTGTCTCTGTTTCCAGGAACTGTCCATTGGTGAGAGTGGGGTATTGAAGTCTGTGCAATGTGTGCTTTGAACTTTAGCAAAGTTTCTTTTATGGATGTGGATGCCCTTGCATTTGGAGTATAGATGTTCAGAACTGAGAGCTCATCTTGGTAGATTTTTCCTTGATGAGTATGAAATATCCTTCCTTGTCTTTTTTGATAACTTTAGGTTGAAAGTAGATTTTATTTGATGTTAGAATGGCTACTCCAGATTGTTTCTTGGGACCATTTGCTTGGAAAACTGTTTTCCATCCTTTTACTCTGAGGTCTGTCTTTGTCACTGAGATGGGTTTCCTTTATGCAGAAAAATTTTGGGTCCTGTTTCTGTTACTAGTCTGTGAGTCTATGTCATTTTACTGGGGAAATGAGTCCATTGATTTTAAGAGATATTAAGAAAAAGTCATTGTTTCTTCCTTACATTTTGTTGTTGCTGTTGTTGTTGTTGTTGTTGTTGTTGTTGTTAGAGTTGGAATTCTGTTCATGTGACTATCTTCTTTTAGGTTTGTTGAAAGATTACTTTCTTGCTTTTTCTAAGGTATAGTTTCCCTCCCTGTGTTTTTCCCTCCCTGTGTTGGAGTTTTACCCTTTATTATCCTTTGAAGGAGTGGAATTGTGGGAAGATATTGTATGAATTTGGTTTTGTCATGGAATACATTGGTTTCTCCATCTATTGTAATTGAGAGTTTTGCTGGCTATAGTAGCCTGGGCTAGCATTTGTGTTCTCTTAGTGTCTGGATGACATCTGCTAAGGATCTTCTGGCTTTCATAGTCTCTGCAGAGAAGTCAGGTGTAATTCGGATAGGTCTGCCTTTATGTGTTACTTGCCCCTTTTCCCTTACTGCTTTTAATATTTTTTTCTTTGTTTTGTGCATTTGATGTTTTGATTATGTGTCAGGAGTAATTTCTTTTCTGGTCCAAACTATTTGGAGTTCTGTAGGCTTCTTATATGTTCATAGGCATCTCTATATTTTAGGTTAGGGAAATTTTCTTCTATAATTTTGTTGAAGGTATTTACTGGCCCTTTAAGTTTGGAATCTTCACTCTACTCTCTTCTATACCTATTATCCTCAGGTTTGGTCTTCTTATTGTGTCCTGGATTTCCTGGACATTTTGGGTTAGGATCTTTTTGCATTTTGCATTTTCTCTGACTGTTGTCTCAATGTTTTCTATGGTATTTTCTGAACCTGAGATTCTCTTTTCTATCTCTTGTATTATGTTGTTGAAGATTGCATCTATGGCTCCTGACTTCTTTCCTAGGTTTTCTATTTCCAGAGTTGTCTTCTTTTGTGATTTCTTTATTTTTTTCTACTCCATTTTTAGATCCTGGATGGTTTTGTTCAGTTCCTTCACGTGTGTGTGTGTGTGTGTGTGTGTGTGTGTGTGTGTGTGTGTGTGTGTGTGTTTTCCTGTAATTCTTTAAGGGATTTTTGTGTTTCCTCTTTAACAGTTTTGACCTTTTCACCTGTGTTCTCCTGTATTACTTTAAGGGAGTATTTATGTCCTTCCTATAGTCCATCATCATCATTAGATCCATACCTTGCTTTTCTGGTGTGATGGTGTATCCAGGACTTGCTATTTAGGAGAATTGGGTTCTTATGATGCCAAGTAACCTTGGTTTCTGTTCTTAAGCTTACCTCCCACCATCTGATTATCTCAAGTGCTCCTTGCCCTTGCTATATCTGATTTGGTCCTGTCCTTTCTGTAATCCTGGTTGAGTCAGAACTTCTCAGAATCCAGCTTTCTCTATGATCCTTTGATTCTGGAATTCTGTGATGCTGAGATTCTGTGTGTGTCAGAGTTCTTGGGAGTCAAGCTGCCTCTAAGACCCTGAGATCCTGGTGTGATCAAGCTACTGGGATCCTGCGAACCTAAGATCCTGGGTGTACTAGAGCGCCCTGGAGTGGTACCTCATCTAGGGGCTGTGCGACCGTCTGCCAAGTCACAGTATACCAGAACTGACATGAAGGAACCCAAGCCACTGGTCGAGACATGTTCCTGATTCCCTAGATCCTGATGGTCTTAGTCACTCTTGGTGGTGTTGGAACAGATGTTGTGCTCTATTCACCAGTGATCCTAAGGTTCTGGGTGCACTAGAGTGCCTGAGAGTGGAGACTCCTCTGGGGACCATGGTACTGTCAGCTGAGTTTGTGCCCAAGCCCAGTGTGATATCTTAACACACGACTAGTTAAAATATTGAACCTCCTTTAGCAATCACTATTGCAAACTCCAGTCAACATTTTGTTGTTTCCATTGATTTGAGGGAGGGTATGGTGTCTCCCACTCTATGTCTATGTTATTTTTCTTAAAATAAGATCCATTGACTTGCTTTCAAAAAATAAGATTCATCTTTTTATGAGCCTAGCAGTATTCTATTTTATGACACATGTTTATTATCTTCACTATTTATGTATCTGTCAATGTTAACTGCACTGGTTAATTTTAAATGTCAACTTGATACAACCTTAAATCATATAATCGGTGCACTCAAGAGATTATATCAGGTTGGCTTACAGACATACCTGTAGGTAATTGCCTTGAGTGTAATAAATTTAGAATATGCCCTAAATGCGAATGGCACTTTACAGAAGTTGCCTAGATAAAAAGCCATGGAAGAAGCCCAGGTTGGGTTGTCACTTGGCCTTTACTGTCCCTTGAGAGGTCTAGGACATCTCTAGACCCTATATGCTGCTACTGCACTGGCACTAACTCAGGTTCTTCAGATTTCCAATGTACACTGAAGATTAGCAGCTCTCTAGGAGTCCTCTATTTTATTGCCACTAGATTAATTACCTTTCAAGCAATTATTAGGTTCCCCGCCTGCTTGGCATAAGATGATGATTATTAAATGACTCTATATCTGGAAAAAAAAATAAAATTTCTTTCCATTTTACTCAGAACGGAAAAGAGATCAAGAAAATTTTTAGCTAAAATAGCCATACAATGTAATTAGAAATATATGTTGAATTCAATAATAGACATCAAAATATAGACAAATAAGTCAGTTATGCTTAATATAATGTTTTAAAAGCAATAATAAAATTTCTTTCCATTTTACTCAGAATGGAAAAGAGATCAAGAAAATTTTTATCTAGAATAGCCATACAATGTAATTAGAAATATATGTTGAATTCAATAATAGACATCAAAATATAGACAAATAAGTTCGTTATGCTTAATGTAATGTTTTAAAAGCAATATTTTATTATAGATGAATGAGAGAACAGATTTGCGTGTAGGTTTACATCTATTTTCAAAATTCTACTGTCTTTAATTATAAAAAAATCATATTTTAATTTTTAAAACACATGAAGTTTCCAATAATATTTGTATTATATTGTGCAGATTTATTGTTAATGTGCAATCCTGAAGAAAATGGCACTTTCCTTGGCACTGAAATTATAATTTCAGTTTAGAAACACACTTCATCAAAATATGTTTCTTGACTTACAGGTCAATATGAATTCATTTTCTCAATATCTCATGTAACTACATAGATAGTTTTTCCTAATGAAAACATTCAAATGGCCAGCAGGTATGTGAAAAGTTTCTCAACATCAAGAAAAGGAAATCTGACGCACAGTAGGGTATGTCCTGACAGTTGTTAGCATGTCTATTATCAGAAAGATGATAGATAGCAAATGCTGGCAAGGTTACAGAGAAAAGAGAACCCTAGCACACTGTTGGTGGAAAGGCAAATTAATAAAGTCATTACAGAAAACAGTGTGCTGCCTCCTCCAAACATTAAAAATAAAATTGCCTTCAGATCCCATAGTTTCACTTTGGACACATAAGCGAAGGATAAAAAAATCAGTATGCAAGAGAGGAATCTGAATTCTCACATCTACTTGTGCATTATTCATAGCATCCTAGCTTAGAAACAATGTATATCTATAAATGGTTATATGAACAAACCAAGGTGGTTTTACACAATAGAATATCATTATCCTTAAGAAAGAAGATGCTGCTCATTTTAACAACAAACATAAACCCAAAGGAAACCATTTTAACTGAAACAGGCCAGATATAGAATTTCAAGTACCACAGGATCCTCATATGCCTGGGATTTTTTTTTTCTTTTTTTTTTTTTTTTCAACTTTTATTAGATATTTTCTTCATTTACATTTCAAGTGTTATCCAGAAAGTTCCCTATATCCTCCCCCCTCCCGGCCCTGCTACCCTACCCACCCGCTCCCACCCCCCGGCCCCGGCGTTCCCCTGTATTGGGGCAAATAAAGTCTGCATAACCAAGGGGCCTCTCTTCCCACTGATGGCCAACTAGGNGATTTTTTTTTTTTTTTTTTTTTTAGTATAGGAAAAGTTGATAGAATAATGGCTGTTTCTGTAGGCTTAGTCAATCCTTTGAAAAAGGAAGAAGTAGCATAATGATATTAAGCTTCAGGTAAATGAGAGCAAGAAGTTTGTACATACCATCGACACTGTGCTCATTCTGAAAACAAAAACATATTATACATTGTTTCAACAAGCTAGATTGCTCCAACAAGCTAAAAAACGATTTTGAAATGTTTTGTGTAAATATACAATGAATATTTGACATCCTAAATACATTTAACCTGATCTAAACATTAAGCAGCGTGTATGTATCAAATACTGTATATCATTAATAAGTATAATGCTTGTGATTAAAGATAATGTTTAAGTATTAATAGAACAAACAACTGAAAACAAATGTTTAACAAATACATGAAATAATGGTTATATCTAATGGTCATATGGCCATCAGAGAAATGTTAAATAAAAGAACCTGGAGATAATCTTATAAATATACACATACACACAGGCACACACAAACATATTTCTAGCAAGATTGTGAAGACAAACACACACTCTTCAGGAGTAGGAACATTAATACAGTAATTATGGATATAACTGTCTAGTTACACTTCAAAATAATGCAAAGTTATGTCTACTACAGTTTGCAACTATAACTCTTCAACATATGTGCCCAAAGAGATTCTATCATTGATAATTCAAAGAGGCTCCTGATCTCCTGTTTGCATTACAGAATTATTCACAGTAGCCAAGATACAGAACAAGTGATGGTGTCTGTTAGTGAAAGTCTTCCAAAGCAGAATTGAGGGACTGCATAAATCTTGAATGGATTTATGAGACAAATATCTGGAATTAATGTTGATAGAAGTTTAGCTAGCTTTGTGGTTTAGGGACATGTTAGTGACAAGAGAGATATCTTCTCATAATATAAATAAAATATAAACCATAGTGACAGAACACACAATAGTTTTATCTTAGTTTAGTTTGAGTGGTATAAAAGAAAATGGAGAAATATTTACAGTCATAATATTAGACATTATAAAACTCTGCAAATGTGTAATCCAATATAGATATGTGTGTAAGCAAAATAATAGACTATTTAATTGAAAGACAGTCTACTCAATCTCAAATGTAAGGTGAAATTGGATAAATAGTCCTATACCTGCTAATGAACTGTTATTAAACTTTAATCACTTCAAAGGAAATCATCAATACCGTATGACTTAATCAGTGTATTCTATCTTGTATTCACAATAAATCTTACTAATTTTATGGAAAGTTACTTGGTAATTTTTTCAGTTGCAATTTTCTCAGTCTTCCCAAGATGTCAGCCATCATCCTGACATCAAAAAACCTTACCAGGACACCAGAAAAAGGACTAGTTGTTTTACAAGTTCTCATGGATACAAGCCAGAAAAGTATAACGTCTGTACTGTGGAGGATCCTTAGTTTAGATAAAGTCAACTCACAGTTTAATTAAATTTTGTGAAAAGGTAATATGTAGTCTTGAATTATCTCACTTTGTTCATAAGATCACCTGTGGTAGAGAATTAAGAGGCTTATGTGTATGCTGGTTTTTCTCTGTCTCTTCTAACAGCAGTACAGCTCTTGGGATAACATTGCTGTATTTATATTTTAGTCCACAATTGTATAGATATTCTTCTCCTAAATAGTCTACCTGACATGACTATTTTCCCCTTTTCATTTAAAATCATTAAGAATTTATATCCTACAGGTCTTCATCCTAGGCTTCCTAATTCATTAAAGTCTATAATAAAAATAATAAATAATAATAATAAATAATAATATTAATAATCACTTTGCCTGAATGGAATTTTTTCCCAATTTACTTGGAATGGAAAATAAATCAAGAAATTTTTCTAACCCAAATAGCTATACAGTATAATGAGAAATATATATGGTGAACTCAATAATACACATCAAAATAAAACCAATGAAAGCCAGTCATGTTCAATGTAATTTGATTAAAGTAATATTATAGTATAGATGAATAGAAGAACAGATTTGCTTGTAAGTTAATATACACATAAAATATAATAGAAACAAAAAATAGGTCTCCAAAAATACACAAAAGTACTAGGAAACCAAAATTTTGTTTTTTCTATTTAATATAAAAATATATCAAGATAATATACTGTCAAAAATAAAAATAAAACACAAAGTTTATATAAATAGAATTTATGTGCCAAGGCACCAAATTACAATCAAGAAAATTTTCAATTATATTCTACATAATTTTTTGAAAACAATATTCTACTATGTGTGAAAAATTTCCTAATTAGCATGTACTCCAATGAGTTTATAGAAAATACAATGAAAACAAAAATTGTAAGTCAGAAAAATGCACCCAGTGTGTAAGAAACAAAAGAACAAGATGTCATTAGGAGCTGAATTGAAAGGATCTCATTCCTGACTCAGGGCAGAATTTTGTACTTGGGGGACTTTTAGCTAGAAAAGTACCAGCTGGGGTCCAAGAAATAAAAACTAAAAGAAACCCAGACAGTAAAACAATTATCAATGAATAGGAATCAACTAATGTTCACTTGACAAAAACATTGAGGTCTTGTAGGATGTAACCCTAAAGAGCTTACAGAGGAGAGGAACTTCAGTGGTCAGAAGGGGTAACCAAGGCACATTCCACATGGCCATGCTGGAAAGTAAGACTTGGGAAACAGTATAGCTTCCACCTGAAGAACATGTAATGCTCTGACCTACCCAATTCTGTCCAGGTGAGACACACTTCATAGTTCTAACAAGGAATTTCATCTCAACAATTAGGAACTGAAAAATGATTTCTCATTGAAAAGACACAGTAACTGAAAACAATGTTTGGCTTGAGTAAAAGAAATGATGTTTAATGAGGTCTAAGCTGGACTCTAAACCTAGTATTTGTTCTTATAGGAACAAAGGGCATAGAAAAACACCAAGGGGCCTGTGAAGACAATAACAGAGGTGATCAAGGCAAGCACACAGAAACTGAGTAGATTTACATGTAATAATGGCAAGATTGTCCAGTAAAAATAAGAGATGAGTAAAGGAACTCAGAGAGTTTAAACACCAGTGGCAATCAGATACATAGAAGATACGGAAAATAGATGGAGGTTCATAAAATGCATGAGAAGCACTGCATATTAGACTTTGAAACATAATGAACATTACAAGTCCTAAATATTGACCTAACATTCATTATGTTTCTTTTCTTAATTTTAAAAAGTGACTGTTTAAAACAAAAAAATCTAAATTGTATTATGATTTAAGCCATCTCTAATATATTATGTAATAGTAATATGTAATGTGTAATATATAACGTGTAATGTGCAACATGCAGCATGTGTTGTGGATAGGCCTGGGGCTAATTGTATTTGATGTTACTTCCTTTCTCCTGTGAGTGTTTGTGAACAAGGAATGAGTCAGCACTCAGGTGATTTCCTATAAACCTGCTTCCCACCTTAATTTGTAAAATAAAGGAGAGCTGATGATTGGGCAGATAAAGGGAAGGTGGAACAGAAGGTGGGAGAGAGAAGAAGGAGAAAATGGAAGAGGAAGAAGATGCAGAGGAGGACGAAGAAGAAAAGCTGAGCACATGGCCTGGAGAAACCACAAGTTCAAAGGGGTCTCATTAGATGTGAAGATGGTAGTGTAGCAGTAGATCTGCCAAATCTAGGCTCACTGCACGTAATCATATTAACTGAGCTGTGTTTTTATTTGCTGGGGCTTATTTGGGAGGAGATTTGATGCAACAAAATGGTGCCCAATGTGTTGATTTGAATTCAACTGACCTGAGATAAAAATTCACTGAATAGGGCTTGGGCAGTGACCTAGGCTGCAGCAGTATGGATTCGAAGCTGACTGGGTTTTAGGGGCCTGCAGAGAATGGCAGAGAGGCATCTATGCCTGAGAGAGCAGAGCCATTCTGTGTTTGCTTCCCAGTATCCTTTGCTCCCCACTCTGCCTCCCCCACCTCCAAACAGGGACACAGACACCTTGGATCTTTTTATACTCAGCTTTTCCCTGTGAATAAATAATTGGGAGACAAAGATACAAAGGACTCCGGACCATAACAGATATTATGATAGGTATTAATTAAATAAATGTCTGTGGCTCCTGGTAGAGAGCACAACAGATAAAAGGTATAAATAAATGTCTGTGGTTCCTGGTAGAGAGCACAACAGACAGAATGGGTGCTTTAGGCAGACAGCTTATTAATTATGAGAAATTTCATGTTCAGAACTAGATAGGGAATATTAGTCACTGACTCCAAGTAGAGAGAACAGTGATAATCGCCTGCTATGAACAGGTATTAATTAATAGAAGTCTGTGGCTCCAGGTTGAAAGCATAACAGATGGATATTATAATGAGTATTAATTAAATAAATGTCTGTGGCTCAAGGTAGAGAATGCTCAAATAAGTCTTATGGGACACTCATATTCTGTCGAAGGTGGGCACCACGGGAATTTTGGGTTTAAATCCTGACATGACAAATTAGAAAGGCCTAAATAGGCTAAAATGTGTGTGATTTTGAGTATTGTGATGGTTTTATTGTTCCTCTGGGACAGAGGGCAAGCTACAGGTTATACTGGTTACTGGCTTAGGATATGCTGATTTGGGAAAAAGGTGTCTTTGTGTTTTCAGAAAGGTGATTAAGGTATTTACAGCTTCCAGAATTATATGGATCAGATTTGATAGAGGGAGGTCCCATGAGAACTAGATTCGAGATCATCAAAGAACAGGTTATTTTGATGATACTAAAATTTTGTTTTGAAATTTATATATTATAGAATATACATCCTTGGAGAATTTCATCATCAGACATGCTGAACTGACCTGCCTGAACTCTTGATATCTTGGTTTTTCATCTGGATCCAGTCTGGACACAGACATCAGAGACTAATAAAATTATTGGTGTGGCCTTTTTAATACCAACTAATTCTCCCATTTCCCTACCCTTTCCCTTTCCTTCAAAAATATCTCTACACCCATATTCAGCTGGGGATGGTTATTATAGGTTGTCTTTGATACTAAAAATTTTGAAGTACAAGGCTTCAACCCAGTCCTTCTATTGCTTTTATTATAAACAGATCTGAAATGTTTAAGCCTGTCAGTTAAGGGCCAAATAGGAAATTTATGGCTCGTAGTTTATTGTTAGGGTGTTTTCAGTTATTTTAATTAGAAATGGCTGAGAGTAGTTAACAGTCTAGATTACTTCACATAGATAGTTGGTTTTCAAAAACATCAGAAGTCCACAGAATGTGACATTTAATATTATTTATTCATTTGTTGTTGAAACAAGTTTATTCCTAACAGCTTTTCCTGTCTTGGATTCAAAGAAGGAACTGAGCATCTTTGAGTTACTCCAGTTGTGGTGAAACAGTCACTAGGCAAGAATTGCCTCATTTCATCTATAGACATAACACTGTCCAAAGAAAGGACATAATTACAGATTAGGACATCCTGATTCTGCTGAGACAGAGTAGGCTAGTCCTAAATATTCCTGTTTCTCTAAATCTGTCAGATGACCCTGGCTTAAGACTGATGTAAGGGACCATCCAGATGATCAGCTGTCTCTGGATTGGCTAAATTTTGCAAGGTGTTTCAGGCTTTCCATGCACTTTCAGTTAATATCAGTCATTCTTGGATTTCTGATGAGGTTGAAAAACTTCATAGTCTCTTAGCCAACCCAGGCTTTTTGAGAGGAACAGTTTTGAGAGGATGCTTTTCAGATGGCATTCAATCTAAAGCCAAAACATAGATGTAGAATTATAAGTCTTTTAAGTAAGGATAGATGATAGAGGTTCTGTTCAATTAACAAACATGATGGACTGGGTGTTAGGTCTGTTGTACTTTATAAATTAAAAAATAGTAATAGTTATGTTTCAATATATCTGAGATTAAAATAGCCTTTTAATTGGACAGAAAGTGGGAAATACTGTGGATAGCCCTGGGGCTAATTATATTTGATGTTAAATCTGTTCTCCTGTGTGTGGTTGTGAACAAGGAATAAGTCAGCACTCAGGTGATTTCCTATAAACCTGCTTCCCACCTTAATTTGTAAAATACAGGAGAGCTGATGATTGGGCAGATAAAAGGGAAGGTGGAACAGAAGGTGGGAGAGAGAAGAAGGAGAAAATGGAAGAGGGAGAGGATGTAGAAGAGGAGGAAGAAGAAGAAAGGCTGAGCCTGGAAGAAGCACCTGGCCTGGAGAGACAGCAAATTCTAAGTGGTGTCATAGATGTGTAAGATGGCAGAGTAGCTGTATATCTGCCCAATATAGGCACACAACATGTAATCATATTAACTGTGTGTGTTTTCATTTGCTGGGGCTTATTTGGGAGGAGATTTACTGCACCAAAACTTGTAATGTGTAATGTGTCATATGCAATATATACATATATATGTATTATATATAAAACTAAAATATATATTTTAATAAACTGAACATGCTATGATATGGGGCATTGAATCTTTCTTATTGTTTTACTTTACATGCTTGTCTTAGTCTTATTCTGCATACGTAGGCATTATAGATGTTTATTGTTGTTGTCCTTATATCCCCTCAGATATGTGTTCGAAGAATTATAGCTTGCATTCTATTTATGAATGAGAACTGAAAATGATATTCTATCTACTAAAAAAAGAGAGTGCAAAAAAGAAATAATGAACAGGTGTTATACAGATGTTATTCGAGATTAATCAGTTGTCTTCTTGAGCCCCATGTCCTACTCCACTGAGTCCAGTTCTGCTGTCCAACAATATATTGACCATGTTGTATGGTTTCTTACCAAAGTTATATGACTATACAAAATGCTGGTGATATTTTATCCCAACAACTACTCTCCATATTGTAGTTTGCTTAGCTTGAACTTGCACAAATATTGTGGATACTTTTTACCAATTTTCTGTAAATTGGTTTGTAAAAATGGCCTATTTTATCTGGGAAATACTGGTTCCTTTATATTTTTTTCTCCACTTTGGCTCTTACAATCATCCCATTACCTCTTCATCGAGGTTTTGTGAGCATTGAGGACAAGGACATTATATGTTCTTTTCAGTCAAGTCTGAACACTGCACACAGTTTTTACATCCTATATGCTAAGCAATTGGGCATCTATCTGTTAATTTCCAACTGAATAAAGAAGCTTCTCTGGTGAGGATAGAAGAGGTGCACTATAATCTACATGGATAGCAATAAGTCATTATGAATCATTTATACTGTGACCACTTAGCAGAATAGTAGTAGTATGTTTTCTCATATGACAAACTAGCCAGATTCTTGTTCAATTAACAGTGTCAGGAGTGTTTTTCATCTAATGGGATGGACCCTAGTTCCAGAGTAGTTGGTTACTCTCATAACATTTGTGTCACTAATTCTATAAGTGGGCACCTCTTTCAAAGCCAGTCCTTACTGTCACTTGCATAACCCTGAGTAAAATTGATGGTTACTTTTCTATTCTGCAAGTATCAATAACAACTTGTAGAACAATAAAAATTATCCTGTAAAGTGAAACTTTTAGGTAATTAAGAATTTTTTTTCTCCATGTTCTGCAACTCAGGAGAGTGATGTCTTACACAACAAGGTCTTATTTTCATGTACTAGAGTAGTGATTCCTGACCTGTGGGTAGTGACCCCTTTGGAAGTCAATTGACCCTTGAACAGGGAGTATATATCAGAAATCCTACATGGGAGATACTTATATTCTGATTCACAATACTAGCAAAATGATAGCTGTGAAGTAGCAATGCAAATTATTGTATGGTGCTGGTCACAGCAGGAACATCTGTATTAAATGGTCACAGTATTAGCAAGATTGGACAAAGTCACTGTTCTAGAGGGTCACCAGTACCCTGCAATGATTGGGAATCCATGTGACCCTGTTGATCAACAACTCTAAGACATAACCCATTCCATGTTCTGGGGATTTTATTTGTTACCATGTGGTATCTAGGTGGTGCATTAATCTTGCGTTTTAGAGTAACTCCATTAAATTGATTTCTATGTGTATATGTGTATAGTTTAGGAAAATTCTACAGTAATACCTTTTCATATTTTTTTTTCTAAAAGTCTTAAGTCTTATGTACCATTGCCATTGGCTTCTCCTATCCTACCCTCCCACCTCTACCTAAATTAAGATTTAACTAAAAATGCATGGACATAAATGTCAAAATTACCAAAAGAATTCATAAAATGGAGCAGCCATAATTGAATAATTATATAAATAGTTTTGCATTAA
This sequence comes from Mus minutoides, assembly GCA_902729485.2. Lineage (NCBI taxonomy): Eukaryota > Metazoa > Chordata > Mammalia > Rodentia > Muridae > Mus > Mus minutoides. The sequence goes on along the minus strand of LR750796.1, from coordinate 4,884 downwards.
CCTTCCAGGCACAGATTATGTCAATGGATTATAGCAGTTGGAAATTTAAATGAATTAATACAAAATTCATGGGAACCTTTTCAGAAAATATGAAAAGAACACTTTTTCTTACTGAAACAGTCACAGCCCTGTAGTCATTAATTCATAGATACAAAGGGAACAGTTAATATCTCTCATGGATATCAAAGACAAAGTAAATATGCCTTGGATCCCGGGATCCTAAGTTCCTGGGCATCTTAGAGTTCTTGGAAGTGGTAACTCCTCTGGGAATGGTGGGACTGTCCGCTGAGTGTGAAACCAAGGTAGACCAGTGGCTAATTGGAAGGAACCTGAGCCACTGGTTGGGTGGGGTTTCAGTATCCCTGTTCCTGCTGGCCCCAGGCACTCCCTGTTCTGTTGGAACGGGGAAGCTGTGTGTCCACTCACCAGTGATCCTAAGATAATGGGCATTTTAGAGCGACTGTGAGGTGAAGAGTCCTCTGGGGAATGTGGGACTGTCTGAGGTGGCCCTGTGCTCTTGTTGAGCATGCTATCAGCATGTCAGAATTTACATTAATTTATTCATTTTATTAATATATTAATTTGCACACCTTTGATCTTAACATTTCACTTTACATAGTTTTATCCAAAATAATAATTATGTAATGGTTATGTTCTTAGATCGATTGTTATGAGAAAGTAATGAGGAGCTAGCTGTAAATGTCTTAATAACTTTTCTACTGTTGTGATGAGAAACAATGAACAAGGCAAGGCATAAAAGATGCATGCACCAAGGCTTCAGCTTCTGAGGGTAAATCCATGATTGTCATGGTAGGAAGCATGATAGCAGGCAGGCATAGTGCTGAAGTAGCTGGGATTTTTCTATCTAATCCACAAGTAAGAGGATGAGAGAGTTAACTGGGAATAGTGTAGGATTTGAACTTCAAACCTTTATTCCAGTGACATACTTTCTCCACCAAAGTCACACCTCCTAATCTTTCCCAAACAAATTCCCCTCCTGAAAAGACAAGCATTCAAATATATGATCTTATGGGATTTTTCTTATTCAAACCACTACAAAGAGTTAGATACAAGTCAAGACAAGTGTGTGTTTATTAGGGTTTTGTGATATATATATATATATATATATATATATATATATATATATATATATATAATCTGTACATTGAATTTTTAAAATATTTGAGTAACACTCTTAAAACTTGGTACTAAGATAAAAATCTAATGGCGTTATAGTGAACACAAACTATTTAAATTTTATGACTGTTCATATGTGTCTGAGCTAACAGACCAGTAATACATGTTTGAAAGTTGCTGCTTTATTACCACCATCAATGAATTTAGAGTGCTCTATGTAGGTGGGGGTAAAGTACCTGATTGATTAATGAACAGTTAGTAAGAGTTACTGCATTAAATATTTCACAGTACAAAAAGTGTTTTTAAAGCAGCTTTTAACATAATAAACAATTCTCATAGTAGTTCCATATGCACTCCATTTCAATAAATTTAAAAGTATCTTCTAGGCGAATAATCAGCTAAGACTGTTTCATGAATAATAGTTATTTACAAGGTGTTGAATTATTTCTCAGTTGAAATGTATATATTTTGTACATACGCCTTTGATAGCCAAAACATCCCTTAATCTGTATGTTTTTTCAGTGCAGTGACAATTTAACAGCATCTTTGTTCCTCTCATGCCACATTTTCTCCTAAAGGCTTGAGAATCTATTTAGCATCCTGGGAATTAAACCATAAGGTTCAATGCATGTCATTATAGCAACACAAGGGAGAGTTAATTGTTTTATCTGAAAAATATTCTAATAATTTATGCATCAGTACTCAGCAGTGTGCATCTTTTTTAGTTTTTATTGAATAGGAAAACAGTTCTTAGCTTCACAAAAGAAGTCTAGATATTGTATAAACCAAACCTATTTACTAAGGCAAATCACTATTTGCTGTATCAGTAGATACTATGATTCATAAAACAGGACATGTTTTACTCTTTATAGTCAGAACATAAGACAAATATTTTGTAATAAATGTCAGGAAATGAAATTTTAAAGGTGTTTTAATAAATAGCAAGGCTATATTTTATTTAATAGGCCATAGCATTTGTACAACAATCTATAATTTTAGCATATAATGGTAGACAAGATATACTGTACATTTTAAGTGACTAAAATCAGTTGAACTCAGAGCCTTATTCCATACGTGAAGTTGAAAATATTTCATAACTGTGGCGCGCCTCCCTGCCTCCTCCGTCGAACAGCAAGAAAGACACGCCACCACCGGGATCTTCTTAATCAGCTTTATTCTGGAGCGCCTTGCTTGTAGTTCCCAGGGACCCAGAACTGCAGCAGAGCTGCTGCTTTTATACACTACCAGGGAAGGGGGAGGGGTGTCATAGTGTTTGCTGATTGGTGCATCAAGCCATGCCTCATTTGCATGTGGCCCATTCATTGGTGCCACAAGCCACAGCCATTAGCATATTTTCCCTACATTGGTACTACAAGCAGTGCCTCATTAGCATATTTTCCCTTCGGGAGGGGCTACTGCCTCAGGAGGCCTGAGGAGAGAGCTGCGCATGCGCACTAGGCTCTCCTCCCTGGCAGCCTGCCGGCCCCG